>VWZP01008035.1:600155-1098838 GCA_013396995.1 Dicaeum eximium
CACTGTCCCCAGCCTGTAACACTGCAGGGGGTTATTGTGGCCAAAATGCAGGACTGGGCACTTGGACTTATTAAACTCCGTCTTGTTAGACTCTGCCCATCCATCCAACTGCTCCAGGTCTCCCTGCAGAGCCATCCTACCTTCCAACAGATAGACACACACTCCCAGCTTAGTGTCATCTGCAAATTTACTAATGAAAGACTCAATCCCCTCATCCATGTTATCAATAAAAAATAAAAGTCAAGGCATAAAATAACACAAGGTCTTCCTCTGGCATCTCACCTCAGAATATTTAAAAGTAATGCTTAAATTGCTAGAGCATTCCTGAGAATTGGGTAGAAAATTTCCATGGAAAAGTTGGGATAGAATTTATGTGGACATATGCTTTCCCCAAATTTTCATCTTAACTTCATAGTGCCCTCCAAGGCCTTGTGCAAAGCTTCCAGGTAACACTAAACTGTAACACTAAATACTTAACTGTACCTGGGGAAAAAAAAAATCACAGTATTCAAGTTTGACTTCTGCTCTTTTAAAAGCTACACTTCACCCCTCTGCTTGGAAGGAGCAACACAAAGTAAGTCAGCTGTAAGGCTCTGAAGCACATACCTATTTTACCATAGCTAATAACTTCTCATACAATGTTAAGGGCTTGGAAGGGAGCTTAAAGATTTTTGAAGCATTGTTGAAGAGCAACAGAATACGAAAGTTCATACAAAGAAGTGTCAAAATGTGACATTTCAATAACGAGGAGGGAGCATGGCTTGTTACCGAGCTCAACACACAAAGGAGAAGAATTACAGACCAATTCCAGAACGGCAGCCTGGTCTCATACATCCTAAAAGGCTTTGCCTTCAAAGCTGGCTGTGACATGCCAGGACCACATGGGACAATAGAAGAAAGGCACAACAAGACCAGCAGAGCTGCTGTGTTTGGTCCTGGTGTCAAGAGCCTTTCACAGTTCATGCTTTGCCTGCAGAAACTCTCCAGGAGCAAATTGCCTCTCTCAGGCTCTCAAAACACACCTGCTAATGTGATGAAGGAAAATCTTTCCCTAACTCCCAAAGGAAAACTATCCCCTGCAGATCCTCTTGCTTTTCCCCTCTCCCCCCTTCCTCCCACATCACAAGGCAATAGCAGCTCATGAAAGCAGAGTGGCTGCTCCTGTCAGAAGGAGGAGTATTGGACATTTATCAATAAAAGTTCATAATGTGACCACATTTACAGGAACAGACTTCCACAATAAAAATGCACACAGTAAAAGCAGGTTCCAGCCGCTCCAGGAAGGAAAAGGGATCTAGTAGGACAAGAGATTATTACAAAGTTATAAGATGGTAATTTCTCTGATATCTCTTCTCTAAAAACTGATGTTGGGAAAGTGAAGCTAAAGAGATGTGGGGTAAGTAACAGCACTGCTTAAAAGATTGACCCAAAGATATTAATTAAATAAGGTCAAAATCATGGGAGAAGGCTAAGGGAAAGGCCTATAACATACTACATCTCTCAAGCCTAAAAAGGCTTTCTGTTCCAGAAAGACAAAAGAGGGTTAATTATTGCAAAGCTTTTCCAGTTTCAGTTGTCTCTGCACAGGTCAGACAAACACACAGAAGAGGAAAAAAAGGCAAGATAAGTAAGGTCTGGGAGATCAGTGACCATCACATACCTCCAGGAACAAAAAAGAATTACTACCCAGAGCAGAAAAATATCTCTAGACCATCTCTGAAATTGTGGAAAACAACTGGAAATTATATGAAGATAACGGTAAAAAACACAACCATTTGGTAATAGCCTAATTTATGAGGCTGGCTCTATAGTACAAAAAGATTCTCATTAACTATGTCCAGCAGCAAGAACTATGAAGAAGAAGATGCTGCAATGGGAAGGCTACGATTCCACACAAACATTCATAAGACATCTCAGTTTGCAAGATCGATTCTGTAATTTGGCTAATTTAAAACCATAATTTCCAAAGGGAATTCTGTTCAGCATTAAGCTCTTGCAGGGTCCAGGCCTGTAACATGTTTGTAATCCAGCAGTGGTGGAGATGATGCTGTGACTAAATCCTGCAACAGGCATCATGTGATAGCAGAGTGGGAATCCACTGAGCACATCCAGCTGAAATCCAGGCGATTTAGCCTTTTCTTGGAGCATGGGTGCCACAGCTGCTGGCCTCAGCTGTCACTTCAGAACAGGCATGGCCCAAGCCTGGGGAGCAACTTCCTCCACACCAAATACTGAAACAGAAGAAAAACCAACAAAAAACTCCAAATAAACCTCCCCTAAAAAAAATAGTTCCAGAAGCAAAATCTCTTACTCTCAGCTTGCCAGCAGAGGTTGGTGCCCTAATTTCCAGTCTGCCAGGATATTTTTTCCTGCTGTGCTTCTGACCACTGGCAACTACAATGCCCCAGCACCAAGTAAGGAACTGTGTCATACTCACAGCACAGACACTCCTGACACTTCCAGTTAAACCCTTCAGCCTGAAAAGGACCTAGAGCCCCCAGGTCTTCCTGGGTAACTGTTTCACCAGCAAAGAAGAAATTCCACAGTAACATCACCCTGTGGACACACAGTTCTGACCTGTGAAGACAAAAGCTGTTGCAATTTTTTTTTCCAGGTCTTTGGCCTTCATGAAGTCTGCTTCATCAGACATTACTGAGATCACATGCACACAAGGTTACCCTTAAAATTAACTTTACCATTTGTCATACACATCCTCTGACGCCAGCAGCACGAGGTGCAGTTGCTTTAGGGTCTATTTTAACAATTTTTCCCAAGTGCAACCTCTGTAGAAAATGTCTAATCTTACTTTTATACAATAACTACTACTACTTGTGGTATTATGGCACCCATATCTGACTCATCCTACACAAGAAAAGGACAAATCTCCCTCATTCAATAATTTCTGCATCGGGCTCAGCTGCTTGCTCTTGAGGCAGCTCCGCTTTTAGAAAGATATGCAGTTTTGATCAAAGACTTCCACTAATGGAAAATCTATCATATTCCCTGAATGATGCATTCCAATAATAAAATACTTTGGCTTCTGAAAATGTGCATCATCTTTCCTGATCAAATTCTCTGACTTTCAGGCTCAGCCTCAGGATCTTGTTATGTTTTGTCTTCATGATAAATGAATCCCCAATACCAAGCATCTACTACTCTGTGAGGAGTAGATATGTCACCCCATACGTGATTCTTTGAGAAACAAGCAAACAGAAGAAAACAGGACCAAAAAGAAAGCCCACATATAAATTTGTATAGGGTTGGCTTAATGTTTTTAGTCAAAAGATAAGTAAGTCTCATCTTGCCTCATCTCCTAACCAAGAGTCAAGCACAGAAGTTCAGATTTAAAGCAAGTCAATGGGGAGATTCTTTATGTACCTGTTCCCTAGACACCAAAAAAAAAAAAAAGAAGAAAAAAAAAGAAGAAACCCAAGAGAATCTAATAGAAGACCATGTCTCTTTTCCCCCTGTCCCTTCTAAGTGAAGATAGGCCTATCAGAGCTGTTTGAAGTAAAGAACTTATGAGCACATCCACCAAACAGGAAATACAAGGGGAAATCCTCATATTCAAGATTATCTAGAAATTCTCTTTTTAACATTCCTTCAAAATTATATAATGGATTTACAGTACTCTTAATTATATAGAGTAGTAGTAAAATAAGCATGGGAATTTCTACCCAAGTGAGACAAAGCTACACAACTGACCAAGGAGATGAACAAACACCATTTTGCCAACACAACAGTACTATTGGTGCTTGAAACAAGGTGAAAAAAGGTGGATATGAGGAATATCTGGAAAACACATGAAAAAGGAAACATCTTGTGGTCTAATTCGGACTGTTTTTCACCTCTTGGGAGCAGCAACACATCTCTAACAGAGCAAGGTAGCCCCAGCATCAGAGGAACAAAGCACTAAGCTGGACTGAAAGCCACATATCTGACCAGCTAACTTTTCTGCTTCAGGATCTTCAGCAAAGTGCTCACTACAACCACATAGAAAATAACTTAGCAAAAAGAGCAAATACTCCCCTGAGGGCCCAGAAACAGAGGAAGTCCCAATCTTAGGAAAAGCTGCAGAGCCACACAAAAACATTACCTGCCATGGATGAAATTTTCAAAATCAGAAATGCTGCACAATTTTAATGGTGGGCAATGGAGAGGAGAGCTTAATTTCACATAGATATTTCAGGTTAATCTGTGACTGACTTGGTTTTGGGCATACCACTGTAAAAACACATTGCTTTGGTCAAGCCAGATATATCTTCTGTTATTTTGTGCTCTATTTGAGAAATACACTGGTCTTCTTTGCCACACACACAGTACTCAGTAGCAAAGCATTGGTAAAGGTTTCTTTTATTTGATCAGTAAGAAAACAGCATCAGTACATTAATAACCAATGATAAACAGTGCAGTTTTACTGTCCAACACCTAGATATCTCATGTTCTAGCTTTCTTTATGTATACACACATTCCAGCAGCCTCAATGCATTTTTACAAGTTGGTAGCAGCTTATGTTAACAATTTGCACACACAAACACACACACATATATCTCAGCAGAATTATTTCATATTAATCAGGCCAGCAAAGAGAACTTTCAGTAACTGGCATTTCCAGTAGCCATGCACAATTTGTATGAACAGTTAAGGCCAGATAAGAGGGGGAGAGGAAGAGGCTTTGGACAGGGAGACACAAAGAGAAAAGCAAGCAAAGCCACAAGTTGAAGACAGGCTGCTGTCTCCCAGTTCTTCGGGTAAAAAGCTAAGGGTTGTTAAAAGGCAGCTATCCATATCATCATATGGAAAAGTCTCCTTGGCTAAAAACAGCTTCTAGAACTGCATTTGTAAAGCTAGACCACCTAGGGGGGAAAGAAAAAAAAATAACTGATGAAGAAAAACTCTAAGTGGCAGAGCATATTTAGGAGAATTAGTATGTCCTTATCTGGGAAGTCTAGGCTCACCCAAGTCTGGGGTCACCCAACCTACCCTGGAGGAGGATGCACTTTTTGATGAACAAGTTTCTGTTCAAGTCTGTCCTTTGAGAATTGTTGTGACTACATGGGCTTGGGGGTCACATTTAGAACAGAGATACTGTAAATTCTTGCAGACCTACTAAGCAAGCCCAGATGGCACAAAAGGTAGGGTGATGTAGGGTTTGGCATGACAACAGGAGAATTACACAACTACTCAGGACAGTGGAAATCACTAAACCTCTCTCCACGTGGATTGATTAAAGGAAAGACAAAGGCAAAGTGAGCCCTTTAACTTTGGTACAGTATTTCTCTGTATGGAGTAATTGTTTTTTTACACATTAGCAGAATTAGGTAACCAACGTGGTCAGGCAACGTGTCTTTATACAGACACACTTTGAAGGTCAACCTTAGCAAACACTGTGGTTCAAGTCACTCTAAGACATTAAACATAACTGGTCTAACAGAGCTGCAATTTATTATAAAGTGAAAATAAGGACACTTCAAGAGGTGAAATAATTAAATGTATAATCGAGTTTCAAGTATTGGATATTTAGTCAGGAAATGTACAAAGATATCCTCCTATTGACTTAACACAGAGGTTCAAGGAAGAAATCTGTTTGAATGCCCAGGCAGCCGTGGCTGACCACATTGAGAATGTCAGCTCATTGACTGAGATACTGACCTCTTGCCATTTTAAACTTAGGCAAGTCATTAGCCATGAAGAAAAGCTAAGATTATAAGTTAACTGCCTGTTCAGTTGCAGGTACAAGCATGGTACACAGTCTGATGAACCAAGCATAAATATTTTCTGCATTTTAGAGCTACACATGACATACAGAAACCCCAGAGGTGCTAACATCATTGCAGAAACTGTGTAATTATAATTTACGAATATAACTTGCAAACAGAAAGCAGAAAAACATAAAAATGTGTGTGAGGCTTTTGGGGAGTCCCAGGAGACAGGTGAGGGGTACAAGCATGTGACATTCCACAGTACTGAGGCAGGCTGGCTGCGTGCCAGTGTCAGCCACTTAACTGCACCCTGCAAGAATTCAGCTGCAAATCTTTGCTTCCTCTCTGTCTTTCAGATCTTTGCAAGGCAAAAGGCAAAGACAAAGTCTTTCAGCTGGAGTTCTTTCATCCAAGAACATTCTTCATACAAGGCCAAAGGTTCACCATATCCTAAAAGGCCTTTGGATCTGCATGTTCAGTCATCTTCATCCAAACGTATTTCTTTGGGAGCATTATTCAGTCCTTGTGGCCGGTCCTAAAAGAACACCAATAAAAACTATCTTCATTCCTTCAAATACAATCTTCAATGGCTTTATCTCTAGGACCACTGTATGTGAGCATTGTGTCGAAGGTGAAAAATGGATGCAGAGATATTTCAATTAAAACCACAGCACATTGAAACACTTGTCTATGGTTTCTGGAGGTTTAGTTTGGGTCAACTCTCTAGCTAAACGTTCCCAAGGTGAAATAGGCTTTCTGGAAAACCACACATATAAACACAATATTTTCCCCTGTGCTGACAGCTGTTTAAAAAGACTACCTGTTAGCTTTCCTGGGACAATATTTCTAAGGGGATAAGAATTGTGATATAAGATCCTATCAGGATATTACACAAGTACAAAGTACTTTGAATATAAAAATCTAGAATATGAGGAGGTTTCTATTCACCTCTTTCTTCCTTCTGTCTAAATATCTTCTGTTGTTTTTCTCTTCAGGAAGCCTGTCTCTGCTACTCTTCTTTTCAATTCCATGAGATCCTTTAAGATCTTAGTCTTGGCCTTCCTCTCTGCATCACTCACAATTCTTGTTTTGGTCTCCAGAGTCTCTCTGCCCATTTGGGATCTCTTGACCCTTTTCAGCCTAATTCCTCACAGCCACCTCCAGTTCTTTGCTTTATTGTTTTTTGTTCTTCACTTCTCTTCCCATCCCTCTTTCACCTAAAGCCATTGTAACTTCAGTTTTATTTCTTCTTTTTTGGCTGTTGCCAAGCTTCTGCTATTGCACCACCCTGCCAGAGTCAGTCACAAACTGTTTCTAGAATAAAGGGTCAATTGTACCTCATTCTAACAGCACAAAAAGACCTAACTAGATTTTAAATCTTCAACATATTTTAAAAAAATAAACAAAACGAAACACCACAAAATCTTAAAGCAGTGCGGTCAGTTTTCACTATTTTTTTACAAGACTTGAAATAATTAATTTTATTTCTACTCTATCTATAGCTTCTGAAGGAGTTCCATTAAAAAAACTCACTCCAAAGCAAATTTTGAGTTTTGATGGTTACAAGGAAAGCATGAAACATGCTCCTGTCTTAGCTCTTAGCTAAATGAATCACAAGTGAGAAAAAGTATAATTCAACCCTAATATTTTAAAGTCTTCAATTTTCAAGGCAGCTGTGTAACTATTAGCATTCTGACTCACAGGGGCAGACACAAACCTGGTCTGAAGAGAAGAGCAGACTGTGTAAGAGCTTAAATCTATACCTGATTTTGAACTATTCTGAGTTAACACTGTTTGGTCAGAATATTAAAGGAAGGGAAGAAAAAAAAGGAAAGCTGATCTCAAGAGGTGACCACTTGAATGCCATTAAAATGCCACTCACGACACTAAAGATGCCAAAGCAGGCAGGAAGGTTATCTCAGTAACTTCTTGACAATTTTGGGTGGGAATGACCAGCAGTGACAAGTGTTCTGTACTTTGCAGATTTCAAACCAGTAAGGAATTGAGGAAAAAGCACTAAATTCTGCATCAGTTTTTGGTATTTGCTCCTATCAAAAGTAATTTCTTGATCTCAAATTAGAAGTAATTTCCCCGGCAATGGGAAATAGATAGGTCAGATAAAGGATATTTATGATGATTACTTTTTCTTTGGATGGAACGTAATCAATACCCCTCATTATGTTAAAGCAAGATGATGGGGAGGAAAAAGGTGCTGAGGTCAATTTAAAGGTGCTGAAGGGTTTAGAAATCACATCTTTTATAACATTAACTTTTTGAAAGATGTCAACAAGTTATATTAGCTCAAACAGAAGCTTCTTATTGAGTCTCTAGTCTGCCTTCAAGGCTCAACCAAAACAGATATCAGACTTTAAATCTGATAAAACTCAAATGGGATTTGGTTTGCACAAAAAACTCCCCTTTTCAAAGTTTATTAATTCTTTAGTGTCCTTTGTTCTTTAGCTTTTAATGTGTAAACTAGATTTCTGTGCATGAGAGCCAATAAAAAACTTTTAGCTGAAAGGGGATAGTGACATTAGGTACCATGTACCTTCTTGTAATACCAAAAATCATAAGCTTGCTTTAACATCAAAATAAATGTAAAAGGAAAAATTAAACTAGACTGTGTTAGCAAAAGGCTGAAGGAAGACTGAAGCAAAATGAGAGAGCATGCTCTTAAATAATTTTTTCACCAGAAACTTCAGGCCTATCCGATCTTGAACCTAGCATAATGTACAAGTAAGGATCAATTTTGGGATGCTGAGGCCTTCCTAAATTTATTCATAACCAGATCTAAGCTGTTGGTTTCTGTCCTGGCACAGAGATTAAATAGTCCTTAGTCTTCCCCAGCTGACTTCTGAAAAAACAATAAAATCAAAAGGTGCCAACAACAAGCTTGGTGCTGGGTCAGTGTTCACTGCAGTGTAAAAACAAACTGAAATACTATGAAGTACTTGGAAGCACTCACAAACAATTTTCTCAGTGTTCCCCCTTCAGCACTGGAGGTGGCTGTGGGTCAAGCCAGTGCTAAGACAAATCTGAGCTTTACAGCTGCTGAAATACTTAAACCACACCAGATTTTTAGGTTATGTCATAGCAGTGCAGTTATTACTTGCCTGCCACAGGATCTGCTGATGGCAGCTGAAGTTCTTATTCATCAAGGGGCCCAAATAATTGAAGCAATCCATCTGCTCCATGCCCTCCCCCTCTGCCTACCCCGTGATTACTTATTGCCATGTGATATTTGCCAGTGATGTCACACCTGAGCAACTGGCAGCCTGTTGGATCTCCTGAGAACTGTGCTGTGATGGAGCAGAGGTGACTAAAATATTCCACCTGCTCCCAGCTTTGCCACTGCAGAAACGGATGGGATGTGATATTTGGCAGGACTGTCACAACTGATCAAGCAGTTGCCAGACTCTTGCATATTTCCTGCAGGCTGCTGCTGTTTTTCATCATGAAGTCCAGATAATTGAAATAATTGACCTGCTCTAAGGCCCTGCTTTGACTCCAGTGTTTTCAGCACTGGGACATTTGCCTATTGTCATATTTGGTTAAGAGCAGCAGAGGCTTTGATAACTCTTTCACAAGATGTCACAGCACCACAGAGCAACCTTTTTTTGCAAAGTTTGTGTTACTGAACTGCCAGACACCCTTCTGGCCTCATCCCATAGCTAACAAGTGCACATGCAACATCCACCCAAGTGTTAGAAAGGTGTAGGAAGAGGAAATGAAGGAAAGCATGCGAGCAGTTTTGAAAGCAGGCTGATAATGGGAGTCCTCTTACTGCTCCCATGTGATGAGTAATTTAAATGCTCCAGTGCTCTGTTGCTTAAATGAACTTCCATTAAGGCTTTTTTCAGTATTTAAGGAGCCTACAAATGTTTTACAGAGGATGAGATACCCAAAGTTACACTTTTCACCACTTATTATGTTGCTAAAGGACAGACTTGCCTGTTGACTGATATACAGATTTTTAGAATAGTCCAATTAACTGTACCAGCCATAAAAAGCTTTGATGTGTTCTTCTGCTGAGGGGTATAGATCTTACCTGCAGTCACATTATATTGCTCACTTTTATTTGAGAAGAACAAAAGTATCACATTGCCTCACTAGATCACATCCCATGCCTGAATTTACTGTATTCATTTCAAGGATGGATGATCAATTGTGATCATTGCTCTGCTCAGAATCTGAGCAGGTCACAGACTGACTGACAGTGCCTGGAGAAGCCTTTCCAACACTTTCATTAAGATCTAACATTTCTGCAGCTGTACTTTAAGGCATTCTATATTTTACCCTGCACAAAATACAGAGAGAGACTTATTTTTAAAAGACCACTTCTAACATATCATCCACTTCTAACAATGCTCAACTTTTCTAAAGTCCAAGTTTTTCTTTATCTGTAGCCTTTTCTTTTCAGCTCTTTATCTTTAAACAGATAACACTGAAAGGAATAAAGAGAAATGCTGTTTTGAAAGGGAAAAAGCTGCCAAATCCTATACAGATGTACAGCTAGTAATTATATCAACAATATTACAGTTACAATTATCTACCCACCTTAATAAAATTCTGGGAATTTTTTTAAAATTTTGGTGTAAATGAAACCAATTCAGTATGTCAAAATGATCTGTTAAGAATAACAGTTTACAAGTAAACTGTGTGATAGAAGGAATACTTTTTCCTTAGCTTGGATCAAGCTTTTTAGACTAGAAAGTGCTCATTGTTTCTTGAGTAAAAAGGCTTGATGTGTATTAGTTTAAAGGTAAATCCTGACATCCAGAAGAAATTTAGGTTTCCATGAAAACTGAGAGTCGGTATATGCAGAGAGGGACAACAAGTCGCAGCAGTTCTGGGGCCCAGAGAGAAGCTGGGACCTTCAGGGGGTCCCTTCCAAACCTCAGGTTCCCATAGCAACAAAACACATTTTTTCCCATTGAGAAATACCTTAATTAAAAGAAGAAATTCACCTAGTGGTAGTTTCATATTTCAAATTTAGAGAGAACAGTTTCTCTAGGAAGACTCAATACCCTACTCCAGTGAGTCTTTGTCAATCATCACTTACTTGAGGTAAAAAAAGATGACAGAAAGGACTCTGCTGTATTTATGTACACAACCGTGGGGTGAGACAAATCCACTTTTGATGAAATAGCTTTTTTTTTCTTTTACGTACACTGGTGATGGTTGATTGTAGAAAATTCAAAAGGGTGACTTTACAGATAATTGGCCCTGACTAACAAAAGCAAACAACATTGCAGCTTTTTGTCAGCAGTGGGATGTAATTATGCACCATTAATTAAACTGGCATGCCAATGAAAGGTCAGTTAACACAACATAAAGGAAGAAGAAAGTAGTTCTATACTTTGAGAATGTTATTGCTTGAAAATGTTTGTGCTTATATAGCACTCTTTGAGTGGGAGGAAACCATTCTTCATTTAAATCAGGTGAAAATTTGGAGTGAGGTTCTGGTCTGGCTAAAATACAAGAACATGAAATAAATAAGGTGATGGAACTAAGGAAGGTGTCACAAACTTTAATGTACCCACCTATCCTTTCATCCTGCAGCAGCAGGTCTGCTCAGGAACGGGGACATTGCGCAGAAGGCAGAACATTTTCACTTAGCAGGGGGTCAGTAACCTTGCAAGCACTAATTAAATTCAAAGCAGAAGACCTAACTTTCCTTATGACTGCATATGCTTTTATTAGGATAATGTACTGCTCTCAATGTTGTTTTATTCCTTGCCTTCTCCCAGTCACCAGTCTGATTGCTTCCAGCGCCACCATTTCAGGAAGTAGATTTGCCATGAGTTATAATTTGCTACTAAGGCTACAATTAAGAAAAAAGAAACAAAACACCATCTTTGTTAGCAGTAAATATTTTTTTTCCCAAGAGAGTCACTTTTAGCTGGATTTCCCCCTGTCCATCAAGTTGCTTTCCCCCAGTTGCTTTCTTTGCAGAGACTAATTTGGCAGTGAATGATAAATGGCAGCAAGCTTTGTGCCTTTGCACATGTATTCCAAATGCCATAGCAAATAAAAGACACAATAACTTGTGATATCATCTCTACATGCAATATATACGGCTTTTCCTGATTCTTTCAACTTTTCTTAATTGGTAAGTAATAAATATGCAACCTCGAAGGCCAAAATCTTCTGAAGTAAAAGGCACACAGTGTTCTAATGTTTATCACTAATGGAGTCAACTGTGTCTCTTTGCCAGGATGAAAGAGGCTTACAAAGATATTCCAACACTGCTGCTTCCTCTCCCAAAGCGGAATTGAGACTTGGCAGGAGGTAAAGACGGGCAAAACTGTGCCAAAGAACATCTCAGGGACGTGCCTTCTCCTTGGCATGCTGGTCTTGGGTTAGGTGATCTACTGGAAGAGCAACAGGAGCTGACAGCATTTGATTTCTCAAGTTCAGGCTAGAAAGTCTGGGGTCTTGGCAGGGCCAGGGGTGGTGTTCTTTAAAAACAACAACAAAAAGCAAAACCAAGCAAAAACAACCAACAAAACCCCAGCCAGTTTACCCCCATCTATCCCTACACAGATACATTCCCTCTCCCTTCCAAAAAGAGCAGCAGATTCAGTTAAATATTGGAATTATTAGATTGTTGACAGAGAACAGAACTGGACAGAATTAAAAAGTATTTTCATTTTTCTTCCTGATTTAGTAGAGAAATCTTATTTTCAGCACTTCCATTTCCCTTGACACTTCCCCTCCCTTCCCTTTTTTTAGTAAAAAAGCCTGAATCTCTTTACTTTCCTCATGTTATTTTAACTTTTCACATAATTACAGAGAATTTGCTAATGGTCACGCTGAGCACTTAAGTTTAACTTATCAATAAGGCAGGTCAAACTTCCACAGCAAGTTAAGTTATGCAGGATACATATTTCAATACAGCACTGTACCATCACACTTGGTAACTTAAAGGCAAGCAGTTGATTGCATGAAAATTTTTGAGAGAAGGTGAGGGTATCAGTGTAATGAGATTGTCCTTGAACAAAGTGGAATAACCATTGATAAAAATATCAAAGAATTGATGCTGAAAGTGAAATTAAGTCAGAATAAGGTAAGTCCCAATTCCTGGAGTTTAACTTGATGCAAAATCTAAGCAGAAGGGAACTTGAAAACTAGGTTAACCTCTCTTCCACTTTACATTTCTTTCTACATTGAAGTTCTGGGTTATTTTGAATCTGTGGTTTTGTCTAACTGCACATCTCCTCAAATGGTAAATACTTTTTTCTTTTCAAGTCTCTCCAAGTTCCTAGAGAACACCTTTGATACTACCCACTGTATCCAGCCTTGTGCTTAGGCAGCGAATGCTACTCTCAGGTAATGGTTATCCTGAGCAGCTATGAAGCCATTAACTCGTCTCAAATGCCCCATTTTTAGAGATTGTCCTTGTTAGGAGCAATTTTGAAAGAGTACAGAAGAGCTGAAAAGGACTGAGTATTTTAGATTAGGCTATTATAGTAAAATTGAGTACCCCAATCAAGTTCTTTGGTATCTAAACTGATTTATCACATCCTAGCCCTCCTGTGTTAAAAGAGGTCTGGAAAAAGTATGCAGCAGAAATTTTGTAGCATTTCATGTTAGGCTTCCTTCATCCCCACAGGTCAGATTCTGATTTAGATTAAATTATCTGCTAGAAAAATAAAAAAATCCTCTACCTTAATATTATATTAGTCTATCAAAGAGATGTGTCTGACGTCTCTCAGGCTCAGTCTAGTAGACAGTAATTAGGAGACAAAGGGAGTGATTTTGAGAGAATCCCTGACTGCTTCTAAGGTAAGGAAGCAACAAAGAAAAAGACATTTGGGGCATTCCTTCAGAGGCAGCCCAACTACCACAGCACCCCTTGCTCGGATACAAAGCCCAGGTTTCCTTCCAGCTTCTCCTCCAGCCAGTTCCACAAGAAGCAAGCAGGCATTTGGATGATTTCTGTGCCTTCCACCTCCCTGAAACCATAACTCATAAGATGACAATGACCTTATTTCACTGCTAAAATTCTTGTACTGTATTCAGTTATTCAGTGACCAGGTAAAGAGGTACCCACCACACATCATACATCACTAAGATATTTGAAAAAGCTTTCAAACCAGGACACCCGGTACAAACTGCTGAAGAAAACCAGAGGTAAACAGAACCATACACAAATGTTACTAATGGACCTAAATAAAACATATAGCCCACCTGATTGCCACCTAGACAAGACTAATATTAGTTTTTAAACATAGAGCTCTCTCAGAAGCAGGAAGTTCTACTTCTTTCCATGGAAGAAATGTTTTTATATTCATACAAAGCTGGCCAGGGCCATTCTCCTAGCTTGTAAGAGGAATGCTGTGTTTACATGGGTAAAGCAGGGCTCTGGGCCAGGACTCATGTTTAGTAAGACAAGAGTTCATCTAATGGAATTTAAGGGTTTAATATTATGTAACTAACTTTTTGTCAACACAAATCAAAATATTTAATGTAGGTTCTGCTGCTGCAGTCAGAGGGAGGCGAGCAGACCCTCCAGGGAAGCCCCTTTGACTCCAGGGGTGCTCCAAGCTGAAGGATCCTGGCATTCTCTGCACAGCCTCTGCAGTCACATTCTTAGAGCATCTGTCCATAATGATCTGGCACTGGGATGGATTTGCTCCTCTGCAATACTGAATTATAAGAAAGCCTTATTTAAATGTGATGGAAGATGCAAATAGTTATTAGATAGCCTTAGAAGAACACGATTTGATGGTACTTTTCATCATAATATTGCTGATGATTACTCCCTCAAGTCTCTTGAGAAGAGGCTAGGACTTTTCACATGCAGCCAAGCAGCTTTCAAGAGGAAATGCAAGACTAAACATTCTGTTTTGAAATCCTGCATAATGATATGTATTATAGAATCAGTTTTTGTTGTGTGTTTTTCAATTTAGCATGCATAATTTTCAGTTTTGCTAGTAATTCAGAAAGCTTTAATGCTTACTTAATTAGTCTAAACTTGGTAATTCAGCCAATGAAAACTAAAGTGTTTAAGTTATATTAATTGTAAACAATGTTAACAGTTAATTTTCTGAATGATGGAGCAACATAAAAACAAACTTGAGTAATACTAGGATTAATTAATTGATTAGCTAGTTTCTGTTGAGAATTATATTCAATAAGAGTCTGTCAATACAAATTGCTATCAATTGCAACTTTATGAAGTGCCAAGAATAATGGGTTCAGGTGCATACTAGAACTAGTTGTCATGAATGCCAATTTACCACAGAGAAATGGATTGTTTATCACCTAATTTAATTTCAGACAGCTAACTCACTTGTAATAACTCATTTTAGCATTGAATTTTCAAGAGCTTGAGTGTTGTTAAAAGCAGCAGCTTGCTGTAATAAGTTTGCAAATTTAAATTCTTCTGTAAATAATTTAAAGCAGACTGTAACTCAATTTTACCACTGACTACTTGGAAAATATTTAGCAATTTTATTCACCATCCAGACACCCCTATTCTTCCCACTGGCAGCATGTTTCATTACAAATGCCTGCCTGCTGCTGCAGTATTAGACTTGAGTCTGTGCTTTTAACACCACTGGGATGGATGCAGTGTCCTCTGTTGCTTCTGGCTGACTCAGCCAAAACACTCTGTGGAAGTATTTAATACACTTCAGCACAGCTGGACAGTTTGATGCCCAGATGCTGAAGAAGAAAATGCAGGGAAGGTTTACAGCAGACTGAAAGGACACACAAGTCCTCTGGTTTGGGCCATGGGATGGGTTTAGTTCATCCTGTGCTTTCTCCATCCTGTCTCTGAAGTCTTCTAGGGTATTTGATGGCAATGGGAACAAGGGAAGTTAAGCAAAAAGCAGCCTCTTTGGAGCCTTTGAAAAATTATGCAAAACATCAATTTCTTAAAGGCTCTGAGGAAGCTGTCAGCTAGAAACAATTTAATAGTCTTATGAAAAGACCTTCCCCTTCCAGATTTTCAACAGTCACTGAATTTCAGTTGCAACACCGGAGTAAAAACATGCAGTTACATGAAAAAGTGAGATGGCATAAAAATGTAAGAGTTTATTAATCTGCATAAAGCTTTACATCCAGGAGCTGTGCCAGTCCATGCCTACCTCTGTAAATATACATTCCTGCAAACCAATATCAGCCTTTTTCCCTTTACTTTGCAAACAAGGCATTGGAAGGAATCAATGTTCCAGCACACCTGCAATAGGAATCTGACAGAGCCCAGCACCCTGTGCTCACTCACAGCTGAGGGTAAAGGTTCCTCCCAGCTCCATGCACTTACTGCAGGTACCTCACATGAGTGTGCAGAGTTAGTCAAGACAGATCACTTTACATTTCAAAATAACTACTGTGTTAACACTCTCCTGTAATCTGTGACTGCAAGGAAGATCAACCACACTTGCATACAAGCAGCAATAAACTAAAATATTTAGAAAGCCCTTTTAACTTTTATTTTATTAAAATAATTTATGTCACTAAAGGAAAAGTCCAACAGCAAAAGCTTTGAAATGCCATCTCAAAAATAGGTCAGTCTCTTACTTCCTATCTTCTCCCTTACAGCATGAAAAGCTGTCTGTGCTTTGCCTCATGACTTTTCTCCTTATGGGAGCTTCCATAAATCATTTCTGTTAGCAAAAAGTAATCCATGGACTAAGCCTGTCCTAGAGCTACAGACTGAGCTTCCACTGGGAAGATGCTGCAGGCTGAGCACAGATGTTCACCAACCTAGTTAAAAATTGAACAGCACATAACCAGCACTACAGCAGCACCACTGTTTATCAGATATCGCTCAAAACCTCCTCCTAAGTGAGGAAGTATTTTAACTCTAGCTTCTAGTCAGACTAATAACATGACATTTTACTTCAACTCACAACTCTTTTCTATAAGTCTGGTATTTCCCTCCCCAAGAACATTAAATGGATTTTCAAGATTCACATCTACAGTGACACAAATGAGGAGGTAATCAGAGATTTAATTTAGTATCATTACCCAAGCTAACACCTCACAAATCTGTGCTGACATGAATCAAATGGTTATTCCCACCTGTCAGCCAGAGTTTGATAGTTGAAAGGTAGGGGGAAATATGGTATTTGACATTTTCCTTCTAGCAGGAGGCTCAGTTAAGAGTTTATAAATTTATTATAAACACACGAAAGAGGTTAAAAGAAAATTATCTATTTTCAGTAAATCAAGATAATAGTTTAGTAGATTTAAAATGTACTCCCCACCCCCTCAGTATGTTGGGAACTTAGAAAAAAACTTCTTACTGTTCCAGTTTTGAAATTGGTTTGAAGAAATTTTCTGCAAAGCAATATGGTCATGTTTCATTAGTTAAACTGCTACAAGATTAGAACTAAAAAATTGGCAATTGCAACAGAACAAAAAAGCTCATATTTCAAGGTTGCAAGGCATTAGCACAGGACTGTGAAAACCTGTGAGTGGCTCTTACTTTCAGTTCAGCACCAGAACTGACTGATCCAAGTAGGAGTATTCATCAAAATACAGGCAGGTTATAACAAATTGAATTTGTGATGAAGTAACAGCTACTATTCCTATTGCCATCCTATAGCAACTGATACCTGAGCACATACAACCCATTACTTCAATCATTACATGGGAATAAAATCTTTCTAACAAAGCTTTCAGATTACAAATAACATTGATCTGTATGAAATTGTTATTTAGCATTGATGGACACTATGTACAAGACAATGTTAAGGAAGATGTCTGCATCACAATAAAAGCAAGGTCCTGCCTAAACACAGAAGGCATTCATTATTAAGGGGGAACTGGGAAACAGTAGCAGACATGTGCAGGGATGTTTTTACACAGCATTTGTAAAATTATGAAGATTTTTGACCAGAACCTTACCAAGAACGAAGCCTTAACAAAACCACACCAGTTTATGATCAACTCTTAGATTTCACCTTTTGGCACCAGTCCACACAAAGGAGACAGAAGATGGGGAACTGCAGCACATTCAGAAAAGAGCTCCAGAACAAACTGGGGTCTGGAAATATGCTTTGAAGTGTCAAGAACTCTATTTGCTTTACTGAACAACTTTTAAAAGACTATTAAATCAAAATCTACAAGTACCAGTAAAAGCTGAAGACTCTGAGACTCTTAATGGATGAAGGCAAGACAACTTTTAAGTGGCTCTTACATTTATCACAGCTCAAGTTAAGGAATGATTTTAAACAGACCATAAAAAACAGGTGAAAAGTATTAACCACTGGAAGACTAGATCCATATCCAAAAGGGCCAATCTGACTGCAGATGTGTAGAACTGAGATAACTCTGGTGCCTGTTCCTCTACCCTTTTCTTCCCCTCCCTTCAAAAAACCTCATAAAACCCAAAACAAAAAACTCCCAACAACAACAAAAACCAAAAAGCAAACAACTATTACTTTACTGATACTGAAGTCTAAAACCAAATAAATTCTTGTTGTTACACAAAGAAGCTTTCACACATTCAGAATTTACTGCAGCCTAAAAAGAGTTAATGACTTCAGTGTTTATCTCTTACAGAAGTACATGCAGGGAAACAAAAGTAAACATTCTTCTCCTCAAGTTTCCTTTGGAACAATGAAAAATTCAGGATTAATTAGACCTAGTAAAAGCACAGGTTTTAAACCTATTTTTATTTTATTTCTAGGCAGAGACAAAGTTTTTGATTCTGAGTTGAAGGGCAATTCATGAACTACACATCACCTCAGTATAACTGGATTAAAGGCTTGGACATCACTCAGCTCAGACATTATAAAAGCCATCCCCTTCTTCTGTCTCCCAGGACAGCAGCTGAGGTCAACAGGTCATTTTTCCACCAAATTCGTTGAGTTCAAGAACCCTTTTCTCTACAACAGCCGAGTCAGAGCTATGGCAGAAAATGACAAGAGCACCCTACAGCCTCACACTCGGGTCACAGCAATGATTCTCTCCCTGCTGGCTGATGACAGCCTGGAACACCCATCTCTTCTTTCAGTGCCTGTCTGAGCCATGGACTACTGCACAAAGCAGAAATGCAGCAGTCCTCTCTCTGTTTTTTGAGAGTAGAAGCATGAGGACAGCTCCAGGAGATCATTTTTAGATGGAAATCCTGATTTGACAGAATCAGCTTTCTGCTGTGTTTGAGGTACTTTTGAAGAGGCATCCCTTTTCAGTATTCCCTGTTGGCTCTGCTCCACACATGGCTCTGGATTCAGTTCTGAGTCAGGCATCTAAAAATGGATTACTACAGCAATAGGCATTACAATAGCAAAATCTTCTGGGAGAAATTTATCCCAACACTTTATTTTGTGTTTTTAAATTGACAACATATTTCCAAATGAGTTCTAGTTAAGTCGTGTATTCTTAGGAAAAGCTGCAGTAATTACTGGGTTATATTTTATTGCCTCTCTTTTGCTGAAAGGCATATCTAGATGGGAAGGACCAATATAAATACTGTCACTTATGAGTAGGTCACTGGATAAGGAGCAAAAAAAACTAGGCTTGCTTCCAGTTTTTCTCTGTCAGTTTTTCTGTGTAAAGTGGGATGGATATCTAGTAATACATAAGAAGCATTTCTAAACCAAAACATAAAATAAACACCATTTTCTATGGAATGTTTTAAATAGCTACAAGGCTAGTGAATTACTATAGTATTTGCTTTCCCTCAAAGGTTCTCATCTGCATTGTACAGATTTTACTACTTAAATTATGCAAAGCTATCAATCAGCAAAAGGACATTCACACTCCAGGGAGCCTGACTCCATACCCCACAGACACTTCTCAGTTTATAAAAAACACTCTTAGATAATACTGGAATAACCTCACTTTGTTAATTATGACACTTTAGACAATCTGGAGTGTTGCAAGCATTTCAAGCACCTTTGAAGCCACACCCTTAGAACAGTGATAACTCAGCTTCACTTATAAGGAAGGAAAAATGAACTGTAACAGTGTTAATTTTCTCTGAACATGCAAACATATCAATGGGATGCTTCAGATAGTATTCATACAACAGGAATATTTGTTCCAGTCCACAGAATATCTTTTATTCCTTCCAAATTGCTACTCTGAATCTGTCACCTGTAGAAATACCTATGACTCCATTTCAATAGTTGTCTCTATATGTTACAGCAGCTCCTGCAATGGGCAGGATTTGGATTAAGTCACAGCTTTTATCCACTCCATTGATCACCTTTTTCACAACTTTCCACCCTTTTAATTATGGTAGGCAAAATTTTCTTCACCCAATACTCCCAAATTTTAGATATTGGTATGATTTAAATTCTGGTATCAATCAGCTACATCCTATTGAACCTCAGACCACAGTAAGATGGAAGAAAAAGATCTGGATCTCCACTTAATGTGGGAAGCTTCATTCCCTTTCCACAGATGATTTCTAAGGCCTCCATATCACAGGGTCAGTGATGCATGCTAGGCTTTATAAGCAGCAAAGAACTTTTAGATACTTAAGAACAATTGTTTTATTTTTAGCCTTTTTAAAAAGACAAAGCTGGCACTGTTTGAGTTACTGTGGAAATGACCAGAGGTGAACCAAACTGCCTTTCTTTAATTCCCATGAGTATTCCATTAGTCCTCATAAAAATAAATACTGCTATTGACTGTTCACTAAAGCCATCAATTTTCAAAAGTTTTCTCCATCTTAAAACTTACTTTAGAATGATAATTTTAATATTATATTCTGTGATAGAAGAGTTTATATTATAGAAGAGTAACATAAGAGTTCATTTGGCCCTATGTCTCTGATAATGGGCACTTTATGAAATATGAACTTCCTTATCTGTGATATATTATCTTTTCCTTGAAATACGGCTAATTACTGTCATTCATTAGAGATGAGACATTTGAGTATCATTTCTTGTGTCACATTGACTTCAAGTTGCTTATGATTGCATTAAATTAGTGACAGGGAATTTCTGAATACAAATTTTAAAAGATTCACTATGTACCTCATAATTATTAATGAGGTACATTAACTGACATTCTGAGGTACAGAACAGGGTACCAATACCAACACTTAATAACTTCAGTGTCACATTCATTGTGGATTAAAATATCTGTAGAAGTAGATCAGTGTCTGCATTAGGAACATCTGGTCATAGACAGAGGACAGTTTCTCAGTTTGTAGGTTCAAGTATTTGTATACAACACCATGGATTCACTTTCCAAGATAGCCACTTCTCCATTTTCAAAAGCTGTTTTATATCACATACTCAGGGGTTTTCCCCCAAAAAATAGATACAACAATCACACAAGTAGTTCTGTTTGTAAATTCTGTCCTACTGCAACCGACTATAAAATTGTTTGTTCTGAATTTTACCCCAAAGGACAGGACTGTGTATGAACATGCTTGAAAGATTAAGACATGCATTACATTTTTTACAACTACAAGTTAACATATCACAAAGATTGTTATGAATATGGTTTATCTGTTGGAAGAGTTGAAATGAAGAGATGTTGATTAGAAGGATACTGCTGAACTAGAGCTCAGACTCTGTAACCACATCTGGTATGAAAGCAATTAAAGCATATTTTTATCACACTGACTCTTCTGTTCATATGCTTTAGCAATCTAACAGGCTTAGGGGAAAGGTATCTGGACCATTCACTCTACAATACCTGGGAGCTCACAATTCCACCACCTCTGTTGGAAAACCAGAGCCATTACTAAGATACAGCTTATATTATTCAGATGTGTGTATGTATCAATGATATTTGTCAGCACACCTGTTGACCTAAAAGGCACAGCCTAGACCCCACATACTGAACTGTATCAATAAATCACTGAAAGAAAATGATGCCTTTATGATGGGGCTGAGACTTTTAAATTAGTCAAACGAATGTGCCTATTCCAAAAAGGAGGTACCGTCTATTTACATAAAATTTAATTACAATTAAGAAGAATGGTCAGGGTATTCAAAAAGAATAGTAGCAAAGAAATACTAGCATGCCCTTAAAAGGGATGATTTTTAACACTGGGCTCTCTTAAAATGCAGCTGTCAAACACAAATAAGACTATAATTGACATGTTACCAAGAAAAGAAGAAAAAAAGAAAAATCAAGAAAACAAAATCAGATGTAAGAAAAAAAATTCTCATTTACTCTTAGTAATAGGCACCTAAAATCTACTTTCTCTTTAGTTTCTTCTTTGAAGAGCTAAAATAGCATTGCCAGTTTGTACAGTATAGAAAGCAGCTTTAGTACAGTTCTCCTTATTTTTAAATTGAACTCCAGCCAAGGCATCTCACATTAAAAAAAAAAAAAAAAAAAAGAGAAAAGAAACTTTTCCTTCCCTACCTCATCCCAGGATGCCTTCTATGGTCAATTATTGCTCTTCACACAAAGTTCTTCTGCAAATTTGATGTTTATTGTGCTCTGAGCTTCAGTAAAGTTTTCTGGGTTAGTACCATTTGGAACTTTGCCTAATTTATCACTAAGATTGTAAAACTAAAAAAACATGAAAAAACCCCACCCCAGACTTACCTCACCATACAAATAACTTGTAACTCCCAATTGTGTTTTGTAAATGAACATGCACTGCCAACATTTAAACGTTTTTTAAAAATGCTGTACAGTATACGAAGGTACACATTGCAACTACTAAAATATAAAGGTGAGGAAAAAGGAAAGGAATTTAGGGGCTGGCGTAAGAGAAAAACTTGGGAAATATTTCTTACTAGTATCAGCAGAAAAACAGACACTGAGCACTCTTACATGATTTTACTGAAGGAAGTGCTTTTATAGCAGCTCTTTGATTAAATTAACATTGAAACTTCTCCAGTTCTTGCAAGAGATTTATAGCCAACTTTTTTCCACACACACAAAAGAACCCAAAATCCTGAGCAACACAGATTTTGGGTTTTACTCACGTTCTTGATCTGGTTGAGTCAGTAGAGAAATAATGAGCTGGGGAACCACTTAAATTGGATACAGAACACGCCCCAGGAACAGAAGGGATACTGGGAACTGAGCAAGGTCATTGAGAAAATCCTGTCATCTCTGACTGGTTGTGGTGGTTAAGGGCAATTCCTGATCTCTATAAAAAGGCAAGGGTTACACACATGTTTAAGAAAGGCAAGAAGGAAGACCTGGGGAAATTCAGACTGCTTAACCTAACCTGCTCTCCACCATCCCTGGGAAGACTACAAAGGAAATGCCCCTAAAAGCCCCATCCAGGCGTGTGAAGGACAAGAATTTGACAAGGAATAGCCAGCATGGATTTGTGAAAGACAAAGTTTGCCTCACCAACCTGGTAAATTTTGGTAATGGTATGACTGACTCAGAGAAAGACAAGGCTGGATGGTGTTAACTTTGACTTCAGCAAGATTCTCAAAAAAATCTTCCACTGTATCTTTGCAAACAAAACAGTGAGATAGAGGAGGCCTAAGCCTTAGAAGAAAAGTCTGACAGTAAGGGACTTGTTCAGTCTTAAAAGGAGAAACCTAAGTTGGGATCTTTTGCTGACTCGTAATTCCATTCTCTTCTCACAAGGATAAGAAAATGGGCAGTTGAAAGAAATTTAGAGAAGGGAGATTCTTATGAGATATTAGTAAAGGCTTTTCACAGTGAGAGTAGCTAAACATTTGAACAGGACCCAGTGATTTTGCAGAATCAGCTTTCTTAATAATATTCATAACACCATCAAAGAGGGCCCTAAACAATCTCACCATAGGGGGCTTAACTCTGCTCAAGGGTTTGGCTCCTCCCCAGTCTCTTTGATGGATGTATGACTACAGAAGGTTCCTTCCAACCTAAATTATCTATGATTCTATTGTGCATGATGAATGCTATTTTCTGAAGATTAGATTTACTGCCTATTTACTGCCTCAAATTCAGTAAATAAAAATATTGAATTTCAGCTTAACATGAGCTCTCCTAACAAGTATCAGTTCCTTGGTCCTATTACTGTGAAGTCTCTAAAACAGCTGATGAGAAGATGATCTCTTGTGCTGTAAATACTCAGCTAACAAATAGCTGCATTTGTCTGTCAGAAGTGCTCACCTTGTAACAAACTTAATGATCATAATGTTAGGACAGAATGGTGCTTGGAGAAGATCTGCATACAAGAAAAGCTGGTTAGTGAAAGATGGACAAGGCAGGTAAGCAGGGGGAAGCACGTGGAAGACCCCACAATTACACAGATGTGCCAAGCAATGATCAATTATAACCCATTGCAGAGAAGAGCTTTTGAATTTCTCCTTCAGTCCCAGCTCTCATTAACCACTTCTGAATAATGCTTTCTCCTTAAGCACTTCTGAATAATGCTTTCTGACTTTCCCAGCTGATTTTAAATTGTTGCCCCACGTAATGAGTTGATTGCACTACTTTCACCTCTTAATGGTGGCTTCAGTTCTGTGATACACTTGGACATTCAAAGTCCTTTGAACAACTGTCTGAAACAGAGGAATAGAGCACACCTCAGCAGCAAGGACTATTACAGAGATTGCTGCAAAAACATCAGCTCTACCCTTTGCTTTCTGTGCTGGCTTTCTAAAGAATATAAGTTCAAGGTTTTAGACCTTATCCTCAAGATACTCAGTGGCTAAGAGAGCGTATCTAAAACACTGCCTAAAGTCTGTAATCAAACCTTTATCTATTTTTTTCCTCATCTTGCACAGTAGAACTTTTTGGAACAAAGCCAATTGCAAGTATTGCAAGATACATAAGTTTTTTAGATTAGGTCAACAACATTACTGGAATATTCCCTGGTCGGCAAACTTTCACAACCCCCCCCTACCCTTTATCCCAAATCCTAGACAAGTTTCTCTGGCTTTGCCCTCTCACATTAATTCAAACCCAAATGTATGTATTAAAAAAAAAAAAAAAAAACAAAACACAAAAAAAACCAAACCAAAACAAAACAAAACAACCCCCCCCAAAAAAAAACAACCAAAAAACAAAAAAAAAAACCCCACCCAAAGCCTGACATCACACACTAAATAAACTGGATTTCTGCCACTTCCAGCTGTGCATGCCAATGCCTGTATGTACTGCATGTGTAGCTACAACATCTGAGCATTTATTTCAGTTCTCTCACTTCCTTTTCACCTTAGCTACTACATCTTCACAGAATTAAAAGTCACTAATGAGACAGACATCTGGGTTAGCTTATTTAAATACTTCTTTAGCTATTTATTTTGCAAAGTAGTTTCAAACTGGTTATAAACTGTTGCTAGATCAAAACGTTGCATATTTCTGTCATTTCAATGAATATTGTCATGAAAGTGTTCTAATAGAATAAAAAGAGATGTTCTAACCACTCTGGAGAAACAAAATTAAATATTCAGATTGTAGCACTTCTTCTACCATTTAATTGTAGCAGGAAATGGGAAAACTAAAACATTTTTTCAATTTAAAAAAAAGTATATTTCTGCAATTACTCTGTATTTAACCATACACACAAATCCACTATTCCTCAAAAAACCATCAGAGTAAGCAGAATATTTCACTATTTTCTTTTTAATGGTACACTGGAAGATCTATATTGTGCTGCATGAGGACCTGGTTCAACTCTACCTTGAGTTCAGCAAGTGAGTGATGGGACAATGTAATTCAAATAACATTCATGATCCATGCTTGAAGGTACACAGAAGTACATGACAGTTGGCTTTGGAGATGATTTTTTATGTTTGCCTGACGTAATTTATAAGAAAGCAGTAATATTTTTTTAATATATGTATATATAATTTCAAACTTTCCTCCATGAAAAAGAAATGGCCAAGAAAGACCCACTTTAGAGCATCCATATGCCCAGAGGGAAATGATCTCACTGGATCTCATTGCCAAAATCATGTCAGTAGCTCTTGGTATATTTAGT
Organism: Dicaeum eximium; assembly: GCA_013396995.1. Lineage (NCBI taxonomy): Eukaryota > Metazoa > Chordata > Aves > Passeriformes > Dicaeidae > Dicaeum > Dicaeum eximium. The sequence continues at coordinate 625,671 of VWZP01008035.1, forward strand.
GGTGATCTTAAAGACCATCCTGCATTTGTGTGCTTGGTGTTGCAAAACATAAATTATGGCTGTGAGTCATTGGATAATGCTATTTTCTGCACATAAAATGACATTTAAACATGTTCAAAAGGGTATATTTTATTCCTTCTTATTCCTACAACTTGAAGTTTTTCTCAATATAAAATAAATTGCTTGCCTACTTTTCCAATAGCCCAGTGACTTTTTCTTTAACAACCAATAAGTTTTTGTAGAAAAGAATAACTATTTATTAACTCCAGCTGGTTCAATATTTGTACATCATTTTTAAAGCCCTAAATGGTTGAGACAAGAAGCTGACAGCAAGTACCTCTATAAACTTTCTAGTCTCTTATTGAAAGCTGGATAATAAAGATAAGAAAAAGGTCATTTTGCCAAGGATATAGTAAAAGGAATGGCACTCAGAAAGGCAAAATTCTACTTTAAATAAAAATCTAATAAAATTAATATATACTAAAGATGAAAAAAAGGGAAAATTTTATTTCTTATGTATCTGTTAAAAACTTTACTGCTTCACACTAATGAACAATAATGTTTTACAATCTTTGTTATAGGAAGCTCTAACAGATTTGTAAACTACACTACATTTATATCTGGAAGTGATCACATATCACAAATACTGCTGATTTTTTAAAGGAGATAGCCCTGATACAAACTCACTGTTCTTCCCAATTTCACTGCAGTCCAACTGCCTTTTTAACTTCTACTTTACTGTAGTGTTTTGTTTACTGCAATGTACCATTCATAATCTTTTGATTTTCAGAAGAAATTGTCCAAGAAGGAGGATCCTTCAGTACCATTAAAGAACCATACCACTGGGCAGCAAATCCTGATTGAGCCCACTCATTTTTCAAATTCCAATATTTTGCTGTTTTTCCTTTTATGAAAAGATAGCTCTTCAGATTATTACTGAAATTAACACCTTATGCAATATTTCTACCTCTGCTTTGCTAAAGCCAGTGAGTGGAATCCACACCCTATAACCCATAAACCAGCCTCCTGGTTTATTTGAAAATTTGAGTTACTCACACAGAAGTGATCCAGTCTGCCTGTAAGCACTCCCACCTTCCTGAACTATCAGTGGAAAACCAGAAACTGCCTCTCACAATATGCTGGGGAAAAAAATGAGATGACTTTCCTTCAGCACAGGAAGGACATGGACTTGTTAGAGTGGATCCAGGGGAGGAACACAAAAACTACCAGAGAGAAGGAACACCTCTCTCCTGTGAGGAAAGGCTGTGAGAGCTGTGGTTGTTCAGGTTGGAGGAGAGAAGGCTCTGGGGACAAGAGCTGATAAGGAAGCTGATAAAAAACATGGGGACAAACTTTTTAATAGGGCACATAGGGACAGACAGCAGAAGAGTGGGGGCTCATAATCTACCTAAAAAGTAACAAACTTCATCCTTTTCCTTGAAATTGAGCCACCATGCAAGCAGAAATTGAAGAGTTATGATGTCCAGTGCACAGCAGACAGAACCAAGTGGGAAAGTGCCTGCAGGGTTGAACAGTAATGGAAAACACACTGGGTGTGTTGGATGGCACATTGGGTGGCTCTCTGAAATTGGGTGAGGTTTGAGTCATCCAGGGCAGGGGCATTGCTTTCTCTGTAAATAATTCATGTTCACTTCAGGCACAAATCCAGTTTGATAGAAGACAAAACTTTAGTGAAAACTGGCATAACTTAACTGATTGCCTAAAATACAGGTTGAAAAGTTTTGTGAAGAAAAGCCCAGGCAGTGCACTTGTCTTGTGTCTGCTGCAGTTTCAGGGGTATTGTTGGAAGGTAGAACTGAACTTGAGCAGAGAGCTGGAAACAAGCACGAAGGTAAAGTCTCTGAATTAGAGCTAAGGACTACAAGTTGCTAAATATCAAACAGCACTCTCCAGTACCCAGTTCTACCTGGAAACATGGGAAATGGCTGACGAAAGGCTATAGTTTCTGTACCTGTTTCTTCTCTTTCCTTTTAAAGACAGAAATGTCCTACTTTAAAGATAAGAAAGAACTTCTGATCTAAAACCAAAAGAAGTATTAAGAAAATACACATAGCTACAAAGAGCAGCCAGTCAGAGAAAGGCATGTGCAAATCAGGTATACAGAAAGGTCCAGTAAACAGAGAAATATTCCCATCTATGTGCTTTTTAGTTAGTCTGATAGCATAACTCCTTCCATGCTTTGGTATGTTCAGTTTAAATAATTCTAGAAATATCTCATTGTCATGATTTCATACCCAAACGCAAGATTTCCATGACTGAGACTTGTTCAAGGAGAATCCTAAGCGTACTTAAAAATATAAGTGTATAAATATTGCTTTGCAATTGCTGAATTTTGTACCTGTCTACTTTATGAAATAATATTTTGCAAAAATTGAATTTCTCAAAATGTAGAGTGGCATTATTTATAACATTTACAGACACATATAAGCACTTCTGCTTGAAAACAATCAGAATAATTACTTTGATAGTCTGGGTTTGCAATTATGCGTAATACATTGATTTAAGAGTTCTATTCACAGCATGCCAATACCACTGAAACACCTACACTTTGCTGTAAGCCAGAATTCCAAAACTGAGCATGAAATTTCTTTGCAATTTTGTTCAACACAAATTATATATTTTTATCCAAACAATTTCCGTAGTCATCTGATTATGCAGTACATGTGCCAAATACATTTTGTGAAGCGGAAAGATACACTTTTTTTTCACATTTTTATCAAAAACAACTACACAAAGGCATGTTCTCATAACTAATTGTGAATTTACAGATCCTACAGTTCACGAGGTAATAAGCAAAGGCTTTACTCTCCTGTTAGGGTGAAATATAAGGACATCAACCTCCACCTAGACAAACCTCCTATACATCATGTCTAAGGTATTCTCACAATGCCTGTTTGCTCATGAGGACAGAAATAAAGAAACAGAGAAAAGAACTCAGGGATTAAAAAATGTTTAGAGACTGGGTACACTTTAAAACTGATAGAGAATTTTTAAAAATTTGAAGTTAAGGACTCAAGCAAAACATCAACAGGTTTTGAGGTGTTAGTGTATATTTTAGGAATAAACACACAAATATGGTGTGTATGAAAAAAAATGAGGCTTATTCCAGGCAGCATTTCTCAGATTATTTTTAGCTTTCCCATATGCCAGAGAAGAAAAATACTACTCAGAAATCTTAAAATACTGCTAATGTAATTCTGTGCAACAAATTGAACACCTATATATTTTACAGTGATTTAGTATATACACAACAGACACAAAAATTATAGCTGAGACCAGTATGCATGTGCAGCTGGGTGAGGTATTTATTCTGGATCATAGGCTCAGAACACTCACACATTTCTAGACATACATTTTAAGTGCATCTTACGCAAATGTAGAGATATTTAACTGGGGAGAGCAACCCTGTTTTGTTAACCACTGAATGAGGAGCAAGATAATGTGAAATCTAAACATCTTATTTAATGAAAAACTTCATATAAGGAAGGAGGTGGTGCAAATCAAACAATGCCACATTGGGGTAAATGCTTTTCTCTAGTGAAAGAACCACCAGAGGTGAATTTTGGTGATATAACATCCCTTGCACATAATATCATTAAAAATACACACACTGTGAAGCAATCATTTATAAAGAGGAAAAAATACTGGAAAGTGGGGTTTGACATAAAGTGACTCAATAGCTCAGGAGAAAGTTTTCTGGATGAACAGTACTGAGGGAGTGGGCAGAGAAGGCAGTGAGCCAGCAAGGTCGAAGTGTAGCACAAGGTAATGGAGTTCTTGAGGCGTGGACAGCAAATTTAACATGATCTTTGAGCAAAACAGAAAAGCAGAAAATGTGATCCAATACAGATTCTCCTCTCCAGTGTTGGGTGTGACATCTGACTATATTTCTCTGAGATCTAGAAGTCCAGGATGCATGGATTTTGAAAGACTATAAAAATGGCAATGCACTTGTTAAGACAAAAAAATATTTACATCATCAGTACAGACTTCAAGGAGAATACTGAAGCTACCCCAAATAGCATGGAGATCATGTTTGGCAGACCTACAGTCAGGGAGAGGCTGGGGTCAGAGATGACTTGACAATTCCTGATTTTGCAAGAAAACTGAAGATGTAAGTCAAGGAATAAAACAGCAAAAATGAAAAGAAGGGTCATAAATATTCAGTAACAGAAAACTAACATTGCAGTGAAGATAATTAAGGTGTTCAAACAACAGAAATGGAACATTTTCAGAAAGTCTGAAGAATGAAGAGCTAGGGAGCAATCAGAATAATAATAAAGACAGAGCTGAGATATCTAATGCAGCTATGGTACACGGTACCTGAGACATATTTGTCCATCCTGCTCTAAAAAGCTTCCAATAAAAGAAATTCCATCATCTCCCCGGGCAATTGCTTTCAGTGATTCAGCTTTATTATAAGAAGCTTTTCCTGATACCTTCCCAAACCTTCCTACTACAGTTTAAGTCCATTACACCTTTGCCACCTGCAGCGCACGCAAGGCAGATTTTGCCCTCCTGATTGCTATTTACCTTTTCCATATCTGCAAGTTATTATTTGGACTCCTTTAAATAGCCTACTCCCATTTCCTTGACTTTTCATTGTAGTAACATTTTCTAAGTCTCTGATTGCTCACATTGTTCTCATCTAGACTCTCCCTCCTCTGGTCCCCCTTGAGCTACAGCGAGCAGCTCAAGACTGTGACACGACTTTTCAGTAAGCAAGAAGTGCAAATATAATGGCCTTTGATAGTTCCAGTTGCCAAATATGTATTGCCTTTATGGTCACTGGAAACAAGGTGACCATTCAAGGGAGAATTTCACCATTATCTAAAATGAATTATTATTTTTTGCAAGGGCAGTGAAACTATCCTCTGATACTGAGCCTAATATTAGGAACTGAGCACATCAAGAGGAAAGCTGAGGGTCTGTACCAAGGAGTTGGGAAGAGCCAGTTCCTTGGCTTTAGACATTATGTCATCAACACAATGCAGGTGCAATGCTGATGAAGCATGCAAATAGATGAATTTTGTTCAAAATAAGGTAGGCTGCGTTTTCAAACATTACTCACTGATTTAGTCAAATTATATAAGAAACTGAACCCACCTTAATTAGATTTATTTGTAAACCAAGCTAAAAAGTCTCCTTATTGGCAAGAGAAGCCAGCAGCACAATTATTAATATATACATTATATATATTATGTAGTATATATTTATATAATATATATACATATATGTATATAATATGTAGTATATATTTATATACATATATAAAATATATATGTAGTATATATATTAATATATATTACAATTACTTAAATGTCCACAAATCTCTACTACAGGATTTTAAAATGTTTTGATAAGTCACTCTAATATCCAGCAGCCATTCTTTGTATAAAATAATAGCTGCTTGTGTCAGTGCACACCTTCCAATTATTTACTCAAATAAATGACAAAATATGGCCAATATTTGCTTCATACTTATCAAAAGTGCCTGAAATTCAAAATTTGTTTAATGCATCATAAATATTACTCAATAGAGAACATTATTTGATAGAGAAACAAACATAGATTTTATTTGAAATTCAAAATTTTTTACATCATCATACCTTGTCAGAAGCAGATGGTCTAATATCTATGACAACTCTAGGGGAAACACAGTAATTTAATGGAAAAATGACTGAAATATCTACTGTGTGCTTTTCTGCAGAAATAATTATGAAATAACATCAATTTGGAAAAAAAAAAATCCAAGTAATACCACAAATATATCAAATGGATGATCATCACAGCAGTAAATCTGGACTTGGTCCTCCTGCAGGCAGTAACACGCCTGTCTTTACTCCAGCAGATGCAGCACAGAGAGATGCTGCTGTTCAGAGTCTTGGCATGACCAGACATGAAGCATTTACTGCAGTGTCTACCTTACCTTACAGAGTGAAACAATCTGTCCCCATTTCCAAAAGAGAGATATCCAGAAATTAGACAAAGAGGGAAAAAATTGTTTTACTTCTCAATTAATACATAGATTAACTGAAATGACTGTCAGCAGCACAGTGGAAGAAACTCTTCAAAAGTGATTTACACTTTAGGGATAAAAAAAAATTTGCCTAAAGGAGGTTTAGAATATGAAGATAGCCTAAATGATTTAGCTTTCAGTATATACTGAGAAGTAAAAAGCAACCAAGTCTGGAAACAGCTCAGATGTCTGGAAAAAAGAAATGAAAGGAATAAAAAACATTTTAACACTGAGGGCACTGAGTGCCAAGAAGCTCAGCAATGAGTATCTATTGATCTATGATGCTACTTTGATTTTCTTTTTATGATTCTGGTACTGAAAAAAATTATGGTGGTATCACAAAACAGCTAATATTCTCAGACTCTCTAGACAGGGTGCTTCTGCTGTTTTCTGGCCCTGCTCTCAACAGCCTGTGCTTTGTGCTACTGCTGGCAAGGGGCCCTTGGAAATTCTCTGTCTCCTTCTCCCTTCCCCTGGGTCAGCAGTGACTTCACCAGAGCTGGAATGGGCTGTTCATCCCTGGGGATCCAGAGGGTCGCTGCCTCCCAGACCTCCCTTCCCCTCCTCCACCGCAGGAACCTCAGATTGCTCCTGTTCTCCCCAGGAGGGAGTGAGGGGTGTCCTGCCTCCAGCTCCACCTTCCTTGGGAGGGCTCACCCAGATTTCATTGCTTCCAAACAGTGCAGTGGAAATCATTACAGAAGCAGATGAAGATGCAGATTAGGACTAGCATGGGTTAAATATCATTAATATCATTAACATCGTGGAAAAACAGGAGTGGATATTGCTTGGTACATTTAGAATTGGGACACTAACATCCTATCAGTATCAAGGCAGTGTTGGTGTGATACAGGAGAGGAGGAGGGTAAGAGAAAAATGAAGTCTGCTTTCTTTTGTTTTTAGTTTAAACTGACAATAAAACATTTAAGAGTTGTTATAAAGCAAACATGACAGAATGGATAACAAGATGAGATTTGTTCATGTAAAAGGTGGCCCGAGGAAGTAAAAACTGATAAATAATGTTTAAATGGGTAAGAACAAAGGCTACTGCCAGTGCCTAAAAACCCACTCAGACAGCAGGGAAGAGGAGGAATATGATGCAGATTAAAGTTTTTTGAAGGAGTTAATATCGATATACTGTCATTTTGTCAGCAAAACATTAAGAAAGAGAGATTGATTGAGGAAGGCTCCAAAACTGAGGTTCAACTCTCCTCTGTAGTGTTTTCAGGATTTTATATTAATCTGTTGAAAATTGCTGCTAACTGAAAATAGACCCAAATATTATCAATTGTATTGTAAGTATCTAAACTAGGCAACCATTTTAAGTACAGTATTTATACTCCTGGAGATTTTTTTTTATCTTTTCTAAACACTGGGTAAAAAGTGCCTTACTCTTGCAAACTAAACCCCTACAGTGAAACAGCTGCTATGGATATTTACAAATAAATGTAAAATATAGCTGTTAACCAAACAGCATCCTGGCATCACCATGTGCAGTCATAGGAATACTGCCACATACCAGAGCATTAATGCAGAACACCAGTTGTACAAAACCACCGGCACGTGAAGCAGGTGACCTTAATGAACAGCAGCTTTACTGTGCAGCTGAGTGGGAGACTTGCAGCAAGGTCTGGAAGAGTTCAGTGACATTACACAGTGCCCAAAGGGCCCAGGGATCAATGCAGTGTCACTGGAAGTGTCAGAGTTATTACAACGTCAATAAAAGTATAACAACAATGTCCGAGGTACCAGCGAGTAACACACGATGCCAATAAAAGTGTGAGGAGAGGGAATGCGAGGTACCACCATCAAAATTGGAACCCCTGGTATATCAGTGCAAGATCTTTGCAATGCCAGCTCAACTTTTTGAAGTTAGCTTATATTCTCATTTTTTTCACAAAACATCTCTGGCTTTAAGCCTCCCGATGGGCATCAGATATGACAAAGTTTTTAATGTAGTTTAATGATTCTAAATTAATACAACAAAATGAAATTTACAGCTATTTCATACTATTCTGTTCTTAAGCATTGCATCCTGGAAATGTGTGTCCTGGATTCCCCTCAGTCCAAAAGAGCAGAATATGAAGAACTGAATGGCAACTAAAACTTAAGTGTCCTTTCCCAAACTTAATAGAGCTCTTTTATTTTTTTACAGAATATATACCAAAGGACAATCAATACTTGAATCACATTCATTTAATACTCAGCAGAGTGCCTTTTTTTGGATATAGATCAGTATATTATAATTCCAAGGACTTGAATGGACTTATTCTGTGTATAACTATGAATTAATTAGGAAAAACACCACTATGGGTGCTGAATTCTAAGCAATGGCTAGAAAATGCTTGACTAGGAAGAAAAGAAGGTAATAAAAACTGTAAAATATAAGTAAAATATTTTAGGATCTGCCTCTTTTAGTGCTAAATAAAAGACATAAGAAAGAAAATGTAGCAATTAAGTTGTGATGTTTACTTCTAAAGTTTAATTAAATAATGAGTATATACAAAATTAGAGTGTGGATGCCTCATCATCCACTCATTGCCTTCATTTGAAAAGAAAACAGAAAAAAATCTTCTCAGATACCAGTGCAGAGACAATTAAATCACATTGCAAAAAATTAACTTTTAACTTTAGTGTAATGTGTCCTCAGCTTGGGGAGCTGAAGAGGTCTTCTGTTCCAAAATAAGAGGAGACAGAAATAAAGTGGTTTTGGTGAAGAATGCGAGGGGTCTAGTATTAGGCCAGAAAATAACACAGCTTCTTCCAAGAGAAATGTCATTTTTATCCACCACCTATCCAAATATTTAAATTGTGACAGTAAGAACAATTGGGATGACTGTTCTGAAGTTTTGTATTGAACTTCCTGTTCAATAGCAGGACAGAGCACCTCACTTTGATAACTATTCAAGAGATTAATCTTTTCCTTTTTCCTATGCTTTTGTTTTTCACATCACTCATTCTCCACGAACCTTGGAGCTCTGATAGGTTGTATTTAACCTTCCACTGAGATTGGTTATTAAGAAAAGTAAGACAAGCTTTGAATTTAAGAAGAATTGGCAGCAATGAAGGGTACAATCTTGAACGATTTCGGAGCTAGCACACCTTGTTCCCAGGTCCCACCATAAATACGCTGATATAATAACTGTAAACACAATATTGTAAATAAACTTAAAGGAGTAGAGGAGTAGAAGATCATCTCCCAAAATTGGAACGTAGATTAGATATTTATTATTATCCACATATTGCAATTTCCCTCTGTTTTCAGGTGAAACTTCTAGAATCCATTTCATGCATTATTACACCATTCCAATATCATATTGCTTTACATATTACTATTTTTTTCCAATGTACTGCAATTGCAATAAAAGAATGCAGTAACCCAGCCATCTCCTACAAACAAACCCATGCAGTCTGTATGCTTTAAACCCCTGTGTATAAAGCAACACTGAATTTTTAACTCTAAAGTGCTTTAATCAGTTTGTTTCTTGTTATCCCTGTTAATTAAGATAGATGTTAACTAGATGGCACTGTGTACTTGAAGGACTGAGCATGACATTTGCTGCCTCCTTAATGCCCAAGTCCTGCATTCCTTCAGCTCACATCCATCACAGCAGGACTGCCAGGTGAGCTGACTGCCACCCCAGCCCAGGCCAACAGGTTCTCCAGTGGCTTTTGGTACAGCTTATGTCACGAGACTAAAACTCTGCACCTTGGAAATGACAAAACACACGTAGCTGAGACTTGTCAGCTCCAGGTAATCAGATGCTGCTTGGTTTCAGAAGCAGATGCAGATGAGACTGGCAATATAAATATGCAAATCACAATGGTCCCTTGTCAGCACCACTGTTCCTACCTCTAATGGCCCTCGTAGAAAGTCTGTTTGCTCAGCTCCTACTTCCAGTGCTACATCGACAGAAGCAAAGGGGCGGCTGGCCATCTGCTGTCGCTCCCGCATAAGTTGCTGATGAGGAAAAAATGATGTTTTAACAAAACATTTAAAAAATGCACCAGATATCAGTCTGCCCTACTGTACCTCCCATTAAAACATAAGAATGCAAACAGCATGCACATAGTCACATTTGTGATATCAAAGTGAGAAAGTTATACTAAATCACAATCATCACCATCTATCTATATTTACTCGAGAAATGAGCATAGAAGGTTATGATACCTACAAATGGCCTTTTAGCTTGAACTCTGACAAACTTTCCAAATTAAAGCTTCCCTCACTGACTGTTCTCTCTAAATAACTGCTATTTGTGTAAGTTACAAGCAAATACAGGAAATGGTTGGTAAAAATAGTTGAAGTCTAATTCCACTGACAATGCATGTATTAGAACACCTGCCAAAAAACAAGTCCCCTTGGCCTTCAAATTTTCATATTTCACAACTAAGCCAGATGGAGTTAATAATGTCAGGACTCAATTTTATGCAGGATCTTTTCTGCAGTTACTTTCATATGAAGAATAATGTGTCAGGATTGGGAACTCTGCACCAGTATATTAGAATACACTCAGCTACGCTCACAGAGCTTGTATAATCCCTTCCAATCATACCAGTGTGCACAGAAGTCCCAGGCAAAACCACAAAGTTAACTCATATTTCTTCCTCAGTCTGTAATTATAATGCTTATTAAACCATGATGAATAAAAATGATGACCAGCAGTAGATATTACAGAAGTTACTCCACTGGTTCAGTGCAACTAATGAAAGCATTATTAAATATTTAAGGTGAATGAGTCGTGCAATTCAAGTGGTGTGTTCCTTCAGCTGAACAGGATGTCACAGCATCCTAAAGAGAAAAAACGCTTGCAAAAATGATTTATTAGAAAAGATCTGTTTCATTTTCTTAACATTTTTCTCCCTGTTATCTCTGGAAAGCTTAAAACATTAGAAAGTGGTGTCTGAATGTAAATGACACTAACACTGTGACATACTGTTAGTAAAAGCCTTTGAAATAATAAAAGGTATGCAAGCAAATATTTGCTGGCAGCTTACTAATAAACACTGTTGATTTAAGTTCTGTTACAAAGCAACAAACTCATTTGGTAGTGCTTCTTTTGCATTTTGCATTGACTTGCATTTTAAGATTGCCTATAGAAATTTAAAGACACACTTGTAACGTTAAAATCAGAACAGAACAGAACCTCTCAGTGCACAGCCAGGACATTCCCAAGGCCTGGATTTTATAGCCAAGCAGTGTTTGTCAGCAAGCACCTGCACAAATGGGCTCCCAGTATATCACACCGAGAGGGCAATCAATATGTCTGTGGGCAAAACTGCAAGTTTTATATTGAGAATAAATAAAAGCCAAGTATGAATATCTAGATGGTTAAGAATTATGTTTTTACCCCTTTACTTCAACACAAAACTGGTAGTCTCTGTCTAGGATTTACATCAGCATTGATTTGCATCAATACAATTTACTAATAGATTTTACAGCTGGAAAGAACTACTGTGACCCCCCAGTCCTACCAGCAACTTAAGACCACAAAATCTTAAAGTATAAAATACTGAGTCACTACATCCTAAAATTACTGTATGTACCTCCTTTTCTTCTTAAAATAGCAAAAATTAAAGAAAATAGTGTTTTTAGAACAATCCTGCCACATGGAACTCATTACAGTATTCTAAGTCTGCAGAGCTATTGGCAAGTGCTTACTTTTTAATGGGAAACCAAACACTGTTTTAAACAAATAGAGTTGCTTGGGGAAAATACTTAAATGAGCAGAACAACCTATGCTCCAAAAGCACATAGTACTATTTTAAAGATTTATTTAATGCAGATTATAAAGGAATGTATATTTGACAGGTTCTCTGGTTTTTAAGGCCAGTAGGTTTCTCCCCCTCTTCTCCTGGTCAAGCATTCAGCAAAACCTTTCACTCACAGTAGTCACTGTAATTTTAATAGTCTGCCATTTGAAAAGTGCTACAAAGATTCTTCATTAGCTCTGTAAACAAGAATGAGAACTTTAAAACGTTTGGTTGCCCATAAAGCGCTGCTGATTTTGGCAGCTGAGCACTTGCACACCAAAGTGTTTTACTCAAGGCACTGCTGCTTTCCCTTCATCATTTTAAAGCTCTCAGTAAGGTGCAGGACAGGAAAAACAAAATGCAATGAGGAGAAATACAGGAAGATATTATGATGTTTAAAATTCAGTTTTGTGGCTGGAAAAGATCACTGCCTCCCACCATCTGCAACTGTTCATGTACCAATACTGGGACAAAGTTCTAGAGCTTCCAGTTATGGGGAATTCCTGAGCCTCACCCACAGGGCAAAGAACATGGAAACTCTCTGAACATGCAGTTCATGAGAAGAGTGAAAAAGCTCTTCCTTACCTTCTCAGCAGAGAGATACAAACAAACAAACAAAATCCCCCCACAGATTTCATCACAACTGAGGCAGAATAAACATGGGACAGTGGAAAGTGAAACTACAATGCTATTACTTTTATATATTCAAGTACAAAAAATATACTGAATTAAAAAAAAAAAAACACAGAGAAAAAAACCCCACCCAAACCCATACTTCTCCAATAATTAGAGATATTCACTTGAAGACACCAGATAAACAGAGAGTATTAACATGTAATATTTGAATATTTTATCACAAATTTAATCTATAGCATTTGGAATGAGGGCACATGTCTAAATATTCACTTTAAAGTATGGGAAATTAAAAATATCATTTTCTTAGCACAGGGCTGAGAAATTCAATGAGCCTTTATTTCACTGAGCAGACAACCAATATCAAGTTCTACCATCATTTTAAATCTCATTAAGTACAAGATTATTGACAAGATTAATTTTTTTTAGGCATCTCTATTATTTTGCGGCAATTCCAATGTATTCATTTATATCCTATTGAAGAGCCTTTCATATAAAGTATAGAATTATAGCTGTCTTCAGTGAAAAACAGTAAGATGCTAGGACACTATAAATTAAGTCAATTTCTCACTCAACACCCATATAATTTTAAAACATTTCTTCTAAGCCCAACCATTTTGGCATAATTATTTCCCTATCATGGAAATATACATTTCACCTGATTCTGCATAAACATGTAGACATCTTAGCCTGTAGATGATGATAATTTTGAGTTTTGGTGTCCTAGTGAAATAAGGATTTTGAAATGGGACTTGCTTTCCCATCTAGAAGTTTATCTCAAGAAAGCAGTTGCCTGGGAATGCAATTCAATTTTACCATTGATCAAAAAAAGCCTCATGGGGGATACTACTCCTCTGATCAATGCAGTTTGGAGTAAATTAAAATGTTCCACGGCGTCTTGTATGTGCTATAATAAGGAAATGTATTCCTTGCAAAGTTCCTATTTAAGTAGAAATGTTTTGATATTTTTTTCTCTTGGTTGATAACATCGCTTTCAAAATATTTTAATGTCTATATTGTATTCATGTACAATAAAAAACTCAATGCAAAATACATATTGCAGAGAGTTGACATTAACAGAATACAATATTTCAGCAAACTCAGGCTGACATGTTTCAAGTCTTTTGTAGTTTAGGAAATGCTACCATTTTGCTTCTTTTTAGTTTCCCTTTTTTTCCCCCCTTTAAAACTTGCTCTCTCACGTGGAATTGGATCCTGTTCTTCTGACTAGCACTGGTTTTCTATATTGTTCACCTTCCAGCATAACTGCCCTGGAAAAGCCCTAATTGGAAAAAATCTAATAAAGTGGATGAGTTGTTAGGAACTAGGACAGGTGTGCTTTCCCTTTGTTATACAGTAGCAGACATTCTTGAGAGACTGATAGATTAGGAGAGCTGAAAAGGATGAGGCAATTTGAGTGCCATAACAGGATGAACAGAGCAATCCTTTCAGAGATCTTTCTGTTGCTGTTTGGCACCTCTAATGAGTCCCTGTAGCCCACGGGCAACTGAAGGCACCTGGAGTGTGTCATAAAGGGTGCACTGACCACTGTAAATGCCCAGGGGCAGGGGGCAGCTGGACACTGGGGTAGGAGTAAGAGGTGGCAAACACCAGAAAAAATATTCAGGAGACTTCAGACTGCCAAACAGAGCCAGGAAGTCTCAGTACACTGTTCCAGAAATAAGGGCATGGCAGATAGAAAAGTGTCTATTATTTTAACAGCAAAAAACTGCCTAGGTTTTCTAGTTGTTCTTCCTTCACATCTCACATGGGTTTGGTTTTCTTCCTAGATCACATCACTATCAACGTGGTATCTGGACATGTATGACTTTGTCAAGGTGAGTATTGAAAACCAGGAAAATGGTAATTCTGCAACTCCCTGAAAACTGCTGTCTAGTTCAGTGCTGCACAACCCTGCTAGTGACAAGGATTTTTCAAATGTCTAATTTGAAATTCCTGTTCTGCTTATTCATCCTGCAGCTCTGACTTGTCTGCAGTTACAACTCGGTCACCTCCTTTGCTGCTTCTGTACTGTCAGCTGCTGATGTGAGTAACATCCAAAGGCTACAATAGAAGTGTTAACAGTGCCATGCATTAAATCTGAGTTTTTCAGGAAAAGTATTTGCAAGGAGAAAAAATGTCAAAACCTCACAGAGAGTTGCACTGATGAATTTCTGATCAGACTGCACTTGACAAGCTCCAAGGCTTAAAAAAATTAAAACTATGTAAATGGACAGCCCTGAAAAACGAGAGCCTCTCTAAACAATGCAATTCACCCATTCATTGAATATTCTTGAGGGTTCTTACTGCCACTTCCAATCAACAGAAGTAACTTACATGGACTTACAGCTGTGTGGATCACAGATATTTTAGTTAGAAACACAATTTAATTCTCTTCTTAAACCTTAAGTTCTTATTTTCAAACTGATTTATACATCGTGATATTTTAATGAAGCTCTGATTATTCACTTTAATTTGCACAAGACAAAGCTTGCCTTCTCTGTAAATTTTCTCATTGTAACTCTTGGTGTTGAAAATCTCTTCAGACTAAATTGGCTATTTATATGGCCGGAAAGGAGAGTAATTTCTCATTTACATGTTGAATAAACTATTTGACTTGGTTAATTTCCAAATCAGCTGCTTTCACTGGGGAGACAGATCACAGTTATTAAACTTTTTTTTTGGGTTTTAGGTGAAATAAGCTCACCATTCCATGACTGCATGAGGTACAGTGATTTTATGAGATGGATAAACGCCGGCATAGGAAACCAAGCAGCAGGAATAGCCATAGCTCTGACAGCAGTCTGACAGTCTGAATTTGGTCATTCCCTCCATCATGAACTTCCTAAACAATCATTTCCCTCTGCCTCATTTCCCACCGTGCCAAGTGGAAAGTGCCCCGACACAAGAGAGCATTCAGGTAGGCAATGAGATATTACAATGATGGACATAGTATAATGTGCTATTTGCACTGCCAAATAGACCCTGTGGAAACTTCCTGAGGTACCAGGGCCTATTCCATACCACTGTCTTTTAAAATTGCCTGAAGAAAAGGTGCTCTCAGGCATATGCAAAGATCTGTCATAGGGAAAAAAATGAGAGGAGTTGTACTTTTTGTCCTAGCTTTATACTGAAGAAAATGAAGGGCTATTTAAACTAGACATAGTCCAGCAAACAACAGCTAAGACATACTTAAAATACAGTGTACACATCCCCAAAAAATAACAGTTCCAAAAGGTCAAGTTTTTATGTATCCCTTTTGGAAACCAAATAGCAGTCGTCTGCAATTTCCCTTGAACAAATCAAAAATGAGAAAAAAAGATGAGCCCTGAAAAGGTCATTTTGTTGCTAGATCCAAGGAGCAGATATTTAATGTATTGCACATTAGCAAGCAAAGAGCAAAGTGTGAATCTGCTGTGACTTTGGCTTTTGGAACTTTGGGATGCTGGAATAGAATTCCCATCTCCAGAACACTGAAAGTGGCACTCTGGGTGATGCTCATTTGCCAGCAATTTATGGGGGATAAAGTTACAACAAAGTCGTGTTTAATCCTTCATATTTTTTTCCCTAGAGAATATTTTGGCAGGGGGAGTTTTTTTGAGTGCTAAGAATTGCTAACAAACTCCAAATTCAATTTCCTGCTTTAAAATTTAGGAAGTGCTAAACAAGACCTACTCCTATTATCACTTTCACTTGGATCACAGTGAATCCATGTTGCACATTTACACAGATCTGCAACCACGAACATTTTAAAGGTTCCTAAAGATGTACTTGAGTTTTTCAGTAGACCTTGCTAATCCCAGAATTGTGCTCTTATCCCTAATCGAGTGGGTTTAAAAAAATCCTTTCAGCAAACTGTTGAATATTTTGCTGTTAGCTATCAGAGCCATTTTCAGTTGACAGAAAATTTCTAAAAATGCTTGTTCTGCAAAGTAATTCTGCATACAGAGAAGAGTCAGACCAACTAATTGTAGATGTTGAAATGTTTCCACGGAAAACATTCTGTATATGCCTAAGGACGTTGTTTATAAGTGAATATATTAAAATATGTCTCAAAATTATTTCAGAATATGAAAGAGTCAAGTATCATATGGTGCAAACTACCCCTTAGAACTTTGTCTACAATGATGACACATAAATTGTGCTTTCAAAATGTTTTCTAAAGAACTACTTAAAAACTCAACTACCATTTTTATAGGTGAAATAGCCACAGTCTGAAACTTCCTTAAAATTACAAAATCTCAGCCCTTCCTATCAATGTTCTTAAGCTACAGCCTTTTGACATGAGGCACCATGAATATTATCCATCATTATCATAACTGTTAAAAACTAGCTTTAGTTACTTCTTTTAAACAACAGATGACAAGCTGGTAATTCCCAGCTCTTCCTGAAATAATTCAAATTGCTTTAAAGACAGTAAACATGTTCTGATAAAGGAAACTGGGTTTAAGTGGTGCCCCATGAGATCACTTGGTCCACTCCTATGCCCTGTCCTACACAAGGGCAGTGTGACCACGATTCTTCTGGCAGATATAGGTTTTTTAAAAAGGCCACAGTGGTGGAGGCTCCACAGTCCCTACAGAAGTCCCCAACACTTAAATTAGATCTCCATACCGAAATTTAAGCCAATTGTTTCTTGTCTGCAGTGGAGACCATTCTCTGTCTCCAAGTGAGGAGAAATCTCCCCCAAAACTCTTGTGTGCTTTACAGGAGTTCCTTATAAATCTGAAGTTCCCCTTCAACCTTCTCAGCTGTAAACAAATGTGGGTATGAAAATGTTATCTCACCACTCCTGCTCCCATCTTCAGTGCTCCCTTCTGTCTTAAATCAACACCAGCATCAGATCCCAGCAGAAGCCCACTCGATGCACCTTTCCCTTATTACAATGAACAACTTATATCCAACAACTTCAAGAATACACTTTGACATTCACTTCTTGTTTGTCTAAAAGATCTGTTAATCTGTTGTATCAAGAAATTGGGTTTGGCTTCACACAACTTGTGCTTGAAAAAAATAACATTAAATGCCTCACTTCTTCACTTTTTTCTACATTCCTATAGATCACGTAAAAATTGTTTATCCCAATATTTTCCTAAGAATTAATGATAAATTGGCTGGTGCCTAATTGCCCAGCCCTTCCTTTGCCCTCTTCTTTTCTTAGATAGGAATTATCTCTTGTCATACCTGAAATCTTGGAACCCTGACAGGCTCTGGAATCATGTATGTGCTTAGCCAATTCTCTACATATTCTAAAATAAATTTAACCAGGTTTTGAAATCTGAAAATATTTTGCAAGCATTCTCCTACCCATTTTTCTATTTTACTGCTTGATATTGCACCCCATTTTCACAGTAGGTACTTAAGAACCTTTTTAAAGACGCACTAACTAAAGCACTTTTAAAAAGAGACTATTTCCTGGCACAGAGAAAGTCAGAAAAAAAGCAGTGTACATACTATTACTTTATAGAAAAGCTGAAGTGCGGGACATGTATATCTTAATTTACAATGTCAATGCATTTTTTAACCTACATGATAAAAAAAGGGTAGACACTGGATTTGTTTCTTTTGTGAACTGATGTGAAAAGTTGCAGTCCAAATTATAATGACTGAATTGGAGCTAGGCCAATTTATAAAAAGCTGAACTATCTGAAATGTACCTGGATCCCAGGCCCTTCCGTCACTTCAGGTGATCAAAATATTCAAATTTTCTTTCCAAATGACATTGACTTCAAGTCTTATATTTCTTTTTCTTCATTTTTTAATGAAATCGTACCATGTACAAGAATTATAAAAGAAGAGAAATAATAATACTGAGTAGGAAAACCAGGCTGTACTCCAACAAAGGTGAAGTTTGCCTTTATTATTACCTCTAACTCTTTAAAACCATCTATCATTTGAGATTACTGGTATACACTGATAAAGTGACAAATTAAATTAAACTTTTTAGGTGCAGCACTACTGACAATCATAGAACTATCCTAAAGTGATCCTTTAGAAGCTCCTTAAATCATAAATGATATCACCATTAAGGTAAACTGGTGACGTACCATGACTGACTGATGCCTGTAAATGCTTTCAAGCTTTAATCTTTATTTAGCTGAATAACCATCATTGTCACTGCCTTGGAAAGGGGACCAAAGAGAGGTACCTTGACCATTGTTCCTGCCTGTTTAGGATGGAAATGCCCTGACCCACAAGAATCCCCAGTGTAAGGAGCTGAATGCCCATGCTGCAGTACCTGGTGCATCTGCCTTGGGTGAGTAAAGCCCTTCTATAACAGCCTTACAAATTTTGACCCTGTGTTACAAGGTTAACTCCATTTTCATTAAAAATGAACCTCATTTTTAGCTCAACCACTGCATCCAGTAGAAGTTTTAATACCCAGTATTTTTCACATCAGCCATTCAATTACAGATCATTAGTAAAGACACAGTTTTAAGTTATAGCCAAGATCAGAAAAACGTGTGGTCACTCCGAAGGCACAGAAATTCCTTATAACAAATCCAACCCCCTTGGCATTTTCAGCAACAAGGGGTTTGGCTAATTCATATAAAACTAGGATACCCATCTGAAATCTGGGTGCTGGCCAAAGAAATATTTCAACCTTCAGGGATTTGCTCACCATACGTGGTACATTCAGGTCAGCAAGAATTTGGCACACACTACTGAGGGGAGTGGCAGGTGGGCACAGCCAGCTCGGGCTGTGCAGGGGAGCAAGGGGCTCTGAAACTGATGCAGTTCTGCTGTTTGATCAGAGTAATAATGTGAATTAAAGCAGCTCTTCTTGTTCATGCTGCTTCTGTTTGAAACAGCTGATTTAGCAGACGTGAGACCCTACACTTCTAATGGGGGCTGCTCAAGAATACTTGAACAGTAAAAGTTGATGGAAAAGCTTTCCATTCCTGCTAGAGAGCTAAGAAATCAAGGCCACTGAGCATCCCTTACCTTTGAAAGAAACCAAGGAACCAAGACAGTTTGCTCCAAGTTCAAATATCTTGAACAGGAAAGTACAAAAACCAATAAACTGCTGACAGCAGAAAGTCTGAAACTTGTAACATTTCTATGGAGAATTATTTTAAGAGTTGGATTACTAGACAGAAAGCTAAAGGGATGAGAACTTGTCTAATCTCCTAAAATACTTCAGCTATATCAGAATATCAGAATTTCAGAAATAGAGGGTTTTCAAGTATTAACTGCACCAAAAAGTTTAAAATTCAGTTCTGAAATAAGAAGCACAACATTAATTCCAAGAGACTACCTTGGCAATATCTGTAGCAGCAGAAGTCAGGTTGCTATTCTAATAATCTTAATAATTTTGTGCACACACCAGCTGCAAACAAGGAAATCTGACTTTCCCAGTACTGCTCCTATAAGGGATTGCACGAGTCTGTGTGTGTGCATACTCTACAGTTTAGGAAGAAATACTGTGAAGAAGTTAATCCCTCACTGCTGCTACACTGAGACTTTCAATATAAAAGTGACAGAGTGTAAATCAAAGCACTCTGGCATTTTGAGCTCCAGTCAGAATGTTTCAAGAAAGAGAAGTGGGACGATTTAGAGTTCATCAATTATATCACATCAAATTAGCCTCTATCATAGGCCTGGCTCGACAGCTTTCATCTATTTTAATTTACAACAGAGAGGACAGCCAAGTACAGGATTGTGGCAATGACACAGTCAGAGGGAAGCACAGCACTTTAGTGTCACAGGAATGGAAGGCTTGTCTCAACAGCCACTTCAGCTGGGTCAAACACTCCAGCCACGTTTAGCTTCTTTCATTTGCTTTGATCCAACAACCCTCATCCTCATTTAAGGAAGCAATGTAGTCAACATATTTTTAGCAGTTCTACAGTCACTGTCTTTCTACAGACTCTGTTCTGTATACATCCACCTTACACAGTTGTTTATCTTTGCAGTTAAATCCTTAAAATAGATGAGTAGACTAGTGGAATGCCATTATTACTGTATGTGGTTAGGACCCAGGCTAGACACCTTAAAGTAAAATCACTATCAGTAAATTGTTAGAGTTTGCCTTCCAACTGACAGACTTTAAATTTGAATTTGCCACGGTTATTTGAAGACACTGACAGTGCAATAACTTAAATCACAGTGAAGCACAGGAAAGCACTGAAGGACCTTACACAGATGTAACTTCGCAAAACATTTTATATTAAGAATTCATCCCTTTGCTATGGATGCGATCACAAGCCCTGTGCATCATTTAAATTGTGGTTTAGAGGCTTAGATGGATTCAAATGGAAAATGGGCCTCGTGTTAGCACTGCATAGTGGGGAATTTGCACAAGGATGAAAAGCCAGCTTTACTGTTTCTACCCACAGCAAATCATAAGAAAAAATCCAAAAATAACAAGAAGACACTTTTCCACATAGCATTTGGTTTCCCTTTTCTCCTAAAACCCTTTCTTTTTTTTAAACACAGGAAAATAAAAGTAGGAATTTAAAAATGCATATATTGCAGTGATTAGTTCACCAGAATGAGCAGGGGCTTCTAGAAGTCTATTTCCACACAGTCTCTGTGCACACTGGAATTACATGCATATTGCTTTTACCTGCTTTCCTCTACTATGGCCCATTTCCAAATTAAATACTGCAAGCTTTAGGCAAGCCAAGGTCATCTTTCCCATTCCTTTACTTCCTCCCCAAGCTTGACTTTGCTGGTAGGATTTTAAGTAGTGAACTACTAATAGGATTTTTATGGCAGTCTTAAAGGGTTTTTTAAAAATAATTGTATCAGATTAAAATGCTTAGGGACAAATAAATTATCAGAATTTCTGACTGCTACATTTTAGAAACTCGCATGTGATATTGGGAGTGATTAGTTGGAGCAAAACCTTAAGAGGCAGTATTATCTTTTACCTGGAATCATAATTGGTTCCTTTTTATATGCAGTCTTATACAGTTTATATAAAGAGCAAATGAATACAACACAATATATTCATGACATTCCTCTTACAAAACTGAAAACCTCACACATTTTATATTCTGTATGTCCCTTTCTGCATAGAAATCTTTTACCTGCATTAGAGAGAGCCCTAAATTTTTCAACAGTGTGGACTTGTGTTCTGCTATTGTTTCCAGCTGGATTGGTTTAAAATGTCAGAGATCCTGCTATGTGTTAAAAGTTTTTTTATATGGGCATCTGCTAAATGCTTTCAAATCTACACCACCATAATATGTGAGACAGCTGGAATTTCATTAATTGAAATTTATTTACCAAGAAAAATAGCCAATAACATCCTTAATTGGGAGACAAAGGCAAACAAAGATATTATCTATGAGTTAAAGGTGCCACACATCTCAATGATTTTCCTCAGCAGACCTATATTTATCACAGTGCATGCAAAGCAAGGACTTGCCCTCAGGAGCTCCTTAAAAAAAGCATGACAATGATGATTTGGTTAATTAATTTCCCCTACTTATTTGGAATGGAGGGAAGTATTCTAAAATGTAATGCTCAAACCCTTCAACTTGAGTTTTGATTTTCTTACTTGGGGCTATGGTGGTTGGTTGATTATTAACACGGAAAAATATATTTCTTGATGATGTAAACTTTGTCATTTCAATAGATGTGTTTTAACAAACAAAAATGATTTCAAGATTATATTTGCCTCTGCAGGGAAGCATTTACATTCTCTCTCCCATCTAACTGAGAACCAGCAAACCTGCTCTATTTTCATCTGGGTAAGGATCCCACTCAACATTAGCTCTACCACAGGTTCAAAATGCCAAATGACAGCAGGGAAGCCTGGGACACTGCAGAGAAGGCAGCTCCTCTCTGTGAAGCCAAGATCAGGCTCCTGTCAGTGAAGCTGAGCTCAAGGACCACAAAGGTGTGGAGTACAAGAACAGTGCTGGGATGGGATGACCTGAAAGGATTCTCTGATCCTTCCCTGCCACACATAAATGAGGTGGACTACAGAAGCCATTAAAGGTACTACAGGAAAAACTTCTGGATAATGTCCTCATTGGGGTTTCCATGCACCTGTGGAGAACTTTCTCCACCAGTGTTCAGTGCTTAAGATGAATTATTCAGATTTGGCACTGGGGATCTTGTACACTGCTAGTAAGTCCCAAACCCTCAGCTAAGGCCATCAGGAGAAGATAAGGATGTTTTTTCTCACCAGGTTAGGAGCTTCTCATGGAGTAGGAAATCTTGCTTTGATTGCTCAGTATAACCATTCCCTAGGCCCACACTTCATACCAGTGTGGAAAATCCAGTTTACACAGGGGCAGGCAGCTTGGCAGTGCCAGGATAGAGGTCTGAAAGATCAGCATCAGCTGTGATTTTTCTTATGTACAACCCTAACATTTGTATTAGGAGAAGGCAACATGAAAATCCAGCAGCAAAGACACTTTGATGACAGGCAAAGAGGGACTGAACAGGCCCACTCAGTGGATTATTAAACTGTGTTAGCAAATTAAAAATATACACAGACACCACTACTTTAACCACATCTTGTCCTTCATGTCCTATATGGCCATTTTTGAGGGTCAGTAGGACCTACACAGAAGCTACTTTTACCTGGGAAAGTAGCTCCAAACAGGTCCCTACAAATCATTTGGATATTTTTGGTGATTGATTATATTAACCTGGTTCAAAATGCAAATAATCATATTATCCCCACAGGTAATTTCTTCAACATTTTATGAATACTCAGAGGAATTAGAAAAAGTTACAATATTTTTGTTTTCTCACAATTTATATTTTTAGCATGAAGTTACAATTGCCAATGTCCATGATTCAAATACAAAAATCCATTTTATATAAGAAGTCTTAAGTGGCTGTTTGACATTTACTGCTTTGTCCGTGCTCAAATACAAAAGGTGGGCAAACAGCACTAATAAATTTGGTTTCATACAGGGATACCCTTGCACCTACAAATTATTGATTGTAATAATACAGCCTTATTAGAAAACGATTAAATTTTTAAAGAGGATTTGAATATTTGCTTTGTTTTGTAATTTATCAGCATTTTGATTCCCTTCCATTTCAACTCTGATGAATGAGTCTTATGATTTCAACAGTAAAAGTTTGCTTGCAGTTATATTTCACTGGCCTTTAAAATAACGTGCTTTCATTCCTGTCCTACAGGCAAAAGTCAGTTCTGAGTTTCTCAGTTTTTGATGGAGGGAAATTTTGACCTAATTTTCTGAAACTTTAAAGGCAAAAGATGTCAACAATTCTTAAACATGGTTTTTTAAACGCAAGTGTAATAAAAGGTGCTTCAATAAAAATCAATATATGAAAATTGTGCTTTATCAAATTATTTTCTTTGCAATTGGCACCAGTCACATCCAAAAATTCTCTCTTAGGCTGTACCAACATTTTAGATATACTGTGACTATATCAATTAAAACAATTTGGGACTATTTATGTTTTTCTGTATTATATCAGTTGGTATCAGAGTCCAAATTTCTAAAATATACACTCTAAATTGTCTTCTTGTCTGTCATATCTCTTCCTATGCTGAAAATAAAATAGGTCCCTTTTTAAAAACCCACTATTTCTGACAATCAGTTTACACATGCCCCAGCATGGATTTAAAAATATGGTTTCATTTTAAAAACTCCGGTTTTATTACAAAAGTACAGGTTATACAGTTTAGTACTCAGAAACTAATGGTTTGTACCTGAATCAGTCCAGGGAAAAGAGAGAAAAGTCATTGGAATTCACAGATGCTGAAACACAGCTTGAGCTACTTACTCCTCTTTTCTTCATTTATATTCAATGAATCAAGGCTCACTGCAGCTGAGTATCTCAATTATTATTATTAAGCCCCTGCATTCTAAACCACTTACATACCCAGCAGAGATCAGGCCCTTCCCTAATCAGGTCCTTCCCAGGTTCCAGCAAACAGGAACCACGGCGTGAACCATGCTGGGAATTAGAGCTGACACCACTTAGACTGACAAGGTCCAAGTTATGCTAAACCAGAATGGCATTCCACACCTTGCCAGTGAAAAATCCCCCTTGTTTTAGTTCTCATTTAATGAGAAATTCTGCTCTGTTCTTCTGATGCATTTAAAGTTCTGCATCTTAAAATAGTTTTGCCTTCAGTCATGCATGGACAACATGGAGACAAGTGGATTTTATTCTACAGTTTGATTTCCTGTCTCTTGAGCATTAACACAACAAAATATTTAACTAGTTAGAGGGATTTGCATAAAGGACCACTCTGCAGTATTTAGGAATGGATAAAACAGTTAAATCTCATTAATAAAAATGCTTCCTTTACATTTTCATCTACTAGCTATACTGCATATATAAATAGCTTGATTTGGAATAACAAAAATATCTAAAAATTCCTTGTATTCAATCTGTATTCCAAATTCCAATGTATTCTATATAAAATGTATATTGAATACAGTTATTTAAACAACCACACCAGCACATGTAATAATTACACCAGCATTTACTGCAACTACAAGGAGGAAAGGATGGCAGGATATTGGCATTTTCTTTCCCACAGTGTACAGTGGGTTGTTTCAGGTACTGAGCTAGTTTGAACACATAAAACATGACTTTTTTTAGCAAGTTAAAGTAAGGCTTACACAGAATGAATGCAAATAATTTACATACATATAGGTGTTCCCAAGTTTCATGTATTCTATTTAATTCCAATGCATATTAGGCTTTCACAGCTGAGTGAAGATGACTTTCTAATACAGCTGGAAAGTGAACTGAAGAATCGTGCTGGCTACAGACTGCTGGACAAGGCAAGGGACCTGTAAGCCAGTTTCCTCTTCTGAAAAAAGTGTCAAAATACACAACAGAGAGCTACCTGGAATTGCAGCACCCTCTGTACATTTCAGAGATCAATGTTCACCTGGCCCAATGCAAAATAATTCCATTTTCCACCCACTCATTGGAAAATTTCCCTGAAATATTTCATTTCTCATACAAAGCTGACATTTAGATAAAGTAGTATTTTTGAAAAATGTGCTATTTAGCTCTAGTAACAAATAATGAGAAACGTTTAGTGTAGGGATCACTGCCATAATTTCAAGGATTTTACTAATTCTATACATAGCTTGAAGTCATTCAGAAATGTTTCTGATCCTACAGTACATCAAAGAATTACATGAATTTTTATGCAGAAAATAAACAAAACTGAATTGTGTGAAGTAAAACACAGTCATGATGAGAGATGACACACAGTTTACTGAATTTACTCTGGGATTTTTTTGCTAATCTTGTATTTCCAGACAATGTTTTGGCCCTTCAACATACAAACTGCAGATTGGTAGTTAGGACTCAGCTGCACAAAACTGTTTTTATTTTTCTCTCCTGGGGCTCTCCTTGTCCAGCAGCAAACTCATTTCACATCACCTCAGCTGCCATTGGCAAACTCACCAGCAGTGCAGAGGAATCAAGCTGTGATGTGTCATGAAGCAAAAACAGAGGCTGGAGCTGCAGTTTATTTTATGCAAAAAGGACTTCTCACACCACTTCACCTGGACCTAAGTTATATTTACTTTTCAAAGAGTAAACCTCTATCTACCACCCTAATATGGGCCATCCATTTCAGCTGCATTTCTCAAAGAAAATTTATTTACGAGAAATGTCACCAATTATAGTACTATATATATATATAGTATATATACTATATATACTATATAAATATAGTGCATATATAGACTATATTTATATATATACACATCTGGCTCAATACAGCATGCTTTTATAACAGTTTAATACAATTTCTAATAAAAGGTCCAATTTTTAGCCACATTAACAAACCAACCTGCACACCAAGTTGCCACAAACTCCTCAAACAACTGGGCATTACTTGTGGGCATATTGCTATTTCTGCTAAAAAACTCCAAGGCTGTATGATGAAAAACTCTGCAGACATCAACCAGGCTTAGGATATGTGAAAGCCTCCTTAAGTATCTGCATTTCCACAGAGGTGGTTTTGGAGGGCTGTGCTTTAGCCTGGTGCTGCAGACAATTGCACCAGTGCACAGAGCTTGGCTGCTGTGTTTCCTAATGCAAAATGACATGGTACATTATTTGCCACATCAGGAAAAGCAGAAACTATGCCCTAAGGCAGAACATCCTGAGTCATAATTATTCAATTACCATGTTTAAGATCATCCACTGTTGTGTGAGCACTGTGAGAACGAGGCATAATGAAGTGGGTTACACCAGGTCTGACATTTCACCCTTCTGTCTCATCATGCTCACTTTGGGGATTTAATTCAGTTCTGTGAGGCTTATTTTTATCTCAATTTTAATATTAAACTAGCAAACACTTATATGTTATGGAAGTATTTCATGCTACATTAAAAAAATATTTACAATCTATCCTAAGAGCACATTTAAAATATTTTAAAATGTTTCAAATCTAGGGAGCTAGAGAAATAGAAGAATTATTAATTCATTATTATTATCAATGAAAACTGCACATACTGATCTGTACAATATTGCACATTTTTATTACAACACACTACTGTGAATACAATCATTGGGGAATGCTATGAAGAAGAGAAATTATAGAAAAATTAATAAAAAAACCCAAACACAACAAGAAATATTATAACCACAAGAACGTTTCTGCAAAACAAAAGACATAACAAATAAAAAATGAATGGAAAATGTTTACAAGGTTATTTCTCAGCTGCCCAGTACTGTAAGAGCTGATTTAAAACTTATTTAATATTGTAACAGAATCCATGGGTAGCAAGAGCTCAGCTAACACCCCTGGTGGAGCAGACTGCAGGAAGGAAGCCAAGCACAGCTCTGCAGCCAAGGGGACCTGGAGGGGCAGAGCCCTTCCCTCTGTCCCTTCCACGTGGAAAACAGAGGAACTTGGACTTCTGCCCAAGGCTCCTCCCTCTCTCTTCTCCCCCAGAAGGGGCAGATTTGGGATGGTTTTGCTCTTTCCTTCAGAAGTGGTGTAGGAACACCTCTTTCTGCATTCCTTCACACCTCCAGCTCCTGGCAGTAGCCTCACAGCCACGATGCAGAGGCAGCAGGGAAAATCACAGAATCACTGAATATCCCAAATTGGAAGAGACCAACAAAGATCATCGAGTCTAACTCCTGACCCTGCACAAGACAGCCCCAAGAATCCCACCACGTGCCTGTTTTCCAAACTGTCCTGAAACTCTGGCAGCCCTGGGGCTGTGACCACTTCCCTGGGGAGGTGTTCCAGTGTTCAGCCACACTGAGTGAAAAGGCTTTTCCTAATATCCAACCTGAGCATTCCCTGACACAGCTTCGGGCCTTTATGGATGGTACAAGCTGTGCACTCAGTGGTGGCACACTCCTTGGGTTGGCCCAGCAAATATTCCCTCAGTTTTGGAGTAGAGGCAACAAGAAGAGCATCCTTTGTTTGGTCTCACTTGGGAGCTGGCTGTTGTACCGTGCTGGTGGTGTATTCAGAACACAAACACAGGAGATTTGGTAACCTTCATAAGAAAGGATTGATAAGCAAAAACAGAAAAGCTAAAATTTCCCATTCTTTTCCTGCAACTACTGTGAGAAAATAAATATATATTATAAAAAAAAATATTATTTTCTTCTTCATGGATAATGCTCAAATAGAAAAATAAACCTCTGAAAATATACAGAGGATTCCTAGAATAGCAATGACCATATGCAGGTCATACCACAGCAGTAAATATTCCTCAATGCATAGACATGCACACATACACAGCACTAATGCTCCAAAGAAAATAAGATTTTAGGAAATTTAATGTGCTTTCTTCCTAGGTGTGGGGCAAAAACTATGTGGATTTTAATAGAATGCTGAGATAAGTTAAGACTAAATGTACAAGTACAGGTAGATGCCTCTATATTAAAGTAGCAAAAAGTGTAAAGCCAAAAAAGGGGCTAAAAAGCAATTTAGCCGAAGAACAAGGATCTCAGGTATTAATGTATTGCCACAGATATGAACCTACAACCAGCACAAGCACAAAAGAATTCCCATGCAAATAGGGAAGACAAGCTATTCCTGCTTCCCCTGCATATGTTCAATAAAAGGCAAACATAATATCATGGGATGAGTAAAAACCTCCTCACCAATTTTTATAGCTTCAAAAAACTACAAGCATTTAAAATCCAGCACTCAGGGTACAGAGAAGCCAACTGGGACATGTTCTTAAACGTGACACGATCCTTGCCTCTGACATTATCCTGTGGAACATTTACTCAGGGTCCGTGGCTTTTGATAACAGCTCAGCATACTGCTCCTCTTCTCCAATTTATTCTGCAAGTTTTTGATCTGCCTGCTGATTATCTCTGAGCCACTGGTTCAGAATCTGAGTTTTCCCATCCTGTGTGTTACCACTGGGAAATTCCTAATGGAGAGAGGTCTCAGTGGATGATCCCTCAGCATCCTGCGTGTTTCTAGCAAGACTGAGACTGCTACAGCAAAACTACAAATAAAGGCTTAGATGTCAGAATCCACTGCTTGCAGGGATGAAAAAATGACAGTTTTTATATGCAACTGAGAAATAAGAATCTTCTGACATGCAACTTTGCTTTTAGACACTGAATTAAGCACAGTGCACATGTGCTTATCAAGGGAAAGCAATCAAATTGAAGGCTTCCTTATTTTAGGACACGTTACACAAAAGCAGGGAACTGGTTCAAACCCTAAGAAAAAAGATTGATTTGCATCTGCCTTAACTTTGGGAATGGGTGTGAACTCTGCCATGAAGAAGTTGCAGATGCCCCCAAGTTGTTGAGGAACAAGTTAAAAGGGAGGAATGCTGGAATTACATTCACATTATGGTGATGTGTGAAGAACTTTAATAACAGTAACATGGATGGTGTGCCCTTGTACCATCCATTTTGTGGGACAATCAGTATTTATATAGACAGACTCTAGAGTAATTTGTATGTAAGGTAGTAATTCAAAAGAATTCAGGCCAGTAATGGACAATTAACAACCCACAGAGGCATTCCTCACTCACATATTTGCAAATTTTAAAAGAAAGTGAATATTTGTAAAAGTAGCATAAGAATCAGCATCCTCCTACTTTTCAAAACCTGGAGTACTAACACAAAGGCAGGCATCAGAAAAAGGAATAGACTAAGGCTCCAGTAATAGGCCAGTACTTTTTATTTTGGCAAAGCCTAATGATTACAATTTCTGCTGATCTCCACTGTATATTATCATTTGTTCTTTTTCATTAGCTTTGCCTCAACAGCAGTAGCAAATGGGAAGCAAAGTGTGAACGCAAGAGAAACACAGTTCCAATAAAATGAAAGTAATTTCCATTTCTCCTAACATGTCTGTTAACAAAGCCCCTCCTCACGGATGTTGGCTGCACTTCATCTATTTGCTGTAAAGTTGAATTTAATTGTATTATTATTTTTTACACAGTTTATTGCCTAAAAGATATGAGCCAGGACTTCTCTGCATTAGCTGTTGTGCAAACAGAGGAAAGAGGGGTTTATGGTCCAGAGAGTTTATATTATAATTTTTAATTTTTGATGAAGAGTAAGAGATAAACTGAATGAGGCATTCAGGCATCCAAAAAAAAAAAAAAGGCATTTAGCTATATAATGCAGCTCCTATTACAATTCTCAGTCAGCCTTCAGAAGATACCATTACCACATACACTGAACATTGCTATAAAGTGACAGTAAAGAGGATGAAAATCATTTTAGGTATAAATGCCTGAACTACTAACCTCAATAGAATTATGTCTATTTATAAGAGAATTCCAATTTACTACCAAAAAAGGTGGTACCAGGATTAAAAAAATGCAGCCAAACAAACTCCCACACATAGACAACAGACTGTAAATTACTAACATCCATTAAAAGAAATGTTTTTTCCTATAACTGAAAAACTAATTTTACTCCAAACTAAAACAGAAGTAGTAATTACCATTCCTGCTCAACTGCCAGTTTCTGGACCCAAAGTCTCCCTGAAGGTTCTGTGCTGGTAAAAAAGAAATCTGGTGATGTCTCTGTGCTTTTCCAAGAGTAGAAATATTGATTCATTTCCCTTTGCCTTCCCAAGATTTTTATTTGCTGCCTTTAAAGGACATCTCTGAATTCAAAACACAATTAACTATCCCTGCATCAGTAATTTTCCAGGTTACTAAGAAGTTATTCAGGTAAAATACATCATCACAAGTTCCACATAGTGACATTCTATGTTTATATAATTTTTTGAAAACATTGAAAGTATAAGGTAAATGTTACTTTACAAT
The DNA here is from genome assembly GCA_013396995.1 of Dicaeum eximium. Taxonomy (NCBI): domain Eukaryota; kingdom Metazoa; phylum Chordata; class Aves; order Passeriformes; family Dicaeidae; genus Dicaeum; species Dicaeum eximium. The sequence continues at coordinate 656,292 of VWZP01008035.1, forward strand.
AAAGTGTGATGGTAGCCATTACCCAAATGTATTTATTGACCTGATGGAGCTAAACAAGTATTCATCAATATTGAATTTTAAATATAACACTGCATTTGGACTCTGTTATAAGCCAATAACCAGATTCCCAAATGAATAACTACTGCAGAAAGGAAAAAGCAACTACAGAAACCTTGCAAATCGTGAGATTGAATTTTAAAAGTATTTCATCAGAATTTGAACTTTGGACAGATTCAGTTTCAAAAATAATTCTGCTCTTAAAGAAAACATTAATGGTCTGCTTCTGCTCCCTTATGATGGATATCAACGTTTCTTTAAACTCATTAAAATATATCCTCAAGATTAATTGTAAGAGGGAGTAAATTGCTTACATGGTCACTATTCCCATTAAGTAATCCTTTGAACAAAAGTGGGAAAACAGAAATTCAGGAATTAAAAAAGTAATAGCAACTTTTAAAACTATGGAAGACAGAATTGGACCTAATACAAAAAATATTATTTTAATAACCAACCATTTTTTCAGCATGAGCATACAATAGTTTTGAGATTCATCTTTAAAATTACTTTAAGATTTAATAATTATGTGTAAGTGCAAATGAACATGCAGAGTGCTAACACCACCACTGGGTGATATCATCTGAGTTTATTATTCAGCAGAGCAGAAAAATTTTAAGAAATAATTGTACTGAAAACTCATATTTTAATTGCTCTGCACAGCCCTGAAAACTGAGTTTGATGCCTCTAATAACAAATTCAATTCTGAAAATGAAGCAAAATGGATCAGGCTGATCATAGAGAAATTATAAGCACTGAGCCAGGTTATGCTCAACCAGCTTCAATACAAATGGGAACAATTTTACTCTATCCAATGACAACGAAAGAAATACAAGACATGTTTAGCAGTGAAAGAGTATTTATGCTCAGGAGCAAGATAGGGGGAAGTTGCTCAAAGCTGGAATTCAAGGCTGGAGTAGATCAGGACAGCCATGAGACCTGGGGGAGGTATCAGGCAGTGAGTAACACCTGAACACACCAACAGCTTTTAATTTATACAGAAAAGTATTCTGCTGCTTTCCAAACCACAGGCATGATTACAGATAACTCTGGGCTGCCTTACACAGACATTTTGGCACATTTTTCTCCATCTCCCATCAACTTTCCATCTAATAGAACCAGCTACAGTCAAAAGGTATAAAGCCAATTTACATACACACAGGCTTTATGTTTTTAAAAACATCCCATGAACTTTCCAAGATACCGCTTTAAGTGTCCCCTTATTCCACATTATGGAGACAAATTTTTATAGACACCATTCCTCCCCACCTCCCCAGGACCAGACTGATTTAAAACCACACCAGAACCTCCCTTCAGAGTGCTCAGGTTTTAAACTTGTTTGTATTGGTTCTATCAAACATCTCATGGCATGTCTAGTCTGTGATTTAAAAAGTATTTGACCAATTTTCATAAACCTAGCATCCCTGTAGTAATGAAGAGTTGTTTAAGTCAATCAGTGCTGTAATGGAGGATGAGCATCAATGAGAACTTCAGGAGTGACTCTTGTCTCTGCTATAATTACATATATTTATTTCACTATATGTTGTTTGTCACATCAGAATACAAGTACTGGTGCAGAACAGTAAATCTGGGCCTGAGTGATTAATAAAGGTGCTTTAAGTTTCATTGTGTGAAAAGTATTGTTGCATTTATTTTTTTCACCTGAGTGCCTGCTGTATAAAAGCTTGTTTTGTGTGTTCATAAATCCTTGTACAAAAAGCAGTTTTAACTTTTTAATAGTTTCATAAAGGGAGAGAGACAAAAATAAAAAGATACAATATGCAAAAAAACCCCGAGATGTCTTTTTTTAAATACGGAAGACACCACCCTTTCTTTTCCTATCCACCAGATCTTACAGCAAGGCATGCAGTTGATTTAAGAGATTTAAGTTTAGACTGAAAATCATTTTAGATTCTAGACAAAGGACAGGTATTTTTTAAGCCCATTGGATAAAATGTACTGGGTATGGTGCCTTGAAAAAATAACAGGAAAAGTGCATCCTGCCAGGATGAACACATTACACTGGCATGAGAAAAAGGACAGAACAATGCAGTTGACACCAGCTTAGCATCTGGGGTTAACTGCCAAGAACAATGCATTGCTTATTAGGGTCTGACTGAAAAGCTGATCCTCTGTCTTGGGCCACATTATTCATTTGCTTAAGCCAAACAGGCTCCTCATCAGCTGTCCTGCCTTATGTTCTGATTTCCCTGGAAATGTATGGTAATGAAAGTCCTTCTAACAGATGTTGCTTTAGACTCATTAACTTCTGAATCTTCTTGTTCATTTTTTACACCAAAAGTTAGTCTATTAGAACAAACAATTAGGGGAAAATAGGAAAACACAAAGAGCTTTTGTCATGATGCTTAACTGCAGACACTGATACAGAGTGAATACATGCAGATGCTAATAAAGTATGAGACTTAGAAATTGTTATAAGTGATGAGGGAGTTCCCCACTTCTCAAGAGACAAAGACACCCTGTGTGGCCTCCAGCAAAACATCATAAATCATCCCTTACCAAAGACTCCAGCAGCAACTGTCCTGGTTACTGACAATAACTAAAGGCACAAAGCACTTTGATCATACTTCCTGAGGGAAAGTTATTTAGTGAGCTAAAATTACACTGCAGGACTATAAATAGTGCTACAGCAACCAGCTCTGAGGAGAAAGTTACTCTTGATGAATTCATGAACAATGAATGAAATAAAACCATCAGAAAAATGAAACACAGCTATGCACAGGATTTACTTTATGGTACAAGTAATTCTTGCCATTCTGCTAAATAAGAGATATTTATGAGATGAGAAGAACAGTGTACAGATATATCATCAGCGGTAACCTGTGACCTCTGGTGAAAATATTTCATGGGCTTCTGAACTGATTGTCAGTCAGGTTTTTACCTGGAAATAAAAAGTGAAAGAAAAAAATCTTTTCAACAAATAGTAACTTCCTTTTCTATCTTGTGTTTTGGTTTTGTTTACCATCTGGAATATCATCCAATGGTATGTACCTGACAGTTTTCTAACATTCTATTATAACAAAGCTACTTTGAAGGAAATCCTTCCTCAGGTTCAGAAGCAGCTACAGGATGTACTTCCACCCACCAGCAGGACAGCAGCCTATTACACTTTACAAAGCAAACTGAGGTATTTTGAAAGCAAGAAACAGTTTTGGTTATATATTTGGTAATTGTGAGTAAAGGAGACAAAATACTAAGTGGGTGAATGCCTGTGATGCATTTTGGAGTCATAGAGCAACTCCTTCATGTTTAAGTCTTGCTAAACACTCAGCATGGTTTGTTTTACACGTTGACATCAGGGTTCCCACCCTGAAGAAAGCAGCATTGTGTTATCCCCAGTTACTAAGAGTCACATGCAGCAGCATTCCTCACTGGAATGAGCTAGCAGGAGATGGTGGGCCACATGTTTTCCTTTGAAATACACACACTGATCACATGAAAATCCCAGATCTTTTATTGTCTTAGTTGATCATCAGCTCACTGGTCAGACCATTGGGTAAATTTAAGACATGGGAAACAGATGAGTTCTGTGTCCTAGGGCTTACTCACACTCTCAAGACATTGAGTTCATGGAATTACAAAAATGTTTTGCCTGCCAAGGACACTGCTGCATGTGAGCAGTGCTAAAAAGAAAGGCTGAAATAGCCCATTCTTCCACCACTCCTGCAGAACATGTGACTGTTGTACTCACTACACAAATCTGTGTCTGCTTATATACAGCTGTCAAACATTTTTGCAAGATGACTTAATTCAAGTAGTTTGTCCCACCTTCTTTTCAACTAAAATAGAAAAGGGCATTCACATTTAATGGTCAAAAACAAAGTTTCAATCATAAAAAAAAATTAAAAATATCAAGCAGAGAGATATCATTTTAAGGGCAATTATTACAAAATCATGTCTGTCTGATTAGCAACCCAAGCTTTTATGAGAGAAGATAATGGAAACACCAAGTTGAAGAGCAACTCTGAATATCAAATGTCTACAAACTGAAACATCCCTAGTGAAGCACAGCATTTTGGCAGCACATTTAAGTACCACTTAAATGGCCCAATTTCATTTCCTCAGCACCAAGTGTCTTACAGACACAGAAGTGAGAGAAAGAGCTCCCAATCTAGGTATAAATCATAGAAACCAGGTGAATATCACAGGATCAAGCATCACTGTTGGTAAATGGAAAGTATATTTAACATACATTGTGCCTGACTGTTCAGAAGAAACTCTTTCTGCTTTTCTTACAGTAGAATAATTGTAGAGACTATAAAAACATAATAAATGTGCATATATGGGAATTCTTACTCTATTCAAAATCTCCTCTTTGCTTGAACCTAAGTGCCATTGATCAGTCCTCAGACTAATATACACAGAATAAACAATTTAAACCACTAAGCATGTGCATGGCTATACATAACAGAGAAGAAGAACATCTGTCTGCATTTTTCCCCCCTCTTTTTATGCTGTACTATGAATTAAGCAAATGTGTGTGTTAAATTTCATTTTCACAGATAAATGTATAATATTAGTCTGTTAGCTTCACTGCCTTACCAAAAAGTCCCTCCCTGAAGGGCAAAACAATAAATGTAGGATTTTGTTTAATGTCAGGCTGTGAAAACTGACAGAAACTTCCCTTTCAGCACACTTTGTATCAGTAGGTACTGTGCTGGCAAATATTCCAGAAACTTATCTTGTCTGAATAATTTCTTTTCCTAGTTACAGAGGGATTAAATAAAAATGCACATTCCAGCTTCCAAAGTAAACAACCAGATATTTTCTCAGCTATTTCATTAAGCTAGAAACTTCATAGAGGCATTTCTCAAAGGCATGGTTTAAATGGAAGTCATTTTAATGACAAAAGAAACTTTTCAGATCAGATATTTTAAGAACTAATTTTAAACTATTCCTGGTATTTGTATAAAATCACAAAGACTTCTGTAATTAATGATTGCTATGCCAAGAGAGGAATTATTTTAGATTATAGTGATCCTGTTTATTAAACAAATTATTTGTATAGTATTTAAAAAATACTTTTACTGCAGCTTGCACTTTCTAACTTTTATAAAATTATCTGGTAAACAGGTGTGGCAGTGATAGGATTAATCTCTGCACAGCACTTCCTTTTGGCTATCTCTAATCACAGTTAAACCTTACTCCCCACTCATCTACTCCTTATGGGGGCACATACTCATCTCTCAGATTAGCTGCATGAGGAGTTCTGATGCCCAACTTCAGAAAATCAGGACCATGTAGAGGTTGGTACATTATTTGTGATGCCTGATTTAGTCGGAAGCCAAGGCACTACAGGGCTGGCCTTGAGATAATTGCAATCAAAACTAAAAATTCTAGGAATCAAACAGGAAAGAAAATAATTGTAACTAACAAGAACACAAGTGCAAACTTATTTCTAGAAGTATATTACCTCATAGAATGCCACACCACCGAGTAGTAGCACAAACAGTGATGTGTTGTAGTGAAATAAGGTGCTACCAGGTATTTTTATTAAATAGTATTGTTCAATGTTTACAAATTAATTACAAAACTAAGTATAAAAACAAACATTCAAATCCTTCATGTTTGTTTGAAAATAAACTTTAGTAATTTAAAAAGTAAATATTTTGTAAATATTTACTTTGATAAAACTAATTGTTGACTAATTCTAAAGAAAATGTTGATCTCTTGCAAACCAAACCTTGTGGTGGAACAGCAAGACCAGCACAGAAATGCAGGTTATTTAAAATTTAATATTTTAATACAAAGGTATACAGGAAAAAAAAAATCCACTAGCTTCAAAGACATAATCTGCAATGTACTTTGCAGCCTCACCTGATAAATCTATGCTGTGTCACTTTTCATTCAACACTTAATATTTGACTACACTAAATTAAATTACAGAATGATAGCTCACTGACATATCTTAAAGCTGTCTCTTTCATTGTAGTAAAAAAAGACAATTATTTGTCTACAGGTCAATCTCTATTCTGTATACCTTCCTGAGCATGCCTATCCCTTTCACAATACGTGGATTGGAACAAAACAGATCTCCTCCTTTTCTGATAAACTCCAGTAGCTGAAGATTCTTCAACCTTAAAATAAAACACAGTATATTTGTACTTCCAAAATTTCTTCAAATATCTAAATATTATAAAAAGCAGGTAGGAAGCTGCTAAAATAAGTGGGTCAGCTGTTATCTTCCTATTTCCTATTTGCTCCATGTGTGCATGATGCAACCAAAGGTTTGCAGGAACAGGGAATGCAAACTGTTACCCCCACAGTAACTCCTTTCCATGCTGCAGAGCACATCCTCAGTTCAGTAAAGAACTTGTATTGAAGTCTTTAAGTCCATGCAAGTTTAAATTATATGTACCATAAAGCCTGAAAATTAATCTTCTGTGCTTGATAATATCTTCATCTTGAGCTGGAAACTGTACTTTAAAAGTAAAAAAAAAACCCAAAATCTAAAGAAAAGTCTATTCTTAAGAGGAGTAACAGCCACGTGCAGCACAGGTGGATATGGAAAGGGAAGCCCAAGACACTACATGGAGGAAAAAAATATAATATAATATGACCCAGTAATTTGTTCTCATGGTTGACTTGGTTAAGACCAAATTACTCATCTCATTTTAATATGTGAGCAGATAAGAGCCTGGTGCTATTGCAGCTGAAGTGTATATTTGGATATATTCTGCTAATTGAAATAGAATTGGTTCCAGACAAAAAAAAAGGTTGTGATGTCCAGTTCGGAAATGTTGATTTCAGGTCACTTCAGAACATCACTAAAAATCCTACCACGGATTACCTGTATAGTTTTGGATGATTTTTACTTTTTGTGAGGTTAGAACCACAGGGTGTAAATCTGGATGCCTCCCAGCTATCCTGCTGACAGAGCAAAGCAAGTAAAATGTATCTTAAAACTTCATTAAAAATTGTTGTAGTGAAATATAAGCCAAAGACTGTTTAGAAAACAAAACAAAAAACCTACAACATCCAGGTCTACTACAAACTGTTTCCCTGAGGGAAATACACACAAAATATTAAAGAAAAAGAAGCCCTTTATGTAGGAGTTAACAGAGTTGTCTTAAAAAGAGGAGAGACAGATTATGATTTATGTCTTAGAAGATCATCATTCTTCCAGTGAGAACATTCCCTTGCCACAACAAAGACATTTAAAGTAGAGCCAGGAGGAACAACAGGCTATGAAGAGATCTGTGTAGATAACAGGACCAAAATCATGTAAGACTTAAGGATTCACTGCAGATCTTGTACTTCTACTAAAAAAAATCAAATAAAAAAACCTGAAAAGCCCAGAGGCTGCAGGAAGACTCTGTGTCAAACACCACCTTAACCTGTGTGACAGCCACATGGTTGCACTCTGCCTGTGCAGCAATAACTGAGTGATCCCTCTGGCCTCAGGCAAAACAACAGGTAAGGTCCCTGCAGTAACCAAGAGCAGCTACACAAACTTGTATTGGTGTGGCAAAGTAAAAATTCCAGTGTAAAAGCTTTGGATAACTACCCCAAAGCATGTCAAAAATCCATGCTTGTCCACCAAGCTTATTAGACCTCTAATCAGAGAACAAAGTGAATCTTTCATGGAGATCCTTCCAGATAAGGATGGATCTCAAGTTCCCAAACAAGCAATGCCTGCCTTTCCTAGACAGAGCATTAACCAGCTCATTGTCATCCAAATCAAATTTCACAGACACTCTGTGAAGGCAGAGACAAAGGAGACTTTCTACTGATAAAGTTTAATGAAAATAAATCCCAGAGCCCAGGTCATCAGCACACTGATGACAGCAGAGTGTATCTACATTGTATGCTCTTTCCTGGTGACATCATATTTTGTATATGATAGGTTCCACTAGACCCTTGAGTGGGGAGGAAAGAAAATCCTTTCAAAATTACCCTTAAAATCTCACAGAGAAACGAAGCATGTTCATTTAAAGGAAACAGTGTAACCCAGTCTGGACCACGGCTAGGTAATGCAAAGAACAAATATTATGGTTATGTCTCCTGAATAGGTCACTGCTTCAGAACAGCAAGATCTGGATTCATGATCCTGTTTTTCCAAGGACAATTGATATACACTCATGGATTATAAAAAACAGCCTGGAAGATATTTCGTGTAATATTGTTCTCTGCATTCCCTAAAACCAAATTGCACTTTGAATTGCAGAGCTCAGAAGTTGACATAGGAGTCTCATGAAACATGGCTTAAATCAAGCAGATTGGAACAAGTACTTCAAGCCTCCTACAGGCTTTATTTGTCAATACAGATCTTGCTTTCTGCATCCCCCCATCTTAACTTCTGAATCACAATCAGTTTAATATTTCACTGCACTTTGGCATCAATACATATTCCTCCTATTTTCCAAGATTATGATCCTCTTTTGCAGTGTAGCTGCTGCCTGATCCAGCTTTCCATGGGTTTCCTGAAGAGAACACATTCCATATCTACTTCTTCCATATCCACCATATCTCTTTACTTGTTTACAGAAGATGAAAAGTTTAATCTGATCACTGGTGCAGTAGGAGATATCTCCCTCCTCTAGAAGGAGGTGAGTAGCTGAACAATTTTAAGGACCTCAGGCTTTCCAGATTTCAGAAAATTCATGATAAGATTGGCTCACAACACAATGGTATGAACATCATTGCTTTAGCAAGAGAATGTTTGGGGTATTTAGTACTTTAGGTTACAACTTAAAAAGCTGCAGATAAGGATCATATGATTCATTTTTCAACTTCCTTATTCATTAATTATTCTATCCACGTGATATGCCAAAGACTGAGCAGAAAGTGGGTACCTTTAAATGTTTAATTATAATAATTAAAGGAATTTTATGTGTGTTTATCAAAGTGGTTATTCATTATTATAGTCATCATCATAAATTTCCTCATAAGTCTTAAAACAAATACAAGTAACATTGAAATGCATATAATTCATTTTCAAATTGAGAAGCAAAACTCTTATTATTCATTGCAAATATAATTGTATTATTTCTCATTTTGGTCTAAGTGGAAAACTTATACTATTCTCTTATAAAGGAAATTATTTTTACAATTATACTTAATTCATGCTGCCAAACCTTTGAAATAATCATGCAGAAGTATTTTATATATTATATGAAATTACTTTAAGCAAGTGACAGCACTTCCATTGGTATTTCAGAATAATCAGAAGACTAACAAAGGTCTGGAAATTGAATTTACATTTCTTTAATACTTCTTATTCTCTCCATCAGATCTCAGGTTAAATATAATAGGTACATGTAACATTAGGTCAGTGTAATATTCAAAGTTGATTTCAGTATTACAGATACCAACATAAACCAGTTTGATTTTCTTTACACACTATTTAGAAAAAACAACCCACAGGTGAACTCATCACAGCTTTCCCAAAGAAAACCTGAAATCCTTATTCAATTTGATTAATCCTTACCCATATACATCTCCTAGTGAAGCCCACTGCAGTCTCAGGGCTTTGATTTCTTTTTGAACAAGCAAATACTACAAAAGAATTTCTGATTTTTATAAACCACATGACCTTCCTCTAAAGGGGGAGAAAAGATAGCTTCCCAGAGGCTGTTGGGAAAGGTATTGACTAAGCAACTGAAAACTGAGGGTTTGGGGTTTTTATGAATATAAAAATACATGAATTGAATATGACTTCATTTTTCCTAAATAATCACTATTTTTCCTAAATAATCACTATGCAGATAGCATTTACATCAAATTTCCTGTAGATACTGGGAAATATTTAAACTTCTTGAGTAGCTGAGACAGAAAAACGTGCAGAGTCTGCAGCAGGAGGACAGGAAAAGGCTGTGCTGTTCCATACCTTGTTCACTTAAACTAAATAAAGTCAAGTACCACACTCATATGACAGAAATGATACAGGCCAGAGGGAACAAGGGCTGTCTGCAAATAATCATCTTTATGGGACAACTGGAAATTAGACCTTGAGCCAAAGTGTCACATGACATACTGCCATGTTCAAAAGTAACCCAAGTTCATTTCTGTTTAATCAAATTTTCCTCATATATGGAAACTAACTACATCAGGCTCCTTCATGTTCGTGAACTTGGCCATAGAACCTTCTTTAAAAAACAGAGGTATTTCCTTTGTATTTTGACATAAAAAGACAAATTTCTCTACAGGGCAAGTCAAAACACCTGAATCGAGCTCCTGTTCTAGGTGAGCTTCTAGAGGAACTCTCAGCCATCACCAATTGTAGATTTAAAAACACAACAAAGCACAAAGAAACCTGCTAGTAAAACCACCCCATAACTTTCCCAGTTACTTTTTGAATTTCTTTTTTGTTTTGCTTTCTTTATATTTCGGCTAGCTTGAAATTTTACTCTCTGTCCTCTTTAAGCCATTCCAATTCATATCTATAATTAAATTATTCTTTGGCACAGAAATAAAAAAAAGGAACTTTGCATGACTGCCTGCTGCTGAGGGCAGTAGTCATCACTTGCTGCTCTTTGATCCAGATAATATTTACCCCCAGTGAGAACCATTAACAAGAGAGGCTCAGAGGGTGTGATGCTCCAGAAAGTACTAACTCAGTAATCAGGGCATGCTGCTCCAGATAAGACACAGGAATAATTCTAATTGTGGTTTTCTATCTATCTTACTCATGCATCAGTCTTAAAAATTAAAAAAGGCACATGACTTAATAAAAAATCCTCTTCTAGACAGTGAATTGCACTGAAGTGTAAGATTCTAATTTTTCATTTTCAAGTTTTCTTTGCTTTTATTAAAAATACATGTCATGTTAAACTTGGTATTTAATTTCCCCTGATAGCTTATAAAAGTGAGAATCTAAGAGGAAAAAAAGAATCATTTGGGCTGACCCGAATAAATTTCTTCTCCGTTTCTAGGAGTGTCAATGAACAACAACAAAATGGACAATTTCAGTGTTTCACAGAACAGTAATTAAAAAGGACTGGAATGATTAGTTGAGCTGAGTTCTAGCTTTGCAAACACCAACAACACAGATTAAAACACAGCTACAGAACTGTGTGAGCATATTTAACAACTCTCACAATTCTGTTCCTCACTAGTATGGTCAGCAGCTTTTCACTCGACCACTGCAGTTCTCTCACCTGCTTTAACAAATGCAATTCTGGCCCACTTACATCTATTCAAGGCATTTCTAGAGAGATCATTATCTTGTCATCACTTTGATCATATCATCTTTTACTTAACACCTGCTTCCTCGGTTTCCCTACCATTTCAAATACCTTTTACTTGCCTTCAATTTCAAAACCCCTTGAAATTTCTTCTCTCCTATCTAGCACTTTTCATACGTTATCATTATGGGAACTGAATCATTAATGCTGCTTTCTGAAAATACAAGACCATTTGCACCTTCCCCTACACTCTCCCTTAGGCTACCCAAAAAACTTCACCCATTGAAACTTTCCCATCAATCCTTAAAATACATCTCTGACAATACTTTCCCAGAAAGCTGGGCTAACAAGGTCACTGGTGTGCTGAGCTGAATGAGCAGTATTGATTCCCACACCACCACAGTCTTAGCACAGACTCATCAAGGTTGGATGAGATCAAGATAATTTCATCCAAATATGAACCCAGCACTGCCATAATTATCCCTAAATCACACCCTCAAGTGCCACATCCAGACACCTCTTGAACACTTCCAGAGACAGTGACTCCACCACCACCCTGGGCAATTTATCTCAGTGTCTGACTTCTCATTCAGTGAGAAAAAAATTCATAATATCTAATCTGAACCTTCCCTGCTGCAACTTAATGCCATTTCCTCTCATCCCTTCACCTGAGACATGGCAGAAGAGACCCACACCCACTTCACTCCACCCTCCTGTCTGGGAGCTGCAGAGAGCAATGAGGTTCCCCCTGAGTGTCCCATTCTCCAGGCTAAACACCCCCAGCTCCCTCAGATTTGAGCTCCAGACCCTTCCCCAGCTCCATTGCCTTTCTCTGGACACCTTCCAATGGACACCTCAATGTATTTTGAGAAATGTGGGGCCCAAAACTGAACACAGCACTCAAGGTGGGGCCTTCCCCAACAGAACACCTTCCCTCTTAGCTCTTCAAAAACTATTCCATTTAAATGCTCTGCTGGATGCAAACCAAGTTGATTCTACAGTCATATTTAAACACCAAAAATGCTGTGAATATTGACCTCTTGATATTGATACTTCATTGTATCTTCATTCCACCAGATATTGAGACTTCATTGTTGAAGAAACCCCCAGCCTTTAAACTGCTTTAGTACCTCGTATTCGTTGCCACAATTCAAGAATTGGCACAAAATGCGTGAAGGTACAGCAAATCAAAAAATTTAAAACTACAACAGCTCGTTCACACAGAGATTGCTTTGAATTTTGTGTGATGTCTGTACCTTAGCTCTAATGAATTTACTGCATGAAACCATGAAGCTTTTATTATTTCATGCAACAAAAACAGAGGAGAGCACAAACAAACTGAAACACTTGTAAAATGAGAGCACCTTTTACCCTAGTACCCACAGTAGTAGAGGGCAGGACTTCCAGTCTATTATGAGACATTCATTTAAACACCTTGCAGCTTCAAGTTCCCATGACAGATCCTGCCCTTTAATAAAATCAAGTTATTCCTTTTAAATGTTATTGGCATTTTATGGGCTGTTAAAAGGAGCAGAGCTCAGAATGTTTATATTGCTCTGGGTCTCCCTGATTGTGTCCCATTCTGATAACCACCTGCCTGACGAAGCTTTGATTGGGGATGCATCTTCTGCAAATAATTCAATAGGAAACAAACATGTTACTGTTGTATTAAAAACAGAATGTGTACTGGGACCCAAGATTATTGGTCAGTGCAGGAATTTCCAGGCATCTGGTCTGTAGCTCACATTGCATGCAGTGAATTATATTCCAGTAATTGAGAATGATGAACGATTTGACCCTCTTAAATATATAATGAGGGAAAAAACAGAACAGTGAGAGCCAAGATTTAAGCAATTTTAGCCTCCAGGAAAAAAACAGTTGTAACCCAACACCACCTACAAATCTCAGGGGGTACTTTGGTGAGGTAGTATGTCATGTACCTTGAGTAATACATCTTGCATTGTGGGCACGAAGAAACACTAATATTGATCTTCTGCACCATGAAAAACCATATGTAATGTCAAAGAATTTAGAGGTTTACACAATAAAGTTAAAAAACCCACTTAATCTATTGCTTGGAGACTTTTTTTTTCTGCACAGCATTTTTATAAATCCCTACAAAAGGCAGAGGTATTAAAATAAGTGTTACAAAAGACTGCTAAATTGGTCTGATACAATTAATGTCACAATGGCAAGATAATACCTCTTCCTGCAAATATCTCTGTAGTACTACGGTGACTTTATGAAAATACAAAGTCAGCAGCATATCCAGAAGTTAAAAAGCAGGATAATTAGTAATTTCATGCTGGCATTTCACACTGGGGTACCCTGCTGTGGTAAGAGAACATCCGGGACCAACCTCCCATTCACACAGATCCTGGAGTCAGAGGTCAGCTCACTTCTGTTATGGTTTGTCTCTGTTCCCAGCTGGCCACGCTCCTTCCTGCTGCACTGAGAGGAAACAGCAAAATGCAGAACCTCTTGGGAGATTTGGAGAAGACTGTCTGTAAAGTTCGGTACATGGATGACAAGGCAGCTTATGGAACCTGGGGGCGTCGGCCTCAATTTATTATTTTGCAACACCAGATAAAAAGAGGGAAAGGGAGTGAAAGTTCATATAAAGTCCTAAATGTCTTATTTAAAAGTACCATGCAATATAGTTTGGGTCATTTGGTTTGTATAGTAAGGGAAGTGGAAAGCAGAGAAATGGTGAACTGATAAAAAAGAAGAAAGCTAGAAATGAAAAGAGTTTTAAAGTTACTATGGTGAAATCCCCCTGGTACTCTTCCTTCTTTTACCTATTCTGTTTATTTGAGTAACCAGTGGCTAAAAGCAGTTTCTGGTGAGTTTAGCTGTCCTTACAGAAATTCACGTGTCTCTTTCGTTGGTGGCTCAGAGACGTGCGTGCCTAGCACTGGAGAAGCTGAGCTTGTGAACAGTTTGCTGCTCAGTTCTGGCACAAGGACTGGATTTAAATACGAATGGGCAGATCTCCCGCAGCTGACAGAAGTGCCCACTCACTCCACCACTGCCGCAGAGATGTTACCACCAGCTCCAGGGACCCATTTTTCAGAGCAGCAATTCAGAAAATGCATATTTATAACATTTTAACAACCGAACGAGTTAAAGCACAAAACGCCTGAATTACAGAGGAAGCAGCAGACAGCAGTGGGCAGAGCCCGAATTCGATACATCTGTATTGTGTTGTGGGCTCCATTGTCGGGCTCCATCCTGAGCTGTGGCACAGGCAGCGTGCTCTGAAAGCCCCACATTTGTGCTCTGAAAGGCAGCAGCTGCTTCCCATCTCCCCCAGCATCCGAAGAGAGTTTTACGTTCAGAGCGCTCAGAAGCCAACGCACATCTCTGATACTGGCTGAGGGGGAGAGGATTTCTCTGCTGCTCAGCTGAAGTACTCCTCAAATGAGGGAGGATTTGCTAAGGAGACACACTGTGCTGCTAAACACATAGTCCAGTAGCAAGAGGCAGCAAAAAAATTTCACCAATATTTCTAAATGCTGTGCTAGATGGGTGAAACTTGGTATAGCACATCCATGTTTTCAATGCTGGGAACTCATTTCCTCAGCCAGAATCACAGTTTTCTTCCAGAGCATTTTCCAATATGCTTGTTAATACAAAACAAAAGAAAACAACAAAGGAAAGTAACCTCTAACCTATTCTTATTCAACAAACTCTTATCCACTGTTATGGTAACTCTTTCTTGCAATTTCTGATTTATAGTTGATAACTTTTCACACTTTTTTTTTTTAACAGAATATTCTACCCAAGTATCTTGAAGGACACAGCTATAAATGAAATAAAGATACACCTCACTTTTCACTTTCTAGATGAGCCAATTTTTCCTTCTGATCTTGAACCTTTGTGTCAATACCTTTCTTATTCATCCATTAATCAATTTCCCAAACAAATACCTCAGTTCTTTCTTCCCAGCTACCCCTGACACACATATCTGTAAAACATATTCAATATCTTCTGTAAACTCATCTCCATTTCCCAAAACTGCTCATTGCAACGATTATAGAAAAATGATTAAAAGAATGGCTAGAAAAGAGATGAAACAAGTATTTGGAACAAAATTGTGCATTTGTGTACTATCATGCACCTCTCGTTTCCTCTGCTTTTTTTGAACATGCATGTTTATTTGTTCCTATATAGAACCTGGCACCACGGGACTTTCAAAGAACAAGTGTGATACTTATTTACTAGCACAATGCAAACCATGTTGATGACTGATTAAAACAAAACCATTTACTGTAAATGCTGTATTTACATTCCTGGTCCCAAATCTGGATTCTGCCAGTGTTGCACCTAACCCTCTTAGGAACGAGCACTCCTGAGATGTTATGTACCAAAGTCAACCTAATAGCCAAATATTATGACTATAACTATGCTTTCATCACTCTATTTTGTCTTTTGTTATTTACTTTTTTGCTATAAACACAAAAGCAATATTGTCCAGATGTGAGAAAAGAAAGTCAGATGCTAACAAACACCACCACACAAAAGCCTAAACAAAACCAACCACCTGGTAATTTACTCATTTGTGCATTTTCCCCAGAAGATTCTGTAATTCATAAACTAATGAGAAGCTACCAGAGTTCTATTTCTACAGGCTTTTATGCTAATTGAGCTTGGTCTAAACATTTTCATATATCACATCAAGTATTCAATGAGGTGCCAAAGCACTTTGTTAACAAACTTATTTCCCAGATGTGGCTAAAGCAGGGACAGAAGGCTTGAATGTTTTAACATACCTAACAATTCAATTACAGTTATCTTATGGTGCCATCACATATTTTTCTTCAACAATCAAACAACCTCAGCTGGAAACTCCAAGCAATAACACAAATAAAGGACCATCTGGCAAGAATAATTAAGGAAGGCTGGAAATAAAACATTAATTAGTTGTGTAGTCCAAATGACCTTCAAAGGCCTTATGATGAAATTATATCCAAAACAGATAATCATTTATTTCATGTTCCAGTTATATTTAACTAAGCATGAATAAATAATAATATCATTTTAGGATGCTATTACTCTGTTATTGACTAAAACTGATTTTGTAATTGTCTTATTTTTCTATAACAATAAAATTAGAATGGAAAGCAACCTACATCAGTTTAGAAGGGCAGCCTTGGTTTTCCCCTGTTTCATATCAACGAGACAGATAAATCACGCTTGCCTCAAAATTTACATAGCAAAAGGATAGAATGGTTTGCCAGGACAATATGCATGCAGCTAATTGCTTTTAAATCATTTACTTTTTTTTCCCCCTCAATTTTGGAAGAAAAAGAATGGAAGTCTACAATTACCTGCTTTCGGATCTATGAATTTCAATGAAATGCCAAATACTAAGGCTTCTTAAAATCTCTTCTGGGCAGAAAGATACATGGCTATCACAAACTTAGGCAAGATATCTTCTCATACCTTTCAAAATCTCTGCTACTTTTGGTGATGACAAGTTAGTTGCAATTAAAAGAAAACAGCATTTTCCAGTGTAATCTGCAGATAGGTAATGGTGGTCTTAATGATCCTCAAAGTAATACAGTGTGAAAAAGAACCTTTGAAAAAAATACAATCAAGTCATTGAAAAGAAGAAAAAAACGCTCAGTACTTCCTCTGTTTTTGTACTTCATCCATACTGCACTTAAAATGTGTGTATGAATTATTAACAAAGTTGCATCTGTATATTTTCTGGGTTTGTCCTTTTAGTTGCACATTATTGGAAAAAGATGCTAAGGCAATGGATTTTTAAAGAGGACTATAATTAAGATACATTAATTACTTTATTTTATTATTGTATGGGATTGCCATCCAGCCAATAAGAACTGAGTCTTCATTATTTGGTGGAGTCACCTTCTCCTCATCCCCAGGCTACAGGACATGAAGCAGCCGAATGGATTATCTTGGAGCACAGCCAAGAGCACATCCTGCAGCCACAAGCCAGACAATGACAAAGCTCCTGAAAGTCTCAGACATCATCTGGATAGGCGGGCACAGGGGACAAAATCATCCTCTGGGAATCTGAGGACCAGATCCACTGATGAAGACCCATTACTGGCAAAAGAACCACGGGAGTCCCCAGTGCCACCAAGGCTGAGGAAAGCCAGATGAATTTTTGCTGATTGTTGTTCCCACTACTGTGCCTAACACAGTGTGTTGTTCACTACACCACTTGGTACAAAGACTACCAAGATTAGAAAGAACTATAACATTTTTAAGTAGCCTAGAAGTATATTTATTTACTCTAAAATGTCTCTCTGCTGTCATTACTACATAAGGAAGGCAAAAGCAACATAGTGGTCAAACATGATACCAATAAAATTAAAATATACTTAATTTTTTTATGCAAAAGGTGATGGTTCAGGAAAATGCTAAATATTTCACAACAATCACTCGGTTCTGTCAGAAGAATATGAACTAGCAAGCCAAAGCTTGATGACTGGATCTAAAATGTGATATGGCTACGGAGTCCTTAGTATGGGGCAGAAACTCCACTGTGTTTAAGGGTACTCAGTTATAAGATTTTCTACATACTATTTTCTTACTAACCAGTGGTCAATTAAATTCACTGATCCAGGATGATTTCTAGGAGCTCTAAATGACTGAGCTTAACTTCTAGGACAGTGGAAGGCAATCTAAATCCAAACACATGTATTGCTAAGCCTTTGAACTGTCTAGTTAAAAGGTCGCTGCTTAATATGGTGGATTGAACATAAGCACTGCTAGAGGAGCTAAAAAACTGCTTTTGTGCTGTATGAAATGGGAAAATCTGTCTAGGTGAAGTCCTCTGAGCGCAGGAATGATCACTTGCCAAAAATAATAAAAATTGATGGTAATTGCGGCATACCACGCATCAAAAAATTGGAATTGTTAAATATGCTTTAATAGTGGAATTGTTCCAATAAAAAGTACAAAGTGGCTTTATGTATAACTTTTCCCTGACAAAACAGCTATTAAGCATTTTTCACACTTTCACTTCACATCTACATTTCAGGTGTCATTAGCAGTGACCCAGGAACAGGAAAACACTAAATGGCATTTGTCAGAGCTGACAGTACAGTGGAAATAAGAGAGCAGAGTTTTTACCCCTCTCTCTGCCCAGACTGAAGCTGTGAACTGCAGGCTGGTATTAACACCCCAGACCTTGTTTCTAACTGGAATGGTACCTCTCATTTTTGTGCAGAAGTTTGAGACATTTGATTGAAAAGTGACACAAACAAAATTCTTACTTTTCTTAATCTCTACACAATGTTGTAACTCTCTTGGGAAAAAAAAATTCCTCTTTTGTATGACAAATATATACACACAGATGTAGACAAAGGCACACACTACAGTGATATTACAGTTACACATGGTGCAACATCAAGTGTCTTACATCAACTTTCTGTCAGAGTTCCTTAACTGACATCACCAATGCTCTATTCTTTAAAGATTTTTCTCTTTTCCTTCTTACCCATGAAGAATGAGAGGAAATCCAAAATGAACCCAAAAACTATTGGAAATTTTCCCTCTATTTATTACTTAATATTAAAAATGTTGATTTTTTTTTCAACTTCTGGAAATAAAATTCTGTAAATATTTCCATATTACTCTGATTTTGAGAGACTGATGTCCAGAAAAGTTCCTCAAGTGACAGGTGTCAATCTCCCTCCAGAATGTTGTTAGAAAGTCACTGAAATGAAAACGGGATTATTTCACCCACATCCTAAAGGTTATAAATGTTTTTTAGAAATACAAATTTTGCAGGGAAAAAAAAAGATTTTCTCATAATGGAAAATACTATAGTTCTATATTCTATCCACACAGAATATCAAGGTTTTTTTAGTGTGAAACCATCAGGCATCCATAATGATGGATACCATAATGGTATCAAAATATCCAAGAGGAATTAAATATGCAGACCACAGCTAGAACATACTGAGAAATTTAAAAAAATTAACTCAAGTGCAGATGCTTAAACAGAACACAGTCCAAAATCAAATAGTTTGGGCCAGGTCCCTGTTAACTGTAAGTATTCTAATTACTGAGACAGATGATGTTTCAAATTAATGTAAGCCACTTTGGCTGAGGTACAATTCCTAAACGTTGCATAATTTTATTTTGCCTTTTTACATTTACAACAAACAGTCACCACTAAAGAAAATTCTACAAAGTAAAGTATTAAGTAAAGGATTCCTATTGCAGGAAGAATAGCACATGGTACTGCTCCTGGAGCACTGGTCTGCAGTTTGGGACCAAAAGCCAAGGTTATTCTCTGTATCACATCACTTTCTCTCTCTCTCTTTTTTTTTTTTCCCCTTAATTTTTATTTTGGTTTGTTTTTTTGTTTTCTGGTCAAATAATTTACCATAGCAAGGAGCCCCAAGAGCTACATTGTCCTCAACAAGTAAATGGCATGGTCTAACCCAGAAGGTCAGCTGGGATTCCAGGTAGTCCCTGATACAGCCCCACAGTCCAGAACTACAGGGTTTGATCCCAGAGGGAAGAACCTGCTCCTACTCTCAAGACCTTGCTCTCACAAAAGCTGCAGAGTTCTTCTTGCTCACCAGAAATGCTCTGGTTCTCTATTCCAGTAAGGCAGTGAAGTGCTCCTCGCCCACAGACACTGAATTAATTCAGTGGCTTAGACAATCAACAGGAACGGACCTTCTGGGCACCAGGGAAATGTTCTCTTCTGCTACACATGGGCAATCAACACAGACTTCACTTAAAAATGAATGTGTAATCCAGGAAATATCATCCACAATGCTGGCATAGCTACACATTCACACATCTTACAAAGAGTCACTAATTTTGTCTGTTGCCACTGAGACCAAACTGCAGATACCCACAGATGTCAACAGGAGCAAGGGAAACAGAGAAAGAAACCACTTTCATGGCTATTATGAGAAGATGTCAATCTCCCTGCAGAATGTTATCTGTCAGTTCACTAATTTCAATGAAATCCATTCTTGATGAAGTTACAGTTTCCTGAGATCTTGGATATCTTAGGTTTAGCCCTCTTTTACTTCTGAGTCCTAACAGAACTCTTGCGTTCAAAAGAAACTTCTTAAAATGCTCCACAAGCCTTTAAAAAGTAGTTTTATAACAGTAACAGCATTTTACATGATGTTGAGAATTACAGAAAGAAAATTACTCTTCAGCAAGAAAAATTATTATCTGGCACTTTACCAGAAAGCCCACTGCAGGACCTGTGCGAGGTAATTTGGCAAGAAATTCCTTCTGGCTGGAAGAGTTGATGGGCTCTCTCTCATTAATGAAGGCACACGGATGCTGTGACACCTTTCAAAGAATTCTGTACTGACAGAACCCTGCAAGCCAAGAAACCACCCCAAAATTTCACTCTTCAGTCTTCACATTGTCCCCTTTGTAGAATTTTACAGAGCAGAGTAGCAGCCCAATTCTGGTCTGACTCATCTCATTTCCTATTGGGATTAAAAATCTACTCTAATGCTTTATTTTGATTTTCAAGTGTCAGCCTGAAACGGGTTCAGCTCTCTTAAAAGTGCAGGAGTCCACAAGCATTAAAATAGATCAATCACATCACAACTTGCAAATTCAGTTCAGCTTTCTTACATTATTGGTCTGCATCAGAATTTGATATTGTCTCATAACACATAAGCAGCAATTGCTTCATAAATAGGAAAAACAAGATATTTTGCTAATTTTGCAGCAAATTATCAAAACTGATATGTGTACTTGATAAAAGTGATAGATAGTCACTGTATGCAAAGGTAATGCTGCAACTAAGAAATTTAGTTTATTGTGGCATTTTTAGTAAGTTACTTTCGCAAATGAAAGTTAAAAAAAATTATAGCAAAAAGTAAGCACTCGACCATTTTCCTGCATAACGTAAAAAGCCTTGCTCTCGTATGCTCTGAGTGGTCAGTTATAGTCTTTAACTACTTTTCCCAATGTAAAATCATGTATGATCACTTGATTTTTCTTATTGCAAGGAAATAAAGTTTTTTATTCCACGTAATTTCATCAAATTTTAATTAAGGTAGATTTTTTCTCCATTTAACACTTCAAAGTGAATTTTTTTCCAAGATAACTTCAGATAAAATGTATTCTTTTTTCCTAGGAATTATAAATACACATTTTACCTGCACATTAAAAACAAACTATTTTTTATAGTCAAAGAGGATCCTGTACTTTATTACCTTAGAGATAGACTAGAAATTTGGCAAGGGGGATATTAATATTGTGACTTTTGCTTTTTCCTGAGAAAAGAAGTTAAAATCTGTGATCAGGTTATAAAAGACTGTCTTAACACCAGTATAAAGGACATGAATTATGTAGGAGCTTGAGCAACCTGCATTCAGGAGTTCTTAGCTTTGGAACCAGGTTCCTTGAGTCTTTTGAGGTCTTATAACATATGGGTCTGCATTAAACTCTCTCTGCAGCACCTGTGCTCAGCAGTACAACAGTGGCAGAGTGCCACGAGTCTTTCATGTCAGAATGACTCCTCTGTAATTGTAGATTATTTTGCAAAACAAAACAGTCACTTAGTTCACTTGTCTGTTACAAACTCCACTTTCTTTTCTCTTTCACACAACTTTCTTTCCAGACAGGTGTGCAATGAGACTCTCAAATCCCTACCCAGGAGATAATACATAATCTTACAGAAATCTTAATACACATCCCTCTTGACTTGGTTACTATATTGATGTTACTACTGCTGTATTCCTTTACTAAGAGATCCTGATTTTCTTTGCTTCTATTAAAACTACAGGTCACTAGGCAGAGCAAAATTTGTACTTTTGGAGAGCACAATTCTTGAGGAAGATCAAGACCACAGTAGCAGACGTTTCCCTCAGATAAGATCGATATCAAGGATCCTCTGGCAGCATTTTAAAGTGTATCTGTTGGTGGTTGCCAAGAGAAGTATGAGGGAAGCATTCTCTTGGAGAGTAAATTCAGTGCAGCTTATAACTCACTCTCTGGTATATGAGAATATTTTGCCCTCTCTCAGCCAGAGCCAGAAACACCAACAAACAGGTAGGGAAAAGCTGAAAACGTGTGATAGTGTCTAAGGGTGGAAAGCAGAGAAAAAAATCTGTCCCATGAAAGGTCTTCCCGAATACCACATTTTATTATGAATATAATTAATTATACTCTATAATACTTTTCTGTCAGAAAAATTATATTAACACTTTTGAATTATAGTTTTACCTGATTTATGCAAAATACATATTCCTGATTTTGATAACTTAATGAACTCATTCTAACAGCTGAAGAGCTGCTGTCATTTCATCTGAATTTACTGAATTTTAAATAATTATTGTTAATGCAATGAATTTTATAGCTCTGCAATGTAATTCAATTCAGATGTATCCTGAGGTTTCAGAGTGATTACAGCACAACCCATCACATCCAACAGTCCCAAAGAGGGCAGAGAGAACAAACTCCTCATATGAAAATTTTTCCCCAGCATCTCATATTTTGTCAAAGTAAACTCACATGATTAATCTGACTAGTGCACTACAGATATTTAAGTCCAACTCATTCTGACTTTTCATTCCCACAAACATCAGTGCCAACACATCCAGTGCTCTCTGTTAGCTCTAAGAACCTATTCATCTTTTACAGTGCATTGGTAAAATGCTAATGATAATGAGTCAAATCCTCCTTGATGTACACCATAGATGTCTTTCTGTTAACTTCAAATCCTGCAGAGTTTCTACTTGAAAAGCATTTTCATTGCTTGTTAATGCTGGCAGCATTCAAAATATGGTGATTTGATTAAACAGCTATTTTCATGGTTAACAAATTAAAATGCTTATAGTGTATGTTAGCCTACAAAGAGACATTTGTGAAGAAATTTGTGAGTGTTAATTTACATGAAATAAGTCACTCTTACAGCAGACATCCCACATCAATTATCATAAGTCCAGAATACTGTGTGGCTCCTCAAAGTATCATACCCAGCTCACACCAAAACACTGAATTAGAGAACATTCCATCAAATCAGCTATTTAGAAATCTGTTTCTAAAATTTAGTCAACATTGGTCCCAGGAGAACACTTTTTTTTTAACTGTTCAGGTGATACTCAACTGAAGTTCATTATCTTTTATGCTTGCTTCCCTTTACTATTCAGTGAAGGACCAACCATTACAAAAATGCTTCCTAATGAACTACTTTTTAGCTATTTACCTCAACACCATCCAACACTGCCCCTAATACAGCCTAACTTACAAAATACAAAATTCACAAAGTTACATACACTTTCTAGGAAAAAAGGGTCTTTAAGAAGATGCTGACTGCAGAAAGCACAAAAACCACCTTGGAAACAAGATAAATGAAATTTCTTCATTTCCATCTCCCCAACTCATGTCATTTACATGTAAACAGACAGAAGCAAACCAAGAATGATTTTTTTTTCCTCTTCTTACTGTCCAATCTCGCAGATGAACAACCACCACCTTCCCAGACCACACGTACACTATTGCACAAACACTTTATAGAACACCCTTGTAGCTATCAAACTTCTCATGGGGATATGTAAGGTTGATCAGTGCCAACTCATTAAAGAGTTGTTTAAAGTTTAAAAAGTCTCCCCTCAGCACAACAACCAGCTGCTGCCCAGGGTCATCTTGAGGAGTCACTAAGTTGGGTGGAATAAACGAGTAATGACAAGTTAAAGGTAGTAGCCACTTACTTTTTCCAGACATGGTGAAAGCCAAATCGGTCAACTAACCCCTCTTAGCCAAAAACAATTAGCCCCACCTTAGCCTCACTGACTTAAACAGTGCTTTGCAAGCCCAGGTTATTCTGACTGGAATGGGCTAAGTGAGCCCTGGCACCCCACTCAGCCCAGCTGGGAGCAGGGTAACCCCAGGAGATGGCAATGAGGAGCAGCTGGACTGAGAAACAGGATTATAACCTTTCCAGTGGCACAGCCGGACCAGAAAGAACAGATACATTTACATCTGAAAGACAGATCATCATTATTAAATGAAGAATCAATACTGTGTGCATTCCTGATGTGGTCATCCAATTCTCAGTCAGCAGCTCACTCTGTATTTGCAAAATAAGATCAAAAATTCAATCTAAACTTTTCTCTATTACACCTTCCAGGCATACCTATAGTGTCAACCAAGGAATCTTTTAACTGTTCCATGTCTTAAAATTCAAGCACATATTGTATGTACCTGAGTGAAATTAAAGTGTTGACAAATAACATTTATTTTGCTTCCTTCAACACAGATGTGAGCTGTAAGCTTTCAAGCATACAGCACTGAGCGTAGAACACTGTAATTAAGAACTATATATTAGAAACAAAATTATTTTTGTGGTCTCAGTTCTCTTTCTTGTGTTACTCAGTTTGTATTAGTCTGCTTATTTAACAACTCAATCTCATGGACAATTAAACAATACTCACAGAGGTATACGGATGTCCAACCCAATCAGTTCCACCTTATTAAACTCTTCTTTCATTGTTTTGTTGCATCCTGAATTACACAGTCAATACGGTCTCCTCAATAGGGCTACACTTCTGAACACATTTTAGAAATAAAATCTCAAACTTGATAGCTTTCACTATCAGAATAAACTGCAGCTGCTTTTTTAAGCGTAAAGCAAGATTTTTAGTTGTTTAGGGTTTTTTTTTTCAAGACCTTCCACAGTCTTTCCTTATTTCATTTCTGCAGTGATTTAAAAATTCTTGAAATCACTGCTGCCACCTCAGAGGTATCAGAGTTTACGGTAAAACACAAACTCCTAGCACCAGCTGTTGTAGCAAAGTTATTTACTGCACTATCTGGAGGCACTAATCTTGTTTTCCATATTCCTGTTGAAAGCTGGTGACATTCACTGTCTTCCCAGCCACCATGGCATGACGTGCAAGTCAGTTTGAAAACTGTGCCACAACACCTCAACAGCAACATAAACATTGATTCTTTCCAAAGGGAACAGCAGACAGAGACTAGAGAAGACAACTTCTACTTTCCTTCAGAAAAGCCATAATTTCTTTTCATTTCTGTCATTTCTATGGCAGAGACTGACACTGTCATTATATATTTATTTTGGCATACAAGATTTCTGAATTATGAACCTCAGAATGAACTACATATACATCTGAGAATGGTATTTCAAATGAAATATCTTCGGCCATCACAAAAGAATAGGTTAAAACCCAAGGAACTTTAAAGCTACTTTTGTTTTTTCATTATGGGCAAAGAATTGTTTTTTCTACATTGTTATAAGAACAATACCTAATCTCCTGATGTTCTTTATTTCGGGGAAAATCACCTAAATTTCTAAATAAGAAATACACAGCACAAAGCCAAATTAAATTCTTTATAATTTATCCTACCTTCCTCTAATTTTGTGCAGTAGATGAGTGATCTGAAATTTGTCAAAGGAAAGGTACAACTCTCATATTTTGTTATAGCAGCATACATCAGTGACAGGTCATGCCTCTTTGCAATAGAGACCTTTAAGTGATACTAAATGAAACTATTATATACATACCATATTTCAAGTGACTGCCAACATTAATGCATTGTTTCAGTAATAACCATGAATCTACTGTGACATATTTGGGCTATTTCTCTGTGCAGTTATAATAAACTTTTGTCCAAGAGCATTTAAGTCTGTAGTTCTCATTATCCTTGTTGTGTGACCTAGAAGGGTCCTTGGCAATCAAAATTCTGACACAGAAGTTCACAGTTCAAATCTGCCTTTCAAGTTGTCCCTTGAGACTACTCGTACTGCTCCCAAGTCTTGTCTGACAGCTGTGTTGAGGTTCCCTGATTATAAATTCCTATCTTCTAATCTTTTCACTGGAAAGGGCAGCTGCAAGTAATGGCAAGTTAATTGCAGCATATGACACAAATTCAAATAAATGCTCTATAAGATTTGCAATCTATGCTTAAAAGCACAATTTGGTGGCAATAATTTCGATGTAAATCTCCAAGTGCTGAAGGGGTCTAAGTTGTTCCTAAACAGTGCAGAAGGAAAAAAAAAATTGAAGTACATTTTATGGGATATAGGTCTCAGTAACTGTCATTGCATGACAGGGTTTATGCTACACCAGTGAAAATGAAATTGCTCCATACACAGCCTGACAGCCAATACATGGAAGGAGACCAACTCCAACTAATGACAACCTACTGTTAATATATTTCAATATTTTCCTTAGCTATGGGACTGCAAAGGTGTGCGATGTTTGAAGCAAAATAGGTTATGATGTGGTACAATAAGGCAGAAAAACAGAAAAACACCTGCCTGTATTGATTAGAAACATAATAGAAGATATACAAACTCATTGTAGTTATTTGCACTTGCAATTATTTTCAAGTAAGCTGTGACAACTGTAATAGAGACCTGTCAGCTGCTGTCCTACCTCATGATCAGACACATCAGATCTCATAAACTGAGAAAATGCAAGAATAGATCAGTATGTGCATAAAAGAAGAATGATGCACACTTTTGGAGGAGGTGACATTTCAATGCCTATAGAAGGACCAAAGCAATGGCCCACCAAGGAGCCATTAGGATGATCCAGTCTGACTTGATCCATAACATCCCTTAAAGAATTGCCCCCAGTAGTTTATGCATCAACCACACAACATTTATTTAGTGATAGAGAACCCCTGAAACCTTTGAGAAATTCCATTTCTCTTTATAGGATCTTGCTATACCATTTCCTGCTACATTGAAGAACTCAACTTAGAGCCAGCAATTTTCTCTCTAAAGATGAGATAAACTTTAACCAGCTCACCTTAACCTTCATTCTGTCAACTACATTGAGATCTTCAGCCTCTGTATAAGCACTTTTTCAAACCTCAGACAAATTCTTGTCTCTCTTCTGTCGATCCCTTTACAATTATCCAACCAAAGATTTTTCCAATAAATATTTAAGGAAAGGAGCAGACATAAGATAAATTGATTAATGGACTATAAAAAATTTTTAAGAACGTATGCTATGGATGCATTCTCTAAATTGTTGCACACTTTACTGTACGACTTTTAAGTTTCAGACCTAATATTACACACCTTCATTTTATACCTTTGTAGCTCTTTAGGGTTTTTTGTCTTAATGTTAAAAAGCAAAATTAATAATGGACATTGGGCTGCTTTTCAATGAACAACACTAAAGCTGAGGATAAGGCTAAAGTTTTAAGGGCTTAAAGCAGTTTTCCTTAGTGCTTCAGAAAATGTACACCTGAAACCAATTTTTGTAATTTCCATAGCATATTTTTAAGTTATTCAGAAACATCTGATAGCAATATCAATTGATGTGTAGGTGAACTAACCTACATTATAGCCAAAAGCCAAAGTACACCAAAATCCCCTTGTTTAATGACCTTTTCACAAGGTCTTTCAATGGCACCCTGGCTTCTTTCTGCTACATAAGAAAGAAATAGATATTATTTTTTCACTCAAATCTGTGAAGGGAGTCTTTGCTGGAAGCTGAAGTTCTGGTCTCCTACACATCATTGCCCTGGAGATTACACTGATACAAAAGAAGTCAAAACCTGTAGCAAGTGAGGGCACATTTCCCTGCTCCTGTCCTATGTGAGTGCCCAGAAAACAAACTGACTAAACTGGCTGCTGGCTTTATGAGTCTCAGGTAAGCTCTTTTTAAACCAGAATATGTACTAGGCTATACAGCATGTTTCAGCCTGGCCTCACTTCTCCTTTTATACTCAGAATAGTCAACAACAACACCAACAAAAAAGCAAACAACAAAGCAAAAACAAGCAAACAAAAACCCACAAACAAACAAATCCCAAAACCACACAGCCAAAAAAACGCAAACAAAAAAACAAACCAAACAAGTAAATTCTACCCCAAGACAGTGAGAAAAATGTGATGTCTTCCTCTCAAACCTGGCAATACCAGACAGGGGACAGACGATGACTAAAGCTATGAGGAGAGTCACACCCCCTCATTCCCCCAGGAAATGCCATGAATTTCAACACTTGGAAGTGAGTAGGATGCTCAATAGTGACAGTCTGCTCAGAGGATCTCAGCCACCTCAGCCCAGTTGCACCAGGGCATCTGCTACACTGATTCATTTGCAGGATTGGAGAGATGTTACCCAGAGCTTGGTGGAAGAGCTTGTCCAAAGTGTGTACTCTTCAGAAAATGCACAAAACTTTTACACTCTTGTTGTCATTCAAAGGTATATTTTTCGTAACAACTTTCAGATTTTCAAAATTCCTTTCTACCTGAAACTGTTCTGTGTGAAGGAATTTTTCTATTGTGTGATTTGAACAACACTTTTTGAAAAAGAAAATGTTGCTCAGATTTGCTGAGTTGTAGATCTTTAGCAGAAAATGGAGATATTTTTATGTATTTGGATGAAACAAATAACTAAAAAGAAGCCTTTTGAAAAACCTAAACACCCCAATATGCCATTAGTAATGGAATTAGTTATACCTTCTTTATGGCCCTATGATTTCAAGGGAACAGTGTAGGAGAAAGAAAGGTTCAGGACAATAGTGCAGCAACAGAACATCTGTAAATTAGCAAGTATTTTTAATTAGATAATTAGCAACTGGAAAAGTAGCACATGCAAATATTCTAATGGAATAACTCCCACTAGTATGCATTTAAATGGAATTCACAAAATAAGCCACGAGCACCTGAGGTGTTAGAGCCTTAAAATTGCATATTTTAGCAAAACAGAAGAATAAGGCTAATGAGTTAGGTGTTTATTATTCTTATATGCTTATAATAATCCCTTAGCTAGCAAGTTTTAATTTTTTTAAAGGTGTTATAAAAATTACCAGAATAAGTGTTAGTCAGAGGTACCTTTTCAGTTATATCTTCAAATACCAGCAGGACTAATCCTCAGGTAAAATAGCAAAAGCTTAATGCTATCGTATTTCA
Organism: Dicaeum eximium; assembly: GCA_013396995.1. Taxonomy (NCBI): domain Eukaryota; kingdom Metazoa; phylum Chordata; class Aves; order Passeriformes; family Dicaeidae; genus Dicaeum; species Dicaeum eximium. Next base: position 685,359 of record VWZP01008035.1, read on the forward strand.
TTTCAAAGGATTTGAGCAACAAAATAATTTCAGATGATTAAATCAGTTCAGTTTGAAAGAATTTGCATGGAAAAATTGCACTTCTTACAAAAGTTTGTTGCATTTGTCATAAACACCCGGGGATCTTTCCATCAAATTATCGACATATGAAAGAAATTGGCCCTGAGTTCTAGAACTCAGCAATTAATAAGTGAGTTGTTGAGCACCACAGATGAGTTTCTTTGTCTGACCTTGAGCAAGGAGCCATTGTGAAGTATCATCACTGCATTTATACCATGAGTAGTGTAGGAAGACTGTGTCCCTCACACTTCATCATGCATCACTGAACTGTAACAAACTCTGACAGGTATAGAGTGTATCTCTAAATATTATGACACTCTGCTAGTGACAGCTGGAAAAGAAAAGCTGGACACAATCACAGTTCTCACATTTACTGGAAAAGACGAGCTGCCATCCACAGCAAACATATTTCAGGAAATGCTAATGAATAAATTTTTAAAAGAAAATTTAAATGTCTCATTTCCTGACATTTTAAAATGCAGAAAAGCACCAGTTACAATTGCAGGTGCTTTTACTGTCAGCAATTAGTCTTCACGTCTTATGTGTAATATCGTCATAGAAACCACTGCTGAAAAACCCAACAAACCACTAAAAATCTAGAAAATTCAACAACCTTGCTCAGTTAAAAAAGAAACTAGGGTAAAGGTCACTTACCAAAGCCATAATGTCTGCATAATACTTGCATATGAGAATTTGGAATGTCACAAAAAGTATTTCAAGAGTACACTTTTGGCAAATTGAGTTTTCTCATTAACCGTATTTCTAAAGTAATTTAATCAAATATTCATTTCAAAATGAGAAAATGACGTTCAAGTACTGCATCTCACATAGATGACAAGTACACAAAGGAGAACTGCATTTTCCCACCAGTGCTCACCTCAGCTTACAATTCCTCTTTAATTATTTTGATGAGTGTGCATTTAATTCAAAGCATTCAGTTCTGTAAGTGCAACCACTCTGTTCAAACATAAATGCTCTGAGATGTGCAGACATCTACTCTTATGGAGTTCAACAGAAGGACACTTCACCCAAAGAAATATTCTGATATTTTCCAAAGTAACTTTAAAATCTTAGATATTACAGCTTTTCTCACAGCCAACCAGGTATGTGCTACACAAATCTGTTGACCTCAATGCTCTCTTAAAAGCTGCTGCTTTACTTGCATAATGAAATATAGAGATTTTCCTTCATAAAAAGGAATATTTAATTCTAAGAAGGATTATTAAAACATTGTTTAATTCCAGAAACATAAGTTTTTCATGCAGCTATGCAATAAACCAGCATGCTGGAACAGCCCAAATTTTTAATCATTACGAAGTGAGAAATGAGCATTCAAAACGCTTCTATTTATGCTTTTTAATTTTTTTTCTAAATACATTTTTGTTTGTATGGAGATACAGTTGCAAACAAATTATTCAGAAGTAATAGCAATTATGGATATGTCTCTGCTGTAGCTGATTTTTGCAGAATCAGAAACAGCTTGGTTTAATAGTATCAGCTAATTCTATTATATTATTAGATTTATTGTTTTTAAATATTTTTATTTTAAAAAGTTTAATTTCAGGGAGTACATATATGACCACAAATACTTTTTTTTCCGTCTTACCTCAAATGTTTTTTGCATAATACTAAGCATTTTACATAATACTAAAGGTATTTCCAAATAATTACATTTGATGCTTCATTGAGTTGATTTTACTCAGAACTTGCTAAAAAAATTCTTCAGGGATGCCTTTTCTTATATTTTATGAATGGAGGGGGGCAGGGAGGGGAAGAACAATAATTTAACTGCTTAGGTTGTCCCTTTGATTATTAGCTATTTAAAAGGAGATTCATTTCCTGAAAATTCCAGTTTTACTTTTTGGCTCTCTACTCAGAGAAGCTGAAGTTAAACACTTGAAACTCCAATCTGACTTACTGACCTTGCCAAGAATGTCAAAACATCTCACCTTTGAAGAAAATCAGTTCAATTTTATTAACTTATGGACATTTCCAGGCAGCAGACCAGAATATGTTGACAGCACATTTCATAGTATTTGGGGCATGAAGTATTTTTACTTATAGCTGTTTCTAAGTCTGATCTGGATGCAGGGAAAAGAAGTGGGGTGGTTCATTTAATGTCTTCAGCAAAAGCAATGTCTAAAGGGATATTTATTAGGAATGCTTCATCTTAAGTTCCCTGAACACCCGTAGAATTTCATGGGTTTTTCCTTCCTTTTCCCATTTTTCACTAAACCTTCGTTATTCCTTAGCAAATTGAGTTGGGAGAGAATTAATAATAAAGTAAAAGAGAGACAAATAAATCAAGTGTACATTAGAGGTAGCTGACAAAGTCAATCCTGAATCTTTTCCAAGACCTTTCCTTTTCTTTATGTTCTTAACACTGAACTTAAAATTCCCAGCACAGGGTTTTCAGAAGTGCTCAGGATCCAACAAGCTGAACAAACAGGGATGGATTAAAGTCGAAAGAATTGAAGAGCAGAACAGTAAAAGAATGGAGGAGGATAAGAGGTAAAAATATGTGTACAGAGATATGGAAGCAGGAAGTAGGTAACACTCAGATCTTTCCCCCAACTTACTGTATATGGTGATGTATTACTGTTGCTTCTCTGGCCTCATCTGTTAAAAAATATGATACCTACTAGTACTTAAAGGGCTTTGAGTCTTATGGTTTCAATTTCCTAAAGAAAACTTAACCCCTGAGTCAACAAGACCCAAAGAACTACACACCAGACTGTTAAACCCCCTGATTTTCCATTGCTTATTCATCTTTTCCATATGAATTAAACCCTAAATGAAGAACACAGAATTCACTTGTTGAGTGAATTCAGACAAATTCAACAAACAGCAGTAGAACATCAAGAGAGCTGGCTTTTTTCAGACTCTATACAATAAATCTACATGCTTGACTGCTCAGAATGTAACAACATTCTTAGCAATTAGATGGCCACATTCTCCTTAAGCAGATGGAACAGGGGTTAATGACACTTGAAACTGCCATATTAAAAGTATTTTTATGGTGACCACTTGTTTTACTCACTTCAGTGCAGTGGAAAATGGAGTTTGACAGAGATGACAGGTGACCTGAGGTTCACTGGAAAGCTGCAGTTAGTATTGTGTGTTCTTGGTTTTCATTTCTGAGTGCTTCTTCCACTCAAGAGGTCTTCAGAGAGGATTATGGAACGAAAAATTAATTTAGCTCTCTTTTATGGTGAAAAAAAAAGGTATTTTCTTTCTCCTGAGATTTTTTAAAAATTCAACATCTTAATTTAAATACTTAACAGTAGCTTTCTGAGAATTTCTTCATATCACTTTCTAGCTTTGGATAAAGATGTAACGCTGATTTTCAAGGTCTATTTCTTGCATTTTAGGGTTGTAGTTCACTCAAAGTAGGGGTGGGAAAAAACCCAAGATTTTTCTTTTGTTTAAGTCTGATATATGTGTTACAAACACTTGACTACCACACTTAAAACTCATATCAGTGGGCACTGAAACTTTCTAAAAGGCGAGATCTCTGTGACATTAAAGCTATGCTTGATAATAGCCCTGTACTTAATGATCTGTTAGATATCCTTTTATTTCCCTGTTTCAGAGGGTTTATAACTTCAGGACATATTCCTTGCTATCTGAAGTTAAGCGTATAGGATAGCAATCCAGGAAGAATTTTATTAGGCATATGCTCAAACCTCCTATAAAACAGATTTTAAATAAAGATCTCTTTTTTATACTTTTATCTAAAAGGGAAGATTAACAAGAATTTTGTTGGCATCTATCTATAACAATTTTTTCACAGTGAAATGATTCTGAATATGAAAAATGATACTACAGAACACAAAATACCCAATGTTTTTCTACAAAGACCTTGGTATGTATTGATCTTTCTTATTACTATTTAATTATATGTTACAGCAGCGGTGAAAACCACAAAACTGAAGTTTATCTCATAAATACTTTCTGGGTCAAAAGAGGCACAGATATAAAACCCAAGTCTTTTCACTGTAGGTGCAACTGTGAATATATACTTTGGATGGAAGTGTTGCACAAATTCCTATAGGAGCTGAGCAGAAGGGAATTGGCAAAGCAGAAAGAGGGGGAGACATAAAATTCCATTTCCCTTGGTCAAACACAGTAGCCTGGTTTTGAAGTTCATCCCCTATAGTCACCACCATTGGAACAATATATAAACAATTTCTGGGAATGCCAACTTTACCCCATAGATGTAAATTTCTCAAAAGCATTCTAACTTCCTGCAAAATGCATTGTTTTATAATAGATAATTTGACTCAAATTACTTTAAACCTCTTTATCATGATGGAAAGAGTAGTATTTTTAATGTGTCTGAATAAGAAATACTTATGAAACACCCTGATCTTTTGAGTCACATAATGCAAGCGTGCACATTAATGGAATGTATAGAATTCAACTTACATAATCAGCTAATTAATGTATCCATAATTATCACCATTATTGCAAAGAATGTTAATTTTAATCAGATAGAATTTGTTTCTCCCTCAGGTGGTAGAGTGGCTGCTCTTCTGAGCAGGCATTCCAGTGGGACACGGTGTCTGCTTTGTTGTGCTTTTTTGCAGAATGATGAGTCTAAAATACACTTGTCAATATTTTCTTGAACTGAAGCCTGAAAATGCTCCAAGCCTCTGCTAAATAGTTTTTCATCAGAGACACAACATCATCTCTGGAAACAGTAACAGCAGCTATTAGAGTCATCCCTGTGGCTTGGGAGAGTTCTGGGGAGGGAGGACAGGAGTTCTCCTCTCAGCATTGCCAGTGACTGCTATTGATTGCCCTGTCCACATCGAGCCCTTCACGTTGGAGAGATCTCATTTCTCGTGCCCTACAAAGCAGAAAGTTTGGATTGCACATTGTTCACTTCTGGCAACGCTCGCATTACAAACTCAATTTCCAGCACAGTGGTTCCAAGTTTTATTCACTTAGCCACTCAGAACAAACATTCCTCATTTATGAAATTGTACTTAAGGCACTTAGATAGCAGTACAGAGAGTTCTCTTTTGTACCAGTCAGAGTCTTCCTACATGACGCAAGGAAAAACATATTAATGTATATGGAAAAGGGAAAAAAAAATCAGGTTCTTCCCTTGAATGGGAATTTAGGAAGCCCCAGAGATGCTGAGTTAGCAACTGCTTTTGTGAGTGTTGCTAATTTTCAGCTGACAAGCAGCATTGAAAACTGGAGTGGCAAACATTTGTAAAGCAGTATTTCTTTATGTAGGTTTAATGGGTATCAAAGCTCTGCTTTGACATCTTTTGAAAGACCTGAGCCCCATTTCCAGAAAATTAAATTAATCATGGATCCATTTAGAACTGAGCAAAGTCTGTTAATGGTTTAATTATGTTACTGTGTAAGGCTTTGCTTCTTTCCCTGTCACTTCAGGGCCTCCCTCTAGCTTGTCCTTTTTCAGACAAAAAAAAAACAAACCAAAACAACTAACCTATGGGTCTTTTTAAGTACTTCCTTCTTAATAAACACATTGTTAGGCTTAAGTGAACATTGCTTTCAAGTGTTTTCAAGGAAACGGAAAGCATATTTGGAAACTATGAATCTATCCATTTCTGTAGGTACAAAGATCTGGATACTTTTGGGAGCAAGACAAATGTTAGGGATTTAAATCCCTTTTTTCCTGCATCATAAAGTCCCAGTGTTCTTAGGCACAGGTACAGAAATATCTCTTCTTGCAGCTCATAGAGAAGGAGCAGTGGAAGCAGGAGAGAGGAAAAAAAAGCCAGTAGATTTTCTTCCCAATTCTTCCCTAACCCTACAGTTTCATCACCCATAAGCCTTCCTCAAATCCACAGTCTTCTAAACTCTCTACACACTCACCCCTTCAGGCCCCTCACATAACCCTCAGGTTCATTCTATATCCCTAATAACCCCCTGGATTATCCCTTCCCCTCCCTCTCCTTCCCTGCCATGTAGCTGGACAAGCAGCACGTGCTGCTGCCAGGTTTGGGTGATGTCCCCTGACTAGGGGCTGCTTAGGGGACAGAACAGCTAAATATTCAGCTCTGCTGGCATTTCTCTCAAAAATCTGGGCTTCCCTCTTCTATGAGGGGAAAGTTACAACCTCTTGGTAGAAATAGGGAACCTTTGGACATTGTACCTAAGTAATGCAGTTGCATTTCTGGGCAGCCAGGCCCAGAAAAAATTACTGACAGTCAGCAGACAGAATATTTGCATAAATGTATTTTTCAGAACACTAAGCTAAAATGTGATATTGGAAGCTGTGGAACTGTTTTAAAGGAAGGGAAATGAGCATAGTTATGAATTGTGGTGATTTTCAATATTGTGACAATGAAACAAAGTGCCAGCTTTCTCTCTTTGTATTGCATTCAAAACTGCTCAGCTGAGAAGTGAACTTTGCAGTGGATGGCAAGCTGCTGCAATAGAAGCCTCTCACTGTGCAAAAACTGTTGTTACTTTTTTGATGTTTCAGTTGTCTATCCAAATAAAATCAGCCGGTGCAAATGTGCATTAGGAAGCATATGGTATGTAAATAAATAGCAGGAGGCTTATGCTAAACAAACTCTCTCCCAATCTTTCTTCCTTTCCAAGTTGACCTTAACCATACTTGGAAAGAAAAACTGTTTCTCAATTATGTGTTTATCCATGATAAGAGACAATCAGGCCTAGTCCAGTGAGGTCAAGTTAGCTATTGTTTTTATGAGTGACAGTTATCATAAATAATACCTCGGCCTCCTCAGCTCTATATATCTTTCCCTAGGATGCAGGTGACAGGAATGTGCATAATTACTTGAGGTGAGACAAAAGGAGTCATAAAGCATGGTGGGATTAGATCTCTCAGAAGGTCCCTTTTCCACTGGCTCCTCCAGGCAACCACAGAGAAGTTTAGTCTTAGTGAATCCTTTCTCCCTTACCCGCCTGAGTGACAGCCAGGAAACTGCACAGGACTGCAAGGCTCCCTTAACTCATTTCAATCACCTGAAGGAGGACACAGAAAGAGCTAAAACAGCTTCTCCTCCTCTTCTGTGTTCCCAGTTCAGCAAAGCATATATCTTTATTTATGTAATATCTAATATATAATATCTTTATTTGCATGTCTAAATTCTAAAAAAGGCTGTGTTGTGGACCAGAGTAACTGAGAAAGATTATCCCTGTCCTTCACATGCCACAAAGCATTAGTGCTGAAGCAAGTCCAGCAGTGATATCTCTGAGAGTCCAATGATTGTGAGAGAGACAAGATGTGTGTTTGACTGTCTAATATACTGTACCTTTGAGGGAATTTGCTCTATCACCATTTGCATTATGCAGTATGGCTGTTGTAATACATGTCAGCTGGAGGTACCTTAAAAATGATGCCTCACACTTAAGTATTGCTGCATGTTCAGAGGGTTTACAGGCTTTAGTTAAAGTAAAACATCATTGTCTGCATTATCTCAATGCCAAAGAAGAAATACATTTTGTCACTCTAAGGATGAGGCCAACATCAAACTAGTCTCTCGCTGCCCTATCTTTTAAAAACAAAGGAAATAGCCTCTGTGCTGGGATGGAGAGCTGGAAGTGTCCTCAGAGTGTCAAGATGTCATAAGACATAGATTAGAGATGAAGATGTGTACAACCACTACAGAACAGTTTGAAATAATCAAGGGTACAGCTCATCCAAGCAATACAGACCTGCCCCAGTTAGCTTTGAAGTTAATAGCCAAGATTTTCACAATACTATAGGTCAGCAGTATGGAAATCAGGTGAGCTGGAATAGCTGGCTGGTATTTGGGTAAATATTTTGGTAGCTCTCCTTAATGAACATCACAAGGCAGCAACTCTGTGCTTCGAAGACATGGATTAACTCATCTAATTTAGCATACCAAAAAACACCTTGCACGGGATTTGAGGAGGAAAAAGACATGGAAAAGGCTACAACAACATTCTGCACAAAGGAGGATTTCACTCCCATTTTCTAACTTACTAATAACTTGGAATGTCACGACTAAAAAAAATGGTAGGTCATATCTAACAACATAAGCTCTGGACAGAAGAATAATAATAAAAAGTCCAACAGTTTAATGAACTACTGACTAACTCAGTAACAGACTCTTTTTAACATGTGACAGTAAGAAAATGTGGCCTTAGCTGCACAGAGAGGACAGTGCTCAATCACATCACTGCACTTCCTCATCTGAGCCCCCTGAGAGTACACACACTTCCAAAACTGAGATACTTCTTCATCCACTCAAACATCTCTCAATATAAGCAATGCACTTCAAGACAACTGTGTTCTACATTAATTATAAGAATTAGAAACCCATCACTAAATTGTTGATATAATTGAATTTATGAGAAACAAGATGTATCAGCTCACAAAAATTTGTGAATCACAAATGTCACCCCTGGAAATAACACTGGCTAATCTAAGGTTTCTAGTCCAGCCAGAAGAGGTTTACATCCTGATGATTCATTCTGTGGAAGGAAAAATAATTGTTTCTGCTCTTTCACAAAAATGCAGTTTGTGCAGTGTCATCAGTACATCAACAATTTGTATTTGTTTTACTGCACAAAGGAGTTTCAAATCAATTTCAAAGGCTGTACATTTGAAAAGCAGCCAGCTGGCTATTCAGAACTTTCAATGTGGTTGCCTTTATGTTACCAAGTAAATAAATAGACAGCCAAACATAAAGGGAATTTACAGCAGTTAATTAGCAAATGCCATTGTCCTACTAAACAGAAATTATTTCCACACAGTTGGATACCACTCCCCTTAGCAGACCCTCTTCATGATACTTCTTTCATAAAATGTCTCCATATTTCTGTACCCTTTTAGCATATTTGTTTGTTGAAAATCTGGCTTTCAGATGACTATCTAAATGTGTCACAACGGGCGACATAAGGGAACAAAATGCTTAATTTCTTTCAAATGCTGTAATAAGGCATTTGCTAAAGTCTGGAAAAAAGGATTCAGAGACGTGTTTTATTCTGCAAGATGTGTTAACAGTGGAGTGCAGCTTCATGCAAAGAAAATAAATCAATCTTAAATTGTAGACCCATGTCAGCTATACCAAAACTAATAAGATGTGTTTTTTATTATTGCCCCATCCAGGCTGCCTTCCAAGCCTTGGAGGTTCTATCTTCATTCCCTTATATGCCCATACATTTTTACACAGCATATAGGAACTCAATCACTGTAATATAGAGAAATGTGAAGAAAGTAGGGGTTTAAACCTCCCTTTGCATTATTTTCCTTCATATGCTCAGCATTTGGCTTGCACTGTGTCCTATTTCACAATTTCCAATCCTCTTCCCACAGCTGAAGGACAAACAGCACTTTCATTCTAGTCAAGATAAGAACAGATTTTTGCAGTCACTTTGTCCCTAAAGCCATATCTGAAACCCCATTCTCCTGTGCAAAAAATACCTTCCCTTTCTGAGGGAAGTACAGAGTACTACAGATTCTTACCTAGACTAAAATTGGAAAACCTGAGTTCAAAGCAAACATCAGCAGCCGTGGCATGTGGCTGTGTGATCCTGAGACTGGAGTGCTGCTATGGCTAACAGGGATTTGGAACTACTCATAGTCTGTTTTACCAGCTGTCTCTTCATAAGAGACAAGTTTTACTGCTTGGATGTGCTGATCCTCGTACATAAAACCTCAGTGTTAAAGGCAATAAAGATTTTGCTTTGCTAATTTCATGGATTAAAGAAAACAAACACAAAGCAATGCACAAAGATGTGAACTTCATCTCACCCATTACCTGCTATGGAGACAGCACCTCATCTCAAAATAAAGTGATTTAGCTGAGGTGGATCTACACTGACTGTTGGGTGATGTTCACTGGTGGACTTGCAAGTGCCAGGTTAACAGAGGTTTTTTCCAACCTAAATGATTCCATGGCTTGATGCTGTTGTCCTCCTTCTTTATTATTATTTTTAATGCTGTTTCCAATACCCTTGTATATTTTTTTACCTTATTTCCCTCCATATGTTTTCCTGCACTACTTTACCAGCTTGCTTCTTCCTTTAGGTTTCTTTTAAGGCACATGATCTTCAATTTTTTTGAAGTCTGGCCAAGTAACAAAGGAGGAATTGTGTCAACAATAATAATAAAAACAGGGGAAAAGATCAGGAAATTTCAAGGTATTCAAGATTTCAACTTGTATTCAAAGCAATGCAATTAAATGCAACCAAATGAACCTATTGCAAAAATATTATCATATTATGCATTATAAATATTATTAGTAACTGTTATCAACATGTAGCATAGAAAGCTTCTTTCCTATGAATTTTTTTATAAGTATTGGGGTAAGCTTTATTATTCTTTCCTTTGTATCTAAAGTCCATGAAGTTTCAAATAATATAAGCAAATTATTTGTAATTTTCCAAAAGAATGTGGAAAGGAAATGAGAAATCTTTTAGCACCCAGACAATTTCATAACAATAGAAAAAAGCACATGTGGGCACACATACATCCATATACACAGATTTACACAAGTAAAGGTTCACATGCCCTGTGTCAAGCAACTGCTACAGAAAAGCCTTTTTTAGGTTCTGGAAATGAAAATCCACATTCACGACTGTTATTCCTACTGCTAAAAGTAAATGTGCAAATTGGTAAGAATACAAAGTGACAAGGAAAGAGTGTTAATTCTAGTTACCCATATAATCATACCCCATTGATCTAGGGTGTTTTTTAAAATTGATTTATTAAATGAACACGTGTTTTCAAAACACATTACAATCATGAACTTTGCAATGCCTGTGAGATGATGCATAATATATACTAGTCCTGAATTCAAAGGCATGTCACAAATGGAAAAAAGTTAAAATTAAGGAAAAATAAAGATCAAATTTGTTCAAAACACCATTCTTTTTGGCCTCTTACAAAAATTGATCCATAATATATTACAGAATTTTTAATCCACATAAAATTACAAAGGTACTACTGCTTCTAATGTGTTTTTTCCAGTCAGACTGCTTCATAAAACATGAAGAAGCACACTGTGTTTGCTCTTAGAAGCTAAAGAAATTTCAAAAGGATTGATTTTTCTTAAAATATATTTTCAGTAATCCAGTAATTTTTAATGTTTCACCATAAATAGATCAGCCAATGTATAAAATCAATCTTTAATTCCATGACAGGAAAAGAATTCTTGGTTGCTTGCATAGTTGCTGCAGAAACAGTGGCTACACTAATGGCACCACTGAGGTTGTAGGACTGCAGCATGTGCTGCAACACAGAAAATGCTGTTAAAAATGGATCATTTCCATTCCTTCACCAACACAGGCTTTCTAAACTATGACATCATTCTGCATTACACACAGAGCAGTTAGGAGAATGAGGTGCTAAAAATAAAGAAAAATAATCATAGAAAATGAAGAATTCAAGCTGAAGACTAACAACAAAGGTCAGCATGAAAACAGGGAAAACCTCAGAGATCTAAGGTTAGAATAGTGAAACAAAAGGAGTGAAAGTGGAGGCCTGCTTGAGACCTTGATAAAGCTCCAAGTGGCTCTGGTGATACAAGCTTGTTTAACACGAGGAACAGAAGTGCAATTCATACGCCTGAATAAGCCAGCTAATCTCGTTAGGGTACGCATTCATGTAAAATTAGTCTCTGCATCTCTGTCTGAAAGAAACACTTAGATCTTTTTAATTTTTATGGCCCACGGCAGTAAAGGATTGTAATCGTTTAACAATCGGACTCTTTGCAATTCAGAGCCGTTCTTGAGGGTGCTGCAGCCCACACTTCCAACCCAACAATGGTCAAGCTGAACTCATTTGGTTTGACTCCCTGTGTGCTGCATTTCACACTCGTGGAGCTCATTTCTCTCCTAAGGCTTCCTGACAAATCCAACACACAGGCTGTGCCAGCTGCAATTCTGCCCATTGCAGAAAAAGCCCTGACAAACTGTGGCACCAGAGAAAGCCTGCTGCCCCAAGTCCCAGCATGATCACATAATTATTGACCACGTTCTCTTGACCTTTCGATTGCTAGTTCAGGGCCTTGTCTTATGATTATTCAGCAATTCAGTTATAAAAGACTATGGCACAAATTACACATTTTAAATAAAAACATTTATTCAAGAGCAGAGTGTGTCACAGTAACTTAAAATAAAATCTGACTTTGGAATCTATGTGTTTATTATCACAGTAGCTATGCTGCTGGGCTTTTGTAGATTATCTGGCCCATGAGATTTCAGTAATGGCATGGCAAAAAAACCCTAAGTAGCAGAGTAAGCAAAATCTACCCCAAACTTTCAGAGAAATTTAAAACTATACATAGTGAAACAAACTAAAACCTTGCAATTTTTTATTAAACGAGGCTACTTTGCATGCTTGCAAGACATGAAGTAAATTATACTCGCCATTAGAACAGAGAATATTTCCTAACAGGAATAAACCAAACTATAAATAGAAAACTGTATTACTCCAAGTGTTATAAGCGCTCCTATGTATACTCACTGTGGATACTAAGATACAGATAATTAGGATATGGAGGCTAATGCTGCTACTAATTTAAAGGAGCAGGTGAATACAATGTAAATTTTGACTGATGTACCAAAGGACTAAAATTTTCTGAACTGCTATACAATCTCTTTAGTAAAAAATAAACACTGGCAGACGGGTGTCTGTCATAACATCGACCTCAAAGGAAACCCAAGACAATCTAAATCCACAGAGTCGATGAAAGGATTCCTCAGTGAAAGAGGTCAATATTCCAACAACACAGAAAGCCAGGAATTGTTCATTGAATAGTAACACTTCCTTTTTCTACCCCCACTGGGCTGAAATATGCTTCTTTATCCTCTACACCACTTGTGTAGGCAGATATGAAGCATCTCTGTCAACTTGTGCCAATATTGCTCAACTGTTATCTTGAAGATCTGGTAAGAGAGAAGTAGCACAGACTTAATCTCCCTGAAATCCATATTAACCATGACAAATATACTTTCCATGTGCAACAGTTTCATTTGCTAGTTGCTGTCTTTGGTCTGTTCCTGAACTTTCGACTCTTTTCCACTGTTTGTTGAGGAAAATTTTAACAAATGTAAAATAGCTGCAGTGAGACAGGAAGAGAATAAAACTGAGGCTCCAAACATTCAGGAAAATCTGACTGCAATGCAAATGGATGCATGATCAATAACAGAGAGATGGAGAGAAACACATTATAGAAACACATTGAGAAATATTCCAGATGTCAGCAGCGCTAAGCCTCAGACGTCAGATAACAACTGTAGGAATACACTCACACTCTGATGTTCAGCTCTACTTTGGGCTGAAGGTTGTTACTATTCTCTTTTTAGCAAACAATATTTTTGCTACCACAAATTTAAATACTGTGGCTTTTTCCCGTGTTTCTTTGCTAGTGACATGGAAAGTTAACTAAGTTAAATTTGGATGTTTTCTCACAAGTGCTCATTCCTGAAGGTAAAATTGTATTGAAGGTGGCATAATTTTATGTTTGCATACTTCCTATTACAAAATTATATATTATTTACAGGGCTTGTATATAGTTTTAGATATCTTGTTCAAATATTTTTTTGTGTTGGTTACGTGTTTCAGCTAGAAAAGAAAATGAATCTATCGAATCATTGTTAAAAGGTTTTATGGAAGCAAAATTCAATAGAACATTTTGTCCAAAAGTTTTATAGAGACAAATCTGTCAAATCACGTGAGTATTAAAAAAGAACAGGTGAAATTAATGACAAGTTCTATACAATATTTTTATAATAGATTCTGTGGCATTTACATAGCACCTTAAAAGTTTCCAAAATGCACTATGACAGTTTACTAAGCAGTTTGATTTAATTCCAGATTCCTTCTGATCTTTCAGAGAAATAAGGGATGTCCCAGATGAATAAGCAAGAGGATGTCCTAAAACCTTGATGTATGCAAGGAAACCACAGCAGCAAGATAAACTCTCTGTGATGGCTTTGATGCTGACAGTGCCTTTCAGCAAAGGACTACCCAGACCACCAAGGAGATGCAGGCTAGGATCAACACACAGCCCCAGAGAAAACCAGATTATGATGCCTCTATTGTGAAAAAATGAAATTATTAGCATGTATTTCCATTAAAAACAGATTAAGAATTTTTGTTCATACAAATGGAAAGTACCTCTGTTAAAAAAACCAAAAGAATCTGTCCCGTTCCAAGTCCTACTTGTTGGAAGTAAAAAACCTATAATCACTTTTGTCATTGCCATGCATGTTTTAAGACACACTATAAAAATCTGGAAAGAAGGCCTGTTTTGCCACTTTCAGGACTATCTATTCTATCAAAAGTCACAATATCCACATGATTAAGATCCTGCTACTTGGACAGAATAAAATGCATAACACATAAATTACATTCGAGCAGATTTAATGAAGTTTTGATTTGTGGGTTTTGTCCCCTGACACTTCATTTTCCTTCACTCATAAGGCTATCAGATTTCCTTGGGTTCTCTGTGAGTCCTGATGTGTCAGGGATGGGTTATTGTATCTCTGCATAGAGTGGTTTGTTGGTTACTGCCAAGCACAACATGTGTTGTTTTGTTCTGGTCCCTTCCTTGATGAGAGAAATAGGATGAGTCTCAGTCCTCTAACTGAGTCTCAGTCCTCTAAATAGCTACTTATTTTTCTCACATTTTTTTTAAGCTCATTATCTTTTCTATTTCTCCTTTTTTTTTTTTTGGTCCAGAAATTGTGACATTTATCAACAGCCTAAAAATTTTAGGAGGATACAGAGGACAGAGAAAGATCACTCTGTTCCCCTAGTCAAAAATTTGTGAGAAGGTTCTCTGAAGACACACATTAGCCAATGTTCCTTGAAGTGCTCGTAGTTCCTCTCTCAGCTCAGCAGTGATATTCCAGAGGTGGTCACTCAGAGTGACAGGAAGCCCCCTGAAGCTGGAGAGTGGCAGTGACAGGCTGTGCAGTGACACCAGCTCAGCAGCAAAGGTCGGAGCTGACAGAGCCTGACCCCTGTCACTGCTGTGCTGCAGGAGGCTACAGGACAGCTGCAACAGCCTGCTGCCATAAGAAAGTCTTTCAATGCAAATCAGATGTTTCCTGCTAAAAGACCACTTTTTGACCCTAATTATGAATGGAAATCTCTGCTTCTCTCTCTGCTACAGCTGTATACTATGGAAAATCCATGGCAATCACAGAACAGAAACCTTTAATTTATTGCCAAGTATATTTGGCATTAACTTTCAATATTTAACACATTCATCCAATAATTTTGTTCTAATCTCACTAACATTGGTTCCTCAAAAGGCTAGAATTTGCAGATTTTGTTTTAACCATAAGAAACACCATTATACTACACTTTCTGCCACCAGTGTTCTTCTGCCTGTCTGGATTTATCAAAGAATGCAAGCTGGTAGCAGTATTCCACATATGTTCACTTTGTATAATCCTCAAAAAACAAAGGAGCTCAAACAGCAAACAAAGTGAATTTAATTCCTGCATAGACCATTTTCAGTATTTCCTTTTTGTGGGTAGTAGGAGAAAACACTGGCTTTGCTTACAGAATTTTGATAATATTTAGTAAAATCTTGATCATAACCTTGTACTTTTTGCATGCTTAAAGCATGTTTTTGATTACCAACAACTACAGAAAACAGCAAAAGCAATATACCCAGCACAAGATATACAGATTTACAGTGATACAGTAATCCTTGCTTTTTCCTGATCTGAAACACTATTAAAGGATAAACTGACATACTGTGTTTCTATCCTGTGTATGTCTCTAAAAACAAGAGGTACTGCAAACTGCTCTGTCTCAAAACATGTGAAATGTGCTATGCATAAATGAAAGGCAATTATTCGTGTTTATGACAATACTAATCAAAAATCAAACAAATTGCAGAGTCATTCTGATGCAAGTAAGGTTACTTAAATACCTGCTGTGGCCACTAAAAGAACAGCAGCAGCCCAGGCACAGCCACATCAGCATATGGCAGGTGGAGAGGGACAGAGGAAAGGTGAGAGAGCACCTGAGAGAATTGGCTGCGAGTGAACACAACCTGATTCATGGAAAAAACAACTGTGTGGGTTTGCTGACATAAAGCTGAGCAAAAAATGGTAGCTGCCTCTCTGAGGATTCAACAAGGTATAAAATAGATCTGTCCCCCTTGGTGACAAACAGGGAAAGGAGGTATTTAGCCACAAGCACACAAATTTCAGTAGGTTTACACCTATAGTACACTGGAAAAAATACCCCCTTGTACAATGCCTGAAGAGCAAATCCCAAGTTGGTGTGGGGGAAGTATCAATGTAGCATCACTGTAAATAACAACCATTTTATTCCAACAGATGGCCAAGTGGCAATATAATGCTTTGTTAACTATGTAGCAAGGGCACCAAGCATTTGTGCCTTTCTACCCACCTGAAAGGAAAAAAAAAATACCACCACACCCTAGAACCCTAAACCTGCGAGCTATTTTTTTAGGGGGAAGAATGTTGTTATTCCCACCCCTCTTACTAAGGTGTGTTTTATGAAACCCAGATGATGACATTTCATTCCACTTCAATGAAAACGTGCAGAGCACTGCAGCAGGTTCCATCCTGCCTAACAATGAATAACACAATCATTTGCAATTATGTCAGTGTGCTGCTCTTACAGAGGTGCCATCTAAAGCATGTGTGGTATGGATGTGAAAGGTGATGAGGACATCACTCCAGAAAAAAGGGCAGATTCAACTCTCCCTGAAATTACCAGGACTTCATAAATTTAATGTAATTAGCTTTGGACCAAATTACTATACATAAATCCTCAAATAAACTTGCTACAATTGTATGCAGTTGATAAAAAACTGAATAAAGGGACGTGAACACTGTGTGCAAAGCAAATTCACTGGGAACTGTGGCTAAATATCTTAGCTGCCTTTGATATATCCCATTTTAAGGGTAAACAACTGTTCAGTTATCAGTAATGTCAAATACTCAAGGTTTAAAGATTGTGCATCCAAAACTATTAATTTTTAAAGGACCCGATCCAAAATATTATGTGACACTGGTTAAGTCTATTTCTCTGTACTGAAAGAAAAATACCAATTAATACTGAACATAAAATCTTAAGTACCTCAAAACATCTCCAAGTCTCAAAATATCTGATAAATATGCATAATTTCATTCTAACGCTTTAAAATCAGAACAAATGCCTGCCAAAAGCAATTCAGAACAGCACAAAATATTGCTTCAGGTATTAAAATGCCTGCTGTACTAGTAACTTTCCTTTGCACTTTTTTTAAAAAAGCCATGCTATGAAAAAAACAAAAATAGATTTCCAAGGTGCATTGTTGAAATGTTCTGAACCTCTGAATTGCCAGATAAAAGTTCTCAAAGATACAAAAAAAATCCCCACTTAAAACAGGATCAGCGCTCATTTCTTAGTGGAATCTACAATGAAACTGAACATATAAATCACACCAATTACATAAAATATGGAGATTGCATATGGTTACAGATGTAAAATGGAACTATTTACCTATGAAGACTATTCAGATATTTTTAGTTCTGCTGTTGAATCAAATTATTCTGCAGTGGCAGAATTTGCCACAGAGCTTACTCCCCTGACATAAAGTTGGGTTTCAGACTTGCACTCCCAAAATTCATTTTAAAAGGATAAGAAAACCCACAAAAGATGAAAAAAAAATATTAATGGAGTTAAAGTAGCAAATGGAAAGTTTAAAATCTAATTTGAAAGGGGAGCTGACTCTCTCCCAAGCTATTGAACATTTATTGGATACAATATGCAGTGAAATGGAATCAAACTCGATATTAAATTCAGGATGCAGCCTAGGTTGGGATATTAATAATCTCTTCCAAGAAAAGCAAATGAACCTATGGAACAGGGAAAGTTTTAAGGGTGAGGGTATAAAAGAGTGAACATTGCAGTTCATTTCCCATGTCAACCAACAGAGCCAAGGGATTTCCCCAAGAGCCAAACTCCAGGAGCTTCTCCCACAGAGACACAAGCTGAAGGTCACCAGTGTTTATTGGTATTTTTTCAGTCCTTCAGTCCACTGTTGTGGTGTCTTTCTCAAGGGTGAGGAATTGTTTGGGTGTTTTTTAGCTTATGGCATAGCTATAAATGCATACACAGAGATACAAGGGTAAGCAGTTACAGAGAGAAATTTCCATCACATATTGCTCTTGGTTTATGCTACTTTCTACATTACAGGGGAATCCCTAAGGGAATTTTAGGTATCTAAATCAAAGTTCAGACCTCAGTGCAAAGGCCTGCTACTCCAGAGGGCAATGCAAGCCTCCTGCCAGCCCCAGCTGCCCCTTCTTTTGCAAACAGACATTTTCTGTGGGGAGGACAGACCCTGGGACACAGCAGTGGCACATACATTTATACATTCAAGCAGCTTAAGCTGCAGAAGCAAATAATAGTGAGAAAACTATGTAGGAAACAAACCATAAATTCACCTCTAACATCAAACAAAATGATGGGATGAGAGTTTCCTGCATTTTCCCATTCACCTGTACTCCTCCAGAAAATGCATTGACTTGAGAGAAACAATCTTGCTAGCTATTACTGAAATTCATTTTAATAAGCTGCAACTTGGTGTTTTCTTATTTAAGCTATGTATTACAGTTTTCTTCAATTTCTGCTTTGCTTCACATTCCACTGTATGTGTACCTCTAATGAGGAGGCAACTTTTAAAATTAAAAGCATTAATAAAATGCAGCTTGTAGATATTTTTAAATTAAAAAAAAAAAAGTCAGATGTGAATAAGCATCTGGGGATCTGAATAGTTATTTCTTTTATTCCAAAAGCTTCCAGCAAAAGAGCAGTTTCTGGAGAATTAAAGGTATAATCTTCTACCAATGCATTGACAGATACTCTATGGCTGGTACCTTTTTTGATAGTATATGCTTTTAAGCCATTTATACCAGTAATAAAATGAGTTTCACACCCAAATGATATAAATCTCTTTCTATTGGAACTTGTTTGAACTTCCTTTTATTCCTTCCCTTTGAGTGGATAATAAACCATGGCTTGCCCAACCATGTAGCATAAATGAAACATGGAAATGCCATTCCTTACCATTCCTTGTGGTCATATTCAACCCTTATTTTGATCCCTGTCAATAAGGAGAGCTCTAAGCACTCAAGCCCAAATTTAAGGAGGCCAGGACTCCTCAGTTTCCCACTGCCCTTCCTGCACTGATCCTGGGTGGTAAGGCAAAAGCTCTCCTGGCAGAAGCCAACAATATTGTGCTGCTGCATCCTCTCTCCATTACACCAAGTTGCGCCGTCCCTTTTGTCCTCTTAAACCTTTTGTACGGTGATTTTGACAGTCAAGAAGCAGTTTAATCTTCCATGATTATTGTGTACCAGCAGTGCACTCAGGCAAAGGCAGTGCTTTCTCTAAAGAGTCATCAATCTGGAGAAATCATTCTGACAATTGAGTTCAAGCATAACAGCCAAAAGGCAGAGGCCTTTTAGAAGTGCCAATTTTAACAAAAACACAACACAGCTGAGATGTGTTTCATAAGAGCATATTCAAGTACTAGCAAAATAGAAAAGATAACTAATGATGAATAACAGAAAGGAGAAACAGATGTATCTGATGGGAGAGGGAATGAGAACAGGGGAAAAATCAAAGATAACAGCGATACAATCAAAATCAGGAAGACAAGGAAAGAAATATATAAGATCAATTAAATATGCTTGTTAGAACCTTCCCATATTTCTGGCAGAGACTAACAGTGTAAGAAAATGAATACAGCTGTACAAGTTTGTCATTTACTTGGAGAGGCTCCTTGTGAAAAAGCTTTGTCATAGGTAATCTTTTCTTCTGGAAGCTTTCTGAATAAGTGGCAGATAGAGAGTGCATTTGAATACTTGTGTAAAAAATAATAAGGAGAACTGAATTACAGCTAAACACGAAAGTAGTGTTCTTACAGCCTGATGATACAAATAAAGCAGTATTTCTAGAGACATATTTCTTCTGGGAGAATGTCATTTCATACCAATATCATGGAAAGACGTGCCATTCTTAAAAAAAACCTGGGGTTTTAGCATTATGCTCTTTCTATTAAAAGATAAAAACCAAACAGAGCCCCACTCAATTAAGGACGAGTTTCCATTTTGAATAGAATTATGATTACAAACTCCCTAAGTCATCAGGAGGATGTATTTTTTCCTTATCTAACCAGTGGGTCCTGGTGTATAAAGCTAGAGAATCTCTTCAGAGACTGGCACTAAGTATGCTGGCCTCACACACACAGAACAATGACCTGCTGCAAGACACCATTGGACTGAATTTGCACGAGTTACTCCCTTGTTATCACACACAGCAGCCATTCAGCATCAAAGGCACCTTCACTTCGGATTCAACAAACATTTATCTTGAAGAAGAAACTGTAAAGTACGTTAATGAGAGGTATTAAATATGCTCAACAGCTAAAAGGGGAATGAAACTCTCCAGAACTTCAGAACTCTGTTCGTTATTATCAAAAGCACATAAGCACCACTTGACAAACTTCAATGTGAGGGGGAGGTGTCACTGTGTAATTTTGTTGAGCTAAAACATTACTCTAATTTAATCAGACAAAAAAGGACTATTTATAATTTGATTCCCTATCTTTCATAAACAATTTTACTTTCCTACCTTTTCCCTTTGTTCACTTAATTGCTAGATTGTTTTAAGAATGTGTGAAGATCAAAAGCTGATTTTATGGCACTTTGAGGTGTGAAAATCAAAGACAATCATAAACAAAAGATGATTTTAAAAATAGCTTTTTGCCCTCCAAAAATAAAATTCTTATTTTTAGATCATGGGGTTTTTTTTCCCTGCTTAAATATTTGTGAATGGTGTGAACTACAAACTGTGTTGGATTCTTCAAAGCAATCACACCCACCTGATGCAAAGCACAGCAGAGGCAGGTACAGAACAGCTGCAATATGAAGTCACAGTGCACACTGAACTGTATTGTGGCTCTTGTGTATCTCAATGTTTTTCAAATGCTGGAAGTCTTATCTACAATTTACTGATGGGGCATAACACTGTCTAGATCAGAGCAGCTCAAATAATTGTAAAGGGCAAAGTTTTAACCCCACTAAATCAATGGGAAATCCAGTAACAGCTGCAGTAGGATTCCCCTTCTTGCAATTTATCTATTTAAAATTTTAGTCTGCCTCCTAGAACATGCAGAAAAAGCATTAAATGTAGGCAGTAATGCCTGCATGTTCCTAATTTCCTTGTTCCCCATTTGGGCCATGGTATTACAGTGACCTGGAGAGAGGCACATGCTTTCTGTTTGTGATGTTACAGGCTCATCCCACAAGGCAGAACTCACAGGCAACAACTAATGCTTTGTTCAGTGACTGTTTACCTATATTCTGAAAGTATTTATTGCATCTTATTTTTTTTAACAGTAATGTGAGGGCACTGAATATAGATAAAACT
The DNA here is from genome assembly GCA_013396995.1 of Dicaeum eximium. Taxonomy (NCBI): domain Eukaryota; kingdom Metazoa; phylum Chordata; class Aves; order Passeriformes; family Dicaeidae; genus Dicaeum; species Dicaeum eximium. The sequence continues at coordinate 706,816 of VWZP01008035.1, forward strand.
AGCTCTTAACATCAGCTCTGGTGAAAATATAGCCTTAAGTAAATCAGGCAAAAGTTTTTACGCAGAAACAAATGCACAAACAAGTCAATGTTTTTCAGATGAAATGGAAAAAAACCAATTGATTTCCTAGAAACACCAATAACATGTTTTTGACAGACTTCAGTGTCAAGTACCTATTTCAACTGGTGCAGAGCAGTCCAGTGAATGCTGCCTTTGAAATTCAGTGCTTCCAAAACTGATAACAGAGGGCCAAGTCCCACTGGGGGACTAAGCCTACAAGAAGCTGAATCTCTGATCAGAGAAACATTCTGTAAACACTTACACTGCTTTCCCACCTGGAGGACACTGAGCAAGCAGTCTGAAGGTGCTGCATGACAGCTGCCTGCCCGAGGCCTCCCTCTGTTACGGGGAGAAAAACAAAGCCAGGATTTTTAGACATTCATATCCTGCAGCTCGTGTTGGTAAGAATCAAACAGGAAATGAAAGGAATTTAAAACCCCCCACAAACAGATAATATTTCCCTTCTCTTGGAGTAAGGAGACCCATAAACAATGAATCTGTGTACTGGGATGCTGTAGGATTGAGCAGTAAATGGGCACTTACAGAGTGTAAGAATTGGGATGCAATGAAAAAGTGAATACAATGCTCAGCTTGGTAGCAGAAATAGCATCTGCAAAATATATGGATTAGAGGAAGATTTCTCAGAGATAGCAGAAACTTTTCAAAATAATGTCAGTCTGACCTGAGCAGGAAGCTAGCAAAATAGAGGGATATAAACTCTCCTTTGTAAGTCTTAGCTATGAATGTGAATTTTATGTGGGTTGACAGGGAATTTTTGACTGTATCAACTACTAGAAAAACCTATTTACTGCTAAGATGATAGAGTATATTTCTTCATATCCTATTTTGCTTGCAATCCAGCTAAATCACCTTATTTCTTTATGTTAGAAATATATATTTACTTGCTTCTTCCATCAAAAAAAATTAATCTAAATGAAGCTGCTTACCTTCCACTAAAAGTGAGATTTTTTTCAGCCTGAAGAGAAATATCTCTGTCAAAAAAAAAAGTGGTAATAGCTTCTATACCATAGTATTATTTCCAGTTAATAGCAGCCTTGTAAGTAGATACACAAAAAAAAAGCAAATTTAGGTGTTTAAGTCATTTGCTATTTGCATGCTTTTCAATTGATCAAAAATTTAAAGCAATTAAATAAAATTAGGATTTAGCTTTTGCATCACACTGTGCTCGATTCAAATGTTTTATCCTAAACCATTTTTTAGGGACAAAGAACATGGAAAAGCTAATAGCATATTCAAATACTGGTGTTATCCCAAGCATTGTATTTCAGGAACACAAATATCCTAAATTAATACAATATTAATTCTAATTAGAATTTGCATTTGAGAGATATTTTGCTCAAATTGTATGATATTATGCAATTTTCTATCAAAGATTCAAGGTAAAAGGAAAGCCAAAGGTTATATGTAAATTGGTCATTATGTAAGGGAAGAAAGCATGTTTAAATTATGTTAGCTTCATGTCAGAAAACAACAAGCCATTCTGAAACTAGTGAAAATATACTGTATTTTCTATCTGTAGCATAGATATCATCTGTCACAGGATACAGGAAAGCAAGAAGAATGACTCACAAACATGCAGCAGCTTCCTTTTATAAGAATTCTGTATATGTGCTAAACAGTGCTTTTGCAAAAATGTGTACTTTAAAATACTGGTGAGACTGGTTCAGTGAAAGGAAAATCAGAAAAATTGCAAAACTATGTATGACAAAAACAAAACAAAAAACAAAACAAAACAAAAACACAAAAACAAAAGCAAAAAAAAAAAAAAGACCAAAAAAACCCAAACAAACAAAAACCCAAGCAAAACAACACAAAACTTGCTCAATTTCTCATCTATGTGTGGTTTTCAATTTTAAACTCAAATAAGCTGTCTTGACTTGCCTGCCACTCATACTACTGGAAAACCAGTAGAATTACACAATGAAAGGGATGTCAGGTGCAGAACAAATAATCCAGCCCAAATCATGAAATGAAAAGTCAAAAACAACAACAAAAAAATCAATCCACAGACTCAGTCACTTGGATGGACATCATGGATATGAACTTAAATGACATAAAAGATAAGGGGCTATTTTTGACCCTAATTTTCTAGTATCTGAAATTTTGTAAAGTTTAACCATGGTACATGATATCAATAACTTCAAAGGCTGCATTTATGCATATGAGATTTATAAAGAAGAAAGCTGCTCCTTAAAAGCCTTTTTAATGCAAAAAACTGACAGAATATCTGGATAATTACTTGCCTTTATCACCATTTGGGACATAGTTTTGCAATGCAAGTATAAATATAAAATTAATGTAGGTTTTAAAATAGTCTTTGATGAGGAAGTGCAGGTGCTATTAGAGCACTACTATGGATTTTTGGTGCTGCAATATCACATCATGTAGCCTTAGTCTAAGAGAAATTCTGGATTCCTCATCCCTGGAAGCGCTCAAGGCCAAGTTGGACAGGGCTTGGAGCACCCTGCTCTAGTGGAAGTTGTCCCTGCCCATGGCAGCAGGAGTTGAACTAGATGATCTTTAGAGATCCCTCCCAAACCAACCCATTCTGTGATTATATAGCAAATAAAATGCTCCTGGTATGTACAAAATACTCTGACTTCAAGTGGGTTTTTTAAAACATAAGATCATAAGGTAAAAAGAGACCTACAGAGACTTCCAGGGAACTCCCCACCACCCTACAAAGGCATATCCAGGTCTTCTCCTTTCTGTCCTGTATTTTCCCACCCCACTCCTAAAGGCTTACACTGACAAAGTGTCTGGAATGTCAGAAATTATCTATTGCAGAACTACACTGCTAATATCATTATAATTTATTAATTTTCTTTGTATCACCTGAATATTCTTTGCTGCAACATGGAACTTCTCATCCTTTCTACAACAGAGTCACATAAATGCATTATTCCATTCCCCATCTTCAAGGCTGTTATCACATCTCTCCATGAGCTTTCATGCTATGCAACTATAAGCAGACACACTTTCCCACTTCTCTCCTCTGAACATTTCCAAATGTTCCACAGACTTTTTGAACTGCTGTGTCTAAACTGTCCATGATGTCTAGTTAAGGCCATATTTAGTAAAGGACAAGAATGAGATGTCTTAGAGTTACATATGCAAGCCATAAATATATTCCTTTTTTTGTAACTACATTGCTGTTGACTTAAATTCGGCTTGTGAACCTTCCTAAGCCATTGATCAGCTCTGAGGAATTGTAGCACAGTCAGCTTTTTCTTCGTGCTGTTTCTCTGAAGATGATAATTTCTACCAGGCAAAAACCTGCTTCCACCAGTATGGATATTGCCTCCAATTTCCAAGGGTTGTTTGGAAAAAAGGTTGTGCTTGCAACACACTCCTGACCCAGCTCCTCATATGCAAACTGATTTGATGCAATATCCAATTCCATGACTCAGCTCATTAAGAAACAGGATGGGTTCTGGAGCTAGGACAAAGCTTTGAAGGGGCTAATGCAGATAACTACAGTCCTCACAGAGTTAATCCCTCATTTCACTGATGATGAACATCTGATTATAGGGTTTTGACCAGTTTTGCACCTAATCCACAGCTATGTAATCATGACGACGCTTCCTTGCCCTCCCTTCCCTATTAAAGTATCCTGGGATAGACTTTTTAGAGTCTTTGTAATGGCCAATTGTACAATGTCAGATGTTTTGACATCTATTCAAAAGGACTTTTATCCTACCTTGGAAGACAAGCATATCCTTTTTGTGTGATTTGGTTAATGAAGAAAACATCTAGGCTTTTAATCTTTTTTTTTTTTTTTTCACGGATGCTTGCAAACAGCTTAGTTTTTGTTGATGTTTCTGGGAACTCACTGACTAATTCTCTGGCTCCTCTATTCCTCCCTTTCCACTGAGCTGATTTATGTTCATCGTTTTCTGTAAGCTGACAGAACACTGGCTGCTCTAATCAGAGGTGGACACTTTGTGCATGGGTGATTTGATCATTAACAACATTAACAATGTGGACTTGCTTTCCATGTGAATGTGGAAAGGGACAAGTTCATCATATTATACTGGAATATTTTATATATATAATTTATATAATATATTATTTATATATTATACTGAATATTATTACTGTTAAGGTATTAAGTCAAAGTGTGGTGTGCTTGATACTTGCACATAGGTCACACATGCAGGGATACAGTATTTTTGTAAGATGCATGTTCCCACTCTTCTGGAAATATTACTCCTTAACTTTGTGAAGCCAAAAAAATATTAAAATAGGCAAAAAACAGTGTAGAATCATTATTGTGCATCATTAACATATTCAGAAAGCATAAAACCCTAAGAAATGGGTGATTGATTTTAATTAAGATGAAAATGAAATACATACAAGATATTTCATACTTTCATAATGTATTTTAGCAAATATTGAAATATGTATGAAATATATAACAGATTGTATTTCACATGCTTGTTTCTCTTCACCCAGAAAAAACTAAGAGAAAGATTTAATGTCCATTTCACTCATTTTTCCTGCCTAAACAAACAGAAGCCTAAATAAATTGCCTAGGGACAAAGAGTTATTGCAGAATAAAGCAAAACAGTGATCAAAGTCCCCCAATTAATACCAACAGAATCTTTAATTAAGAGCGTATCACCACAACCTGTACAACTGTTGGTGTGCCACAGGTGAGGAACTGATGGCCCAGGCAGTGAAGGAATTGGCAAAGAGGCACCTACAACACCAGAAAGGAAAGGATTGACTTCCAAACCCAAACTTCTCCCAACTGGGATATTGTAGTTCCCTGCCCCCCTTAGTACTTCTGACCATGGCTGCACAAACATAAAAGGCTAAGAAGCTACAGCTATTTCAGTCTATGATAAGTCTTAATTAACTGGGATTTTCAAAATGTATGTGAAGCAGAAAAAAAAAAACCATAACAAGCTCAAGCTACAGGATTCATTGTGGTTTCAGTTTTGCTAATTGCATGTGGGTCAATTGACTGCCAAAGCAGTCTGGGCTAATTTACTGATGTCACGCTTTAAGTGCCATGGTGCACTCAATTCAATGAATCCCAAACAAAATACCAAATGATATTTTGTTTTCCAAAATTTACTTGTGTAAAAATTGAATGGCATGGATGAAAATAATAATCTGTTCAAATATTCATATTCCCTATATTACTTTTGCTACTATACAACTGTACTAAAATAACATTACATTAATTTTAATTAAGTTTTGCGTTTCAAAGCGATCTTTCCACACATAGTATGTTTTTATGCGACTTCTGTCAATACTTCAAGATAAAAGGAAAGCCAAAGGTTATATGTTAATTATTAATTATCTGTTGAAAATAATGTAATGAGTTTGGTTTATATCAGGTCACACTAACTCTCAACTATTGTTTGTGAACTGCTGGAACAATAAAAAATATGGGTCCAGGAAGGATAAACATTGCATTATTAGATCCTTGAAAAAAAAACCAAAAAACTACCTACCTTTTTTTTTGTTTGGGTGTTTTTTTTGGTTGGTTGGTTTTTTGGTTGTCTTTTTTTTTTACGTGGGGGGTGTGGATTGGCTTTTTTCCAACCTAACCTTTCCCAGGTGGTGGCAGATTCCTCCAGAAATAAGTATACTATGCATATCCTTTCACCATGACCCTGCTATTATTTCCTTCTCTCCAGAGGAGGGGAAGAATCCTTGAAGGTGCCCAGAGGAACTGCACAGTCAGAGTTTGCTCAGGAGGGATGACCCCAAGGAATGTTTGTGTGTACAAATATCTACAGAGAGAAGTCCCCCACGGAATTTGTTAATAGCAACAACAATGACACTCACAGCAGTGAACACATTCTGCTGACAGAGTAAACCAATTAATAGTGCAGGCACTGAAAAAAAGAGTTGGTGAAGTTATTTAATTTCCAGGTGCATTGATCTTTGCATCTGCTTTGCATTGATTATTAAAGCTTCAACTTTAGCAGGGGATCATTCACACAGGAGAAACTTCAGTGCCTTCAAAATTTTTTTGAAGAAGGAAACAATTATTCTGTATATTATCAACACTAACTTTAAGAGATAAAAAGGTTGATGTGCTTATTTTAGAAGGCAGGTACCAACCATACTGGGCAAAGTGAAATGCAAACACCCTGGAAGAGATTCAGGAATGATACGAATCCCACCTTACTGCTACTCAATTGCACACGTACATAAATGTACCTAAAAATCAGCTCTGAAAAAAAAAATCACATATTTGCAAGGAAATGGATGTTTGTGGAAGCAGTAGCAAATGTTCCATAAACTACAAGCAATAAAAGTTATTGTTTGCATGATTTAATGTAATTTTTAGAATACATGATAAGCATTTAACTGTAAATAAACAAAACTTAAGGTAGAAAGGAAGAGCAGAGTAATAGAGAGGAACTGCGTCTTCCAGGCTTGGACTTTATTTCCCCACTCTTTGGAGGAAGGACAGTTCAGACTTAGTTTCCTTTATGTTTCTCCCATTGCAGGTGACTCACCTAGGCCAAAGTTATCCACCCACTGCAACTAAAATTCCTGGAAACTCTGAGAAAAGCTACACAGTATCTACAGAGGAGTATTTGCATTTTTCCCTTGAAAACCTCTTACTGTAAATTGTCAAACCTTTTAATTCTCTCTTCATATCAGTTCTTGCAACATTTCTGTTGTTTGCAGCTAAATTCACTCTTTTCTTACAGGGCTTTGAGAAAGGGAAGGTTTATTTGTGTTATAATAGGGGACAAAAAATTGACAATATGCAGCAAAGACAGAGGAAATACAAAAATAACGAAGAGTCTCACCACTTTGGGCCAATATTCAACACCTGCTCTTTTGTTTTTGTTAGAAGACAGAAATGAATCCTCTATTTTGGTGCAATCCTTTTTATTTACAAATAACACATTCGCCATCCTCGTTCCTTTAGCATTGTGGAAACCAATTCAAATGACTTTTCTTGTCATAAATTCTAAAGAAGTTACCTGGCTTCTTCCCAGGGTCCCACTAAGGACTGTCTTTCTCATTTTCTGCCTCTTTTTGCTGACAGGTAGTTCGCTAAAAATTCTGCTAATGCTCTTATGTTTACAACCAGTCCCATGGAAAACCCTCAGACCATGTAGCCCAAAGCACCCTCAGGCTCTGCCAAGTGGCCACTTGCCTCAGGCAGCCTTTTTTATTTGGGCCAGTTCCCTCTTTCTCTAAAATAACCTTAATTTTACCTTCCTGTTGGCTTGAAAATTTATCCCAGTCACTTGCAAGAGTTAACCAGAGAGTAGGACTTAATATCAGCATTATAAAATTAGCATTATCTCCAGAAACATTTATATACATATTAAGAAAGCTCAACTTTGATAATAAATTCTACTGAACAGAATATCACAGCTATTAATTTTAAAGTACTGTTATCAGCAGTAAAAACTACGTCCAAGCTCCCTTTCTATGCATATCCCAGGAACCACATGTAATTAAACTAATTTATTTTGATTATTGCCTTTTGGGAATCTTCAGGCTAACTCCACCACGCAAATGTAAGAAGGAATTTTGGTTATTATGTTAAGAAAACTGAACTATTTTCTTCTCCTGGTCATAAGTAAATATAATTGAAACACCTCCTTAGTTTCTTTTCCCTAATTTATTTTTTTAATAAAGAGCTCACAATTTAAATTTTAAAATCTGTTGTTGTCTCTTGTCTTCTGTACCTTCTGAATTTTTGTGGAATGGAGAAACAGATCTGTTAGCAAGCTTTCACAAATACTTTGTATCAGCTTTGCTTAATTCACTCCCCAACATAATTTTTTTCAATGTAATATTGAGTCTGTCACTGGCACCATTTAATATTTCTTTTTACATAGAATCAGCATGCTGTGAGCATTACTAATATAAGGCTTAATCAGATGCTTACTTTTATGAGATGACAGTATTATAAATACAACCTCAATTTTACAAAACTAAAGCAAAGAAAGTGAAGAATAACTCTCAGTATGGGAGATTTGACTCAGTGGGTTATTAGTGTTGTTAACAAGAAGTCAGGTCCCCACGAGTCTCAGAGTATAAAGAGTGAACACTGTGAAAATTGGGTGGGATAAATTGCCATTTGGAAGTGCCTTTTATACTGACTGCAGAGGGAGTCCTGAGACAAGATCTAGTGTCAGCTCACCAGGCATATTCCTTGAAAGGTTCATTCAGAGAGGAACCTAAATTTTAGGTAGGAGAGAACGCAGAAAACGTCAGCCTAAAATAAATGCTCCAGTTACTCTCAGTAAAACTAGATCCACAGTTGAAATAAGCAGTCATACCTCTATTGATTTCAGAACAGCCTGAGCAATATAACAAGTTGAGATTCTGGTCCTATGAATAGCTCCTTTGACTTCAGCAGGATTACTCACACAGCCTATGAGTAACTACATACAGATGTGTAAGATATTTGCTAAGCAACGGACAAGAAGATAGCAAAAAAGAAAAATTATCTGTGAGCTTAACAAATTTTAAACATAAACTATATAATCCTGTAGACACCTACGCACATGAATCCTATTGCACATTGGGGTACTGAAGTTATTCATGGTAATATTTCTTGGTTTCCTTACATCTGGTGTTGTTGGTTCCTTGGTCACCCTGAAACACACAGCATTGCTTTTGCTCTTTACAAAGCTGTCGTTCAAGAATACACCATATTCTCTGTGTTTTAGTATTGCTAAAGTAAATGTGTTGCATTCCATAGGCAATATCATACACACCAAAAGCCATTACTGTCTTTCTAAAAGGAATACTTTAAAGAATTGTCATTTGAATAGAAAGCAAAAAAGCTCGAGCTGAAATGCACATATTCTCTACATTCATTAGTGCTATCGACATAACTGAACTTCCTTGTTCTTATTAGAGTTACCATAGAAATGAGCCTAAAGCTATTACGTGAATTGTTACTGCTATTAAGAAGCAGCCTACTTCAGTTTCATTTGTCTGTTTGTAAGAATTTTTGAATATTTAAGACAATAAAACTACCTTGGTAAGAAAATCAAGGCAGAAAGGTGGAGGGTTTTTTAAACAAACATAAGCGTATATAATAAAAAGAAGCCGTGAGTGGCTTGAGTGGCACCCACACACTGTATGAAGCAAACATTTTCTACAATTCCATGTTTTTATGTTTGTGTATGCTATTCTTTCAGACAGGCAAATGGTGCACAGCTGACTGCATAATGAGATGCTATATATAAATGATATTAACCTTTAAAGTTAGGCAAGCACTTTACACATGCAATCCATGCTTTCAAGCATTTTTACCTAAAAGTGCAATCACACATTACTTCCTTATTGCTCAAGAGCCTCATCATGTATTACATGAGGAAATAAGAATCTAAGTCATCTTTAAAGATATGCACCCTCTTTCTGGTGTGTAATTAAACTAATGTATAAAAAAGCGATTCACATTAAAAAAAAAAAAAAAGGTAAAAATCTATTTTAACTAATGGACTGATCCAATGTACACAAATGTATATTTCAGACTAGATATAGGGGAAAGTATTTTTGCGATCAGGGTGGTGAAACCTCCATGCCTGGGAACATTCAAGTTCAAGCTGGGTGAGGCTCTGAGCAGCTTGTTCAGGTTGAAGTTGCACTTTGCAGGAGGGTGGGACTGGACAACCTTTAAAGATCCTTTCCAACTAAAACAACTCTTTGTTTTTATGATTCTAGGTAACATATGACACATTGGCACATGTCTTTGTGTGTCTGAGTGAAGGGAAAAAGGTACTTTATGTACATCAGTGATTACAGGCTTTTGGATTCAAGGTAACAAATCTTTAAAACATCTGATGGGACCAAGAGTACAAAAGGTGCACAAAAGGAGATCTGAGGAGCCACTGATTTACCTTAGGAAGGGCAAATACTTTGCTAAAATAACTCAGCTGGAAGCCGTGTGGTTTATAATCTCATCTGTGTGAGTTTGTTAGTGACCTCAGTGTAATCTTGTCAGCAAAAATCCAATGTACTATTAAAAAGAAATCATTTGGATGCAGATTCTATCTGCAGTGTGATGCCTTTCAATCAGAAGTTCATGAGACAAAACCTTTGAGCCACTACAAATCTGGCAGGCAACCTATCAAGTTTTCAGTAAAGTGATCTATGAACAGATTGTCTTGTACCTATTCTGAGCAAAAGACTGAATGAATATTTTACATACGAAACATGCAGAGAAAACAAATAATATTCTCTTCATATTTCTTACTTGGCAAATCTGGGTGATAAATCTTTTCTTGTATAAAGGAGGAAAATAGTCAGACTGGAGCTTCATTGATGGGCTCTTGTGTGAATTCAGGGTATAAAATGCAAGAGGCCTAACAAATCATTTGGGAGAAAATGACAGCTTTTGGTTTTTCATCCAGTGAACTAAAAAGTCAAATTTTCCTGAGACAGGTGCTAGTAGAAAGATTTGTGAGCCTTTGGAGTAAAAAGAAGGATGAGAGATTAGAACCTAGAATACATATCTGATTTTTTAACATAGTGTAGGACCCTTCTAAAAAATGCTTTGCTTTTCCTAAATCTTGTAATATTTAGGAACTCTTTTATTTGATAAAGAAATATATCTTTCCCTTGTTCTACTCCTGCATAAATTTCCATACGTACCTGTAAATGTTATCTTGCTCTGTCATGAATGTTCCAAATTCCTCCTGTTTTGTTTTTGTTTTCTTGGGACTTTGGGGTTTTTTTATCAAGACTTTGGGATTTTTTTTTAATCAAGATACTGTTATAGGAATTATGCTTTGGAAATCATCTCATCATATTCTGTATTATTCTTTCCAAGGAACAAGCTCCCTGAAATGAGCAATATTCCACTCTCTTACTTCAGCCCTTCTTAAAAACCTTTTTTAAAATGCTACAAATCCATGGGAGGGATGGGTGGAGGAAAGTGTCAAGGGATGCCAGGCAGGAGGCTGTTCATGTTCTCCTGCTCAAAGTTTCATTGATCTTTTTGGAACTATAAAATAAAAGAATGATACTTTCCTTCTTCCCTCAATGCGGAATGTGAATAACTTTTGATGGTATAAGGTAAGACAGTCTATCTGCTGTCCCTTGCCCTTTCAGAAGGCAGGAGAGAAGAAGGGGAGCTCATCCAGGAGGTAAAGTATAAATACAGAGTTCAAAAACCTGAGATAAAATATATATTAAGAGACAGCAATATAGGTAAGAAAAAAATATGAACCAAAATCTTGTTATGAGCAAAAAAAACTACCAAAGCTCAAGGTCTTAAATTAGGGGAAAATTATTTCAACTAAATAAATAAATTGAAAAATCAATAGATATGCGCAAAGGAAGTTGAATTCGGTGTGGACAAACATCAGTTAGTGTATTTTGGAAGACATTTATCCATTTTCATATATACACAATGTAACAGTTTCTTACATGTCCATGTGATAGAGCCTAAATTCAAACTGCTCAGCAAGATTTGGGCAGTGCTCTGAGCAGTGGAAAGCAAGTATTTGCTGAATGAGCAATGAATTAGGAAAGAAAGTGGAGGGAAAATTTCTAACTTAGTGGGATAACTGAGACATTCCCTCTTCACAATGCAAACAACTTGCTCCTGCTTTGTACTGGACTGAGGCCATGCTATGTTCAATTCAGAATCAATAACGTTCCAATTTAGCCAAGCATTAAAGTCAGAAGGCAAAACAGGACAAGGTTCTGAATTTCCAGCTACACACAGGGCTCTACATATCTTGAAAAAATTATTGGCTTACCTCAAGAGCCTGATAAAATTCATTAGTAAAAGATGACAACAACTGGATGGTAATTTTCCTCCTCCAGGGGAAAGGAAATTTTGAGGAACAATGAAAGGATGCACAGCTTCTAACAGCACGCTTTTCTGTATTTGTTTGTGTTCTTGTTTTATTTCTATTCCTGTAGTTTGGGTTCATATTGAAGGTAACATCTAAAGAGTCAAACATTCCTGTCTTTAAAGAATGATTAAAGAGATGAAAAGCTCATCTGCCAAATGGGCTCTGAAGTAGATACTTCAGAAATCTTTTCAACAGTAGATTGTCTCTGTGTGTTATACATACAATTTATTTGCAACACTTAATTGTAAATCTTATAAAGTATGTTGCACCTAAAAGAAGTTTTCTAGCTAGATTAAAGGAAAATGTTGCATAGAATGTAATCAAAAACTTATATTTGACATGAGCTGCAGCTGGTGGTCAAGAGCAGATTGACAATAAAGGAGATTTCTTTCAGCATTTACCATTCATAATGCAACCAACCTCTAGCTATGAGAAAAAAACAAATTTCTCTAGGTTATACTCAAGGAAAACCAAGATTCAGAACCAACCATGAAGCTCTGAGCTCTAATCCAGTTGCCAGGTGTGTCTTTCTCTTTTGCTCTTCTGAAGAAGCTGATTGATGTTTATGTTGCATTTATCAAACAGCTTATTTTAACTTTCACAACCTTAGAAGTACTTGTGATGACATTAGGAAAATACATCTTGGAAAACTTCAGAAACTTTTAGTATGAGAATGTTTTCTTAATCAAATGATGCCTAAAGACCACATGTAAAATATTATATTTCAAAAATCTAGGAGAGCAATCACACAACACAGACCAGGCCCTCTAGATCTGGAAATGGGTACATTCATAGTTCTTCTTAAAAACATCAATAAACTAACCTCATTAACACAAGAAATTAAATCAATTAACTACTACATTCCATCACAACACAGTTTTGCACAGAACTATCAAAGTATTGAAACAAATTTAAATGAAATAATATTAAGTTGAATAATGTGGTTTACAGTAACTTTCATCTGCATTTTGCAAGTAATAAGAAATATATGAGAATTTCCCCTCAGAAAATTCTTAACAATGGTCACATGAACAAATAAAAAAGAGCACCAAAATGAAACAAGTACCAATAACACACATTTTCCTCTGTAGCACCACTTGAAGCTAAACCTTGGCATTAGTACATTATAATTTCAGTGAAGGAAAATTATAAGTGCTAGTTACCTGGCACTTTTAAAGCATATATAAATTCACTGTAGATCTACAGTAAAAAAGTTATTTAAACATTCATAGTGCCAGTATACTAAGGAAAAAAATCATTAGGTAGACCAAAGCTTCTCTTTAAAAAAACCTTCAAGATTATAGTACATTAAGCAAGTCCTCTTTCCAAAAATCAAGATTAGAAGCTTAAGAAGGGAAAGCATCACTGTCTACAAATTTTAGATCTCATTTATGAGAGCAAAATGAATTATCACAACTATCAGTATACAATCATATACCTGTAGTAGCATTGATAAAGTTTAACCTCATTTAAGTGTAATGAATTGTTAAGCAGGTAAGAACAAAGATTTGGGCCAGATTGTTCAACACAGCTGTAAGAATTGAGGCCACAAAAGAAGAAGGTGATTTTATGTATGAATATTTACTGAAGATTTTAATTGTGCCACAGGTTTAATGATGAAACTACTGATTCTAATAGAGAGAAAATTTTGCTCTTTTGAGGGGAGGTTCAGGTTTGATATCAGGAAACATTTATTTACAGAGAAGGTGGTCAAACGCTGGAACAGACTTCCTAACAAGGAGTCAGTGCCCCAAGCTCATCAGTGTATAAGAAATTGTTATTTATTTGGGCAATACTCTTAATAATATGGTTTAACCTTTGGTCAGTCCTGACATGGTCAGGCAGAATAATTCTTTGTTGGTCCCTTTACACTGAAATATTCTATTCAATTCTGTTCTAAATATGCCACCATAAAGAAAATTTACCTTTCTGCAGCCTAGTGCAGCCTGTAATTTTTGACAGGAGAAAGAAATAAAGTTTTCTTCTTCAGCATAAAAAAGTCAAAGGTACAAAATGGGTATTTAAATTTCATATACAGGAGGAAGAGGAGGAGTGATTGTTCATCAAAGTTCTCAACTTATTCTGAAAGATAAAACTGCTACAAAAATCTAAAAGTTATTGATACCTCTCTCCGTCGAGAAGCCCAACAGGTCTGTTTGATCTTCCAAACGACAGCAGCTACCAGCAGCAAGGATAAGAAACAACTGCAAGCATAAAAGAAAAAAAAATAATAATTGTAACTTGTGAAAAGCTTACGTTTTAAGGGTATCAAAGGTAACAAAAAGGCATTCTAGCACAGAAAAATAAACCCCCAAAAATTGGGGCAAACTAAACTCTACCAGAATTACAAAGAGTCAACCATCTATGTTCAAAGTCAAAAAAGTAAATGCACATCACATGCTCTGGTTTTCTCCTGGAAATGTTATCACTGTTTCCATTAGCATGGGATAAGCTCCAGTACAACCATCCACATACCCACAACAGTCTCAACAAATATGCACTGCATGTTCCATGTTTAGATGGGAAAACAGGATGAAGTATAGCCAAAAAAAAAAAAAATTATACCAATTTATATTTCTTTCACTTTGTAAATTCTGAGTAATTTCCTGGGATGCAGGAAAGGTAACTGCACAAGGAGTATAATTAATTTGAGGAACTGGGTTTGCACAGTGACAATAGTCCTGTGTTATCTTGTTGAGTATTTCCATGGGCAATTGCCCAGGGAAAGCATCTCCGAGGACGTCACCACATTACAGTTCCAAAGACACTACAGAAGAAGAAAGAAAAGAGAAAATTAAACACCTGCAGTGCACAATCAGAGTATATGCCTTCTCTCTTGCTTCATTATCTTTGTGTTGTAACATTTAACCCATAAAGTATTTTGATAGAAAGATCATTGAACTCAACCTCTTTTAGTGAGTTTCTGGATACTGAAAAAAGGCTTCTAAAGCTGGCACTTGTAATCACTCAGAAGATCTTTCAAATTTTTAGATCGTTTTTTTTAATGTAAGTATCTGGATCTACTAATTGTGTGAAGAACTTTCACACATGTTGGCTCTTCTACTGTACAAATTGGTTTCAATTAATATAACACTAACTACTGAATTATACTAGACATCCACCTTTTTTTTCTGCCAAAAAGCTTTAAAGTATATTCTTTAATACAGGAAATACCAAGATTTCTGGAAGTAGTATAGTTCAGAGGAATACTGTGCATAGGTGCAAAATGACACCAATGTCTCCCTTTAAAAGCAAGTACAAGTGACTGTAAATTTATATTTGGTTGTCTAGGGAAAAGCAGAATTTAAAAAAAAAAACAAAAAACCACTGACCACCAGAATAAATTCAGTTTTGGAGCAACATCTTTTAAGGTTTTTAAGGCAAGAAGTACTTATAAATAGTATTTCCCAGAAATGTTTCCCCTGCTCTACACTGCACTGTCCAGCTGGTTCCTGCAGCAGATGCTTTAGGGGAACATCAGGGTCCTGACATGAAGTAAGGGAAAGCCACCTCACTCTTCTCCTCCTCTACAGTCCTTCCAAAACCCCCCAAATCAGGGAAACAACAGCAGCTCTGTTTGCAATTTTTAACTCAGTGCTCCTGGAATTTAGAAAAGGTTAATAAATGCAATGGAGCTGGACACAAGAAATTAAGAGAGCCTTGCACTGTGTGACTGGTTTCTTATGAGCAGGAAGAGAATCTCTACACTTAGAAAATTCTGCCCTTCACATTTATTAATTTCTTGAACGGTTCTCTCAAGTTAGTAGAACAGAAAATATTCAGAGTTCTGGCTGAAAGACTTCAAAGAAATGGATTCTGTGCTCTGTATGTCAGTGGAGTGGGTCACACACTGAATTTTCTTGTCATCAGTCAAAATATCAATTACTTGCAAAGCTAAAATCAGAAATGAGTGTCTCAAAGATGCACCCATAAAATACTATAAACCATGGGAAGTTACAGCATTGACAATGTGACTTTTGTATAATTTTTCTTGGCAAGTAAATATTCTATTTTTTCCTCTTTTTTTTTTTTTAGAGGGGGTTAAATATAAATAGAAGGGGAAAAATCAAAATTCATCCTAAAGAAGAGAAGACAGACATGGAAAATAGATTTTGTCAAATTAACCTAGTTCCAGGCTATGGTGAGATAACATCCTTGGTTTATGTAGGGCAATAAAAATTAAAGCTGACTGCAAAGGATCTCACAATACAGAGTGACTTGGCAGTATAATAAGAAAATGAAATTCAGTGACAATGAACTGAAGGCAGTGTGCACAAGAAAAAAAAAAAAAAAGCCACAACTAGCTACAAATACACAATGATAGGTTCTAAATTAGCAATTACCACTCAAGAAATTGATCTTGAAGTCATTGCAGATAGTTCTTTGAACATATCAACTGAAAGTTTAGTAGCAGTCAAAACAGAAAATAGGATGTTGAATGAGATTAGAAAAAGAATAAAGAACAAACCAGAAAGCATTGGGATGTCAGTGCATACAGTGTGCCTGTACCTTGAAGCAAGCATCACCTTACCTCTAAAAGCTAAGCTCAATTTAAAAGGTATAAAGGAAAGCAGTCAGCTTGGCCAGGGGAATGAAAAGGTGGGAGAAATAAGTTCTCTTTGGCTTTGAAACAATAGGGAGTTGAAGGGAGCCATGATAAAGACATCAACATCACAGGCAAATTCTTGCTCAATCACGAGTCTTGCTGTGCTAAGACAGTAATTAAATATCCCTCAATATCCCTCTGAATCCACAAACCTCCTGCCTGTTGATCTCTCCTTGACAAGGGCACAAAAATGTACAGTTCCCTAATTAGCAATCTAAAGAGTGACCCCACATTCTATTGTTTCTCTTCTAGTACTAACATGAACTACAATTTAACATATTCAGTAAAAAAAAACTGATGACAAAGAAACTTTTTAATGTGGATATATGAAAAGAAAACAAGCCTCATACCTAAGTTAATATTTTCAACTAGTACTGCAAAAGTTTCCTAGCAGATCACATTAACTAATGTTTTTCTAAGAACTGCTCTCCAACACATTATTTACTATCTTTTTATTGGCAAATAGAGCCCATTTTAATTGATATTTTATAAAGCAAGCACAATTCTAAAATAAAAATAATTGAACAATTATTTTTCTAACACCATGACTTCAAATAGCAATTATTGTCACAGCAATTGATTTCTTTCATCGTATTTGACAAGAACATTGTGTTTATGATTATGCTGTGCTGGGTTCAGCCATCCTTGTGTTAACTGGTATACACATGACAAGCAGCTCCAAAGATTTCAACAGGATTATCTGAAGCACAAAGTATTGTAAACATAATATTAGAAGTCTGATGTGTATGACAGCAGTGTAATTTTTTTTTTAATGATTAATTAAATTACTATGAATCTGAAAGTTTTATAAACATCATTATAAGTAGGACTATTTCAGTGATTAGCAATTTAGAACGATTCTGGGAATGAAGTGTTTCAACTCCAAATTAAAATGTATAAAGATTTAGGGAAAAGTAGTCTTGGCTAGCAAGGAAGTAGGATATGCAAATTCCATTTCATGGTAACACAATGTGTGGGGTCAGGGAAATAAATCCTGGCTGTGGAGCCAAGACATTTCAGCCAGGAGTGCTGAATTCCTGCTCAGGGAGAGCTCTGGCTGGCAGAGCCAGTGAAAGGCATTGCCAGCAAAGCCAGTATCAGCATCCAGGTGATTCAGGAATGTCCTTTTCCTATCCCTGCTCCTCATGACAACACCACCAGCACCAGCAGCTCCGTGCTCTGGCTCCCACACTCCACTTTCTGCAAGTGATAAGCCAAGAGCTGCAATCTTTCCCTCTTCAGCTACAAAATGTCATTGTGGCACAGCCTTAAATACAACAGGGCTTTTTCCATCAGCCTGGATCTACAATCCATTCTTTTCCCCCCCAGTTTCTTTCTGAATTAAAGGAACCCAAGGAAAACGTGGACCCTGTAATCCAAAAGCCACACAGAGGCTCTCAGTTCAGGCACTCAGCTCTTGCTTTCCAAACTGCAAAGTTAAAGAAATGCCTGAATATGAGGTGCAGTATCTAGGATGGTATTTAAAACTCAAAGTATTACCAAAAATCATTTAAATGCAAATTTGTATTTATTTGTGTCTCAAATGGAATTCACACAAGTTAAGCAACAAGTTTCAAGTTCATTTGAAACTAATTACACAGATAATTCTTGTTATCCAGATGACTGATTAAAATGTTATTTTTTTATGCAGTCCTGAAAATCCATATATCCCCAAAAATATCTCTTGCATAAAGTGTCTCATGAAAGTCACATAACTGCCCTTAAAATTCTTTTCTCACATGTCCACAACTACCAAACTAATACAAAACAGATTAGGAGTTAATAAGAAATACATATCTGCCTTCTAATCTGGTCCTTCCAGGCTCAACACTGTATTTGGTAAGAATACATGGAAGAGAATATCCACATTAGATTTGTTTTACTTTGTCATGGTTAAAACAATGATACTACCAAAAGAATGCTGTAAGTCTCCAGAGCAAAACATTAAAAATCATTATTAGAATCATCATGAAAAAAATTTTGTTGAGTCAGAAGAGGAAAATTAAGTAAAATGATAATCTAAGACTTCAATAATGGTATTAATATAGCTTCACAATTTAAGCTCTGAATGCATAATGGGAAACAGTGAGATTGAAGTATCAATGGCATCAAGTGCATTTTATATTAATTATATTTTAAAGTAAGCAGTAGCAATGAAATATAAATATAATATGTATTAATTTATTAGTCAGAATAGCTACTACTTTTGTGCTAAATAATTTACTAATATATATTGAATGCAGAATACCAACTTAATCCTTCCTCTCCCAAGGCATAAACTCCTGTAACAGTTTAAAATCATCTCTGCCAACTGCCTCTGCAAAGCCTGGGTTTATTGGTCTTTCCTGTGCAATGAAACATCAAAAATCTTCTTGAAAATAAAGAAGAAAGAAATGTTTGAACAGGGAATTTGTAACTAGCAGAAAAATTATGAAAAAAGTATTGGCATTTTTTTCATTATGCACATGTGCCACAAGGTTATAGAGGATGGAGGGAAGCATTAAATAACTTTGTTCAATAACATAATTATTAAAAAGTAACGATAAAAAAAGCACACATACATTTTTTAGATTTCTATTTTCCTACATACATAATTCATGCACACATCCACAAAGCTGTGGTTTTATGTTAAATACACCACAAGTTGCTATAGCAAAGTATGAATGAATGATCAATTACACAAACAGCCTTTATATTCAATTAAAAAGGGAAGATGGATGCAGTGTACACCAAGATGCTATTGAGAGACCAACATTCCCATTTAATCTGCCAATCCAATATCAGACTAAAGTGAGCCGTGTAAAAGGACTCAGAGATATATTACAGAATAAAGCTCTAGACGTGAACTTCAACCCTCGTAGTTCTTCCTTTCACCTCTTTGGGGCAACAAATAAAAAAGATTTACAATCAAAACGATTTAATCTCATGTAAAATGAAATTAATCTCCACTGAATAAATAGAACATCACACCCATGAAGCGTGATTATGTTTCTTTTAGTCATGGAAAAGACTTTAATATTTCATATAATTTTATGTGTTTGCCCTTTGTGGGTGAGATACTCCATATTTCTCTCAATAAGTGATGCTACATGTAAAAAAAACATATAAAATTTATATCTATTTGTCCACTGAAATTTTGAACAAATTATGTATTAGAATTTAGTATTTTCTACAGTAGCTTTCCAGAAGAGTTAGAAATTGAATTTACTGTTCCTAGTGCAAAATAGTTGTGCTTTCACTTTTGCTTTTTTGCAATAATCTTCCTGATTTATTTTAATTTAGGATTTAAAATTAAGGGAAGGGGGAGAGAAAGACTCATATGTCACGTATGCTAAATTTCAGCAGCCTTCCAAACCAAGAAATTCACATTACTTCAAGATTCTTTTCAATATTTTTTCAATATTTCACTCGTTATCTTTCACTGCTCTCTCTAGTGCAGCTATTATTCTTTAATAATACATCACAGAAATGTAAAATATACAATATTCTTAGAAAGCCACCATACCATGTCAGCATTGTTTAACATCATAGACTGAAATGTAATGAAGAAATTTAACATATTCCAAAACACAAATCCCTTCAACCTGTAACCTTTCCAATACTTCTTCCAAAGAGGCAAATACAATTAAATGAGTAGGTGTTAAAAAGTCCTAACTTTCCTTATTAAAAGTTCTGTTAAAATTAAATTTTCCTGAGGACAGAGGAAGGATTTTTGGATTTCTAGGCCAAAGAAGCATCATTCAAGAAGAACACTAAAAATTCTGTAATTATACTGGATAAAGAATACAAAGCCCCTGATTTCCCTCAACTTAGAATTTCAACTAATAATGACTGAAACGTATTAGGAAAGAAATATAATTTTCCAAGTGGCGTGTCTTTTCCTAAAATACCACCAAAAAAGTTACTGAAAACATAGAAACCAACTATGATATAGAACGTGATTGGGACATATATGACGATCAAATTCAGATCAAAAAATACACATTAAAAAATTTAAATTGATTATATAACTACTTTTTACTGTGTAATTCTTAGTGTGGCTTTTGGAGTCCACAGTAGAATTTCCATAATTTTGCTTCTTATTGGCAAAGCATAGACATCCCTACCTTGGATTCCAACAGGTAAATTAGAAAGACCACAAAACCTCCCACAAAAAATGCTTCATTTGGTACCAGGAAGTTTTACTGGAATATTTGCACTAATATTCCAATAAGGAAGATTAATTCATTTGAATTAAGATGTCTCTTCTAAAAAGAATTAATCAGATTTAATATTTTTGGACGTATGAAATTCACGTGGTCTAGCACCGTCTTTTCTCTCTTTCTATGATTTATTCCAGCTGAGCACAGGGACCTGGAATATTTCTGCCCTGCCATGAGGAGATTGCTCATTTCCTGGCTGTCACTCAGTGCCCAGCCCTGCAGAGACAGGCGGGCACGGGGCTTGACAAAGCTGCTTGTCACCCACTGCAATGGACAGTGACACTACTGCCTGAAAGAAAACACTAATGATTTTTACTTTCTTGATTTTCTGTTGTTTTTCTTCATCAGCTTTCACCCACTTCACTGTATTCCTCACATCTGGGAGCAAACTCCTGAAGTTAACTTTGCAACTGGTACATGCCATAAGAAGACTCAATTCCTTCTCTTTGGAATTAAAATTACAAAAGCAAAATTTCAAGTCCATTTGTCACAGATGAAGACCTGTTCTAGCTCTTTTGCTTAAAGTACAGTGGACTGGAGTGTCATAAAAAAGTGACCAGGAAGGATTAAGCAGTCTAGAAGAAAAACTGTGAGCTCTGATGCTGTTGAAGTCTAAGAAAATAAGTGACTAACTGGATTTAAGAAAACACATCACAAAATGTAGGGAATCAAAACATAAACACAGTATGAATCATCTGTGACGCTTCTTAGGATACAAAACCCAATGCAGCTGCAGAAAGACACAGCCCTGAAATGAGAAAATGCCAGAGCTTCAGGAGGCACAATGAACACCTCCCACTGTATTTGATACATAAAGGAATTAGAGCTCCAAATTTGAAATGCACTGACTTTAAGGAAGGAAGGAGCCCATACCTGTTTTATACACAGGCACAGAGGCCACCTTCAGATATCTGAGCAACTAATCTGTGTTTTGAAGAACAGTGTCTGTTGAAATGGAATCATGGTGAGCACGCACATACACTTCCAAATGACTCAAAGGACAAACAGAAAGATGAAAAACAGGAAGAAAATAATGGAAAACAGTTCTGTTCACTGATGGGTTAAGTGACTCATCCCTTGTTTTGAAGAGCAACTGATGCAGTGGTACTGGGGAATCTCTCTCCTTTGCCTGCAGGCCAATAACAAGTGGCTGCCTTCTCCAGAAATATGAACACACCAAACAACTCCACAGTGATGACAAAGTTTCTGTGTGATTCAGAGAGCAGAAGACACAAAGCTACATTCACCAATTCAAAACAAACATTTAAAGAAAGGAAACCCAACTCAAATTGCCCACCACAATGCAAACGTGCTTTTCCCAGTGGAAGTCAAACAGCTCTGTGCTTCTTAAGTGAGGTGAAAACTTTGATTGCATCACTAAGTAAAAATCAATTTTATTCCAGCCCCAAAAGTAAAATCCATTTTGG
Source organism: Dicaeum eximium (assembly GCA_013396995.1). Taxonomy (NCBI): domain Eukaryota; kingdom Metazoa; phylum Chordata; class Aves; order Passeriformes; family Dicaeidae; genus Dicaeum; species Dicaeum eximium. Next base: position 728,942 of record VWZP01008035.1, read on the forward strand.
TACAATAACTTGATTTTCATATTACTATAAAATACTCTCATTTGTATTTACAAGAGTTCTGGATTTTCTGAGATCCCAACCATAGTGGACATGATCTGATGCTGACACACTGGTTTTGTCCTTCTCACGGAGATCAATATTTGATCTCATTAACACACCAAAACCCAGCACTAATTGACCATCCTTCATTCCAATAGAAACAAAACATGAAGGCAGGGATACAGACCAAAGGATGCTGGTAAAGAGCAGGAGCTCTCCCATTGCAGATTCACCCCCAGGGTGGTGGATTCAAGCCCTGCAGCTCTCGGGGGCTCTGACACTGCTGAAGTGCAGCCACCCCCTCCCTCTGCAGGCAACTCAGCTGAATGGACTGCTCAGAGATCCTAGCACACAGCCCTGCACGTGGAGTTAATAAAATCTGGTTCTTCAGCACCTGCTGCAATTCCTGTTGTAGCTCATGCTCATCTTTACCAAAATACCCACCCCTCCTTCTGCAAGAAGCACTGGGTATATTTTGAATTTTGTTTTCTCTCGCTTATACTGCTCACAGAAAGATTTAATAGAAAGAATGTACCCCTGATCCTAAATGACCATAATTTTTCATGGAATTTCTTAAAGTACACACAAAAGAAGGATTTTCAAACTTCCAAAGAGTCCATATTGTTTGATAGTGCTGTACTTAACTAAAGCCTGGAGATTCTGTAATTTATGACAGTATGGAGAGATGTTACAAAAGTGACTAAAACACTCTATCCAGTCATGCAGCTTCACCCAAAATACCAGAGGCAAGGGAAGTCATAGCTCTGGGAGCTCAGAGAACATACCTGATCACTCAGTAGTTGGTACAGCCCATTTGAAAAAGGCTTTAAAAACACAGTTCTTGCACTTGCTTATCATCTCCTATCACAAGTATATTAACAGCTAACCTTTGTCATCTGCACCAATTTCATGCTTGCCTGGTTTTTGATTATGAGATTTAACCACATTTCTTACCAGAACTTATGCTTCAGATTCTTAATACAAATAATTATCTGGGAACTGCTTGAGTACTGTTATAAATTCTTTTATACTGTTACAATTCTATTTAAAAGCATGTATAGAAATCAAGTGTTTCTTAGCTCTCCATTTAGGATTAACTCAGATCATAGACAATAAAACCTAAAAATTATTGAACAATCAATTTTTATGGATGTTAGATGTGATCTGAAGAAGTAAATAATGTTTTCAGAAAATAAAGCTACTTCATATACCCTTATGAAATGTCTAAAATGTCTTGGCACCTATTTAGCAAAATCCATATATTCATGTAAGTCTTGAAAACACTAAAAATTTCTTTATCCCTTAGAGTTTGAAACAAAAAAAAGGTGCCAACTTTAGGATATTGTGGGGTTTTGTGGTCAAGGTAACACATAAATATACTTTCTTTAACTGTGCATACTGCATTTCTTCAGTGTAAGAAAAAAATCATTCACATTTGCTCCCTGTGAAATTTTCCAATGAGATCTGTACTTCTTCAAAGAAGGTGGAAAGAAAAAAAGTCACAGACTTCTCAATTTGTGTGATGGCTAAAAGTCTTCAAGGCAGTGAGCAGAGCAACACAGATGCCACTCTCTATAAGACAGTTTGGAATCTGCTACTACTCTCACATTGCATTTTTATTCTTAGAGAAAATAAGAATTTTCTCTGAAAATTCACTGAACCAGTAGCTGCAACAAAACCTTCCAGCAGAGGAAGAATGAAATTAAATAGAGTAGAGGTTTTAAACAATGTATATCATGGTCTGAAGCACTACAGTTTCAATAATACTCTGCTTATTTTTTTCAATATGACTTCTCTTTATCTTATCCTAGAACGTTTTTGTTCTAGGATATACAATATCAGTATCTTGGTAGATCAAGCATTAATTGCAGAGCTAATCAAAGATTTTGTGCTTTATTATGTATAGTTTTAAATAAATTCCTTATAGAACAGTGATTTTAAAACAGTTCATTTTGATACATCAGGACAGTTCTACAAATGCCTGTTCTGATGTTTCTGATTCAAGCAGTAAAATGTCCATTTCATCTTTCAGTCTGGAACACCAAACCTATAAAGGAACAGTTTTAAACTATACTTTTGCTGGTTGTTGAATAGCTGTTATTGTCAAAAGGGTCTATTTGCTGCTTTAGCCAGGCAGGGTGAACAGCATTTTGCCACATCCTCAGAAATAGAAGTACAATACTGGATGGGAGAAATGCAAAGGCATGTTTATCAAAGCATGTTGAAATAAGTTTTGCTATCAGGCACATTCAAATTGTCTTTAAACACAATTATTTTCTCTACCAACAATTTTAGTAAATGTGGCCTGGGTTGTTACCGTTACCACTGTGATTTGCCACAGTCACAATATACCCCATTCCCATTCAGTAAACAAAACAAAACCTCACAAACAAACAAACCTAAACCCACACAAAAAAAAGAAACAAGCAAAGCCTTATTAAAATTATTGTTTCAGGCTACAAATTGTTGGGATCCTACCTGTGCATTTACCCAGAGCAAACTGCACGAGAGAGAGCATCACAGCGGGAGAGACAATGCCATGTCCCATGGAGGTGGCTGCACCACCAAAGAGCCACCAGTTCACCTTTTCTGGGGCTGCACCAGGGCACAGAGCACCAAAACACTGCTCTTAGTTTGCCTCTGCTGTTTGTCACAGGATCCCTCTGGTCTGCTGCACTTGGACAGACTTTGCTTTCTTCTGTATGGGTTTGTAATCTGAACATGTTATGTTTGCATAATCATCCTAAATTTTAGAGCTTGCTGTTTCCCCATGAAAAAAGGAGAATAAAACCCAAACCCACACACACACACACACACACACACAAAAACCCAAAAAAAACCCAAAAAAACCAACCACCCAAAACAACACTAGACTGACCTTTAGGCAATCAGCATTTTATTGCTCTGTTTGTGGTGACAGAGGAGAAATGGGGTATTTTACATCACCTACTAATCTCCTCCCCATTAGCCAGTGCCCTGGGTACAGAAAACTTCAGGCTCTGTTCATTTCTGTGCCCTTTTTGGCATCAGCAATAAATAGAATTTGGAGCATTCACACTATTTAAGTCTGACTCTTTAGGTACAGTTCCTCAGAGCACAGTGATTAAAGCCAACAGAGAAGCATACTGTGAACTTGTAAAATAAAGCCATGGCCTAGAAATACAGGAAGTCTGATGAACATACCTGTCTGTCACTGTTCACATTTTGTGTGCACTTCATGGTTATTGGGAAATATCTTCACAGCAAGATTTCAAAGCACTGTAACCAATCTGTGTATATTCAAGCTTGTGACACTTTATAAGATAGCTGAACTTTTAAGGAGTCTTTCAGTGGAGTTTTGTCCACATTCTAGAAGAGTTTATTTGCAGTTGAAGCCCATCCCTGCATTGCTGCCATAACCAAACCTCAGGCATCAGCTACTGCCTTTCACAATTAATCTCTAACACATTAAAGCATTAATAGTGACATGCTGGGCTTTATTAAATATAACAAGCTATTGAACAGAGCCATCATTTTAAATAATTCCATAAAAGTGTTTATAGGAAAATCACACACATGAATTAGAGTTTAGCTGGCTTTTCTTACCCACTGTAATATATGGTACAAACCCAGCTCATCTTCATGAAGTTTGAAGACTGTACCACTGAATATGAAATACACAATTATATAATGCAAGATACAGCAAGCTTTAATTGGCCTGGACCCTCCACGGGTGCAAATTAGGGAACACAATTTGAAAGCCTCCTTTCAGGCATTTCTCAAGATTCAGAAATTGGTCAAGATGCTGGTTTGATGGTAAAAAGTCATCAGGATTTCAGTCGGAAGACAAAAAAAGCAATTTACCTGAAGAAGGTGACAAAGAACTGCACCAGATCCATGATAGTATTGTGCTGTGAGAAGGCAATCTGCAAATAAAACAGAAGTAAATTACAACATTTTCAGACTCAACAGCTCTTTTTAGGCAAAGGCTTTATGGCTCCATGGATGATTACTTCCAAGAGTAATTTCAGTCTAGTCTGCACACACCTGCATTTATGATAAAGTGAGATGAGCAACTAATTCCCATATCCTTGCTGGTACCAAAATACAAACAACAGAATATAATACTTTTACTGAAGTAAACTTAATAGAAATATCCACTTAATATGAACAATAAAAACAATATGAAAAATATTAAGAAATCATATTGTTATAAATTGTCTCATTTATAGTCAACTGTTTTGACCAACACCATCTTCCATTTTAATAACAGCACTGAAACAAGGTTTTAGAGAAGACAAACAACATATAGTGCTTAAAATGAATGCATTTAAAATATTTTAATTGTATAATATTAAAATTAATGCATGTGTTAATTTAATTTTTTAAAAAGATAAATCTGGTGCATAATAAAACAGTTTCAAAGCAAATTACTTTAAAGATAAAGTAATAAATATTCTTTTGGGCTACATTTTTACAGTCTCACCAGAACACACATTAGTTCAGCTCCTTGCTGTAATTTTTGTGAATTTTAAGAATTATCTCTAAGACAGCATAGAGACATTCACACTTGCATGCAATACAACCTATAATTATTTTTCTAAGTACTTCTTGCTAATGTTAAGAACAGTACTTAATATTTTTGTAATATCTACAAATATCCATAAGTCCCTGTCTTGCTCAGTTTTTCAGTCTATAATTATCAAACTAAAGATACAGAGAATCTTCTCCTTTGATTTCTACAAAGTGTTTATCTAACTATATTTACACTATTTTCAAATAATTGCTGGGTTTAGAAATTCTTGTGCATTTAAGATCTGATCTTGACTAGTAATTACACCAAATGACTCTGAATCTCTTTCATAGCTTACTTGTGAACTTTTGAAATGATAATTCACGACACTCAAGAATTTACATTTTTGTTTTTAATTTTTTTTAAATTTTATTTTTATTTTATGCCAAAGCTATAATGTAAACTTCAGCAATATGGTGTTACTGGGTCTCGTGCCAGCCAAACACAACTAACCATAGATCAATAACCTAAAAGGTAACACCTGAGAAAAGACCAGAAAACTTCTTTGGCCCAGTATTAAGTGAATCCCAAGCATAAACAATTGTTTAACTATACCTTGAACATAAATGAAAGCTTTCCAAATTCATTTTTTGTATTTTAAAGGCTGTCTGGATTTATTTCAAATACTATTTAGTACTCAAATTCACTCCTGGTGTTTCCATAATGTTTTTTACAAGTACCATATTTTAGGCAATGAACTAGCACAAGGAGAAAAAAAATTGCCAGTTTTGAGAGTTCACCTCCTGTGACCTGTTGAAATGCTCACTGTTGAAGGAGCATTTAGATTTTGCATTACTGCAATTATTTTCATTCAAGGTGTCAGAATTCCTTAACAGCTTTTGTGAGTCTAGAAACAACTCCAGTCTGCAATCAAACCCCACAATCTGACCACAATCATACCAGGAAAGTTCCACCTCAAATTTTCTAAGAAGCCATAGTGACTCTATATTTCTTTTCCAACACACAATAAAATGAAGTAAGCAGATTTACATTTCAATGATTTTATATCAATTGATATTTACATATCAATGATTTTATAATGATTTGCATAGTCCAAAGCTCAGTGATATAAAGTTTTTGCAAAAAAATGGACATGAAGGAATGATTCCACATTTTCCAACTTCTATTAATCTAATCATCTGCTCAAGAAAAGTGCAACATTCTACTGATGGTGTCCATGTTTGCAAATTTATGGAAGAACATCTGCTTGTGAGACTTGCTTGGTTGTTTGTATGGGATTTTCCTGAAAGTACTCATACTTTAAAGCAGAAACACAGTTAGAAAGTTTCATTCCAAAAGTAATTTCCAATTTTAATCAAACATCTTCTAATTATTACATTAGAGCTCATGTTTAAAAGATGAACTACAGTATTTTCTGAACAGTATCATGCATCTTTGACTAATTTCAACACAGAATATTAACAAAAAGAATACATATTTTAATTATAAATAGACCATAAAGAAGCAAGTAAATGTCATGAACCTAGGACTGATACAAAGAACCATAATGCAATTAAAAAAATTTATTTCTATTGGGGTTTTATATAGATATTAATATAATTGTCTTTTTGCTTGTGCCATTATAGATAAGGGACAAGAAAAGTTCTTTTAACCCAAGGTTTTCACTTTGGACTTAGAGATACTGTAGACAAATATCTCCTTTGTTTATTTGTATCATACCATAGTAATTTTCAGTTTCCCCAAAACATCTAAACAGCTTGTGGATCCCACAAACATTATCTGTGTCTTCTCTTATAAATAAGGAAGAAGATAAATATCCTTTTCATTATTTCCTATGGAACAGAACCAAGAACCAAGTGCTGTGTGGAACAGAAATCTTTATAGTAAAGAATAACCTCTATGAGTTATTGTTATTATTATCATTACTGTTATTGTTAACTGCAATTGTGTTCCATCAGATCAAAATAACACCAATATACTACAGATTAAATGTAGAAAACTGCGACAGAATGAAAATATTCAAAAGCCAAATGTGGGGTTTACATATATATATAAGGATGCACTGCGATCAACATTTCACTGCATGGTACTTCCTAACTTTTCATGTTTTGCTTATGCACATGATGTAGGAAATATATTTAACACTGAATAATGATGGATGGAATAGGTCTGCTGAAAGAGGAACAACTTCTGAACAGATTTTTCCAGCCTTCAGAAGTTAATGTCTGCAGGAATGGATTCATTTTTTCCCATTGTTCCCGTTCATCTTTACTTTGACTATCACATGCAGCAGTAATAGAATCCTACAGAACAGTAGGTCAGGATCTGTTCCTGATAAAAAATGACACAATCTTGAAAGTCTAACTCAGGGACAACTTTCATATGGAAATGGCAAGTCTGCCCTTAGAACTCTGTGTTTTAGTTTAAAAATATAGGTGTCAAGAAGCCATCTCCACAATTCTAACACCAATCATACAAAAGGAAAACTAGGCACTAAATCAAAATTGCCCATTTGCAGAAAACAGGAACCTAATCCATGAAATGTTTCCTATATTCAAATAATGCACACAAAAAGCAATTATAATATGTTCCATTTCATGACATTACCCACTAAAGCAAACTCCTATCTGCTCAGGCTCTCAAACCATGAGCAAACACTTCCCTTAATACAATTTTTCCATCTTCCACTGTTAACAAATTAAAAATGAACAAATAAGAGAAACTAAAATAAATACATGGCAAAACTCTGATAGAAGGTGTAATTATTAAACCTGGAAACATAATGCAATAAGGTCAGACATAACCCAAACTAAACTGCCTGGACTGTGTTGATTATGCAGACCTAAACCATGCAGAATTATTACTTCCTTCAGTATCATCAAAACCATAATTTAACTTCTTCTGGATAAAACTATTATACCCTCCCACACTGGTGCTAGGTATGTACTGATGCAGAAGAAATGGATACCGACTGAACATAAAGGCTGACATATTTTGGTGTCCATCATCTTTCATACTTCCTTGACTTTCTGACTGAGGCAACTTCAGACAAAAATATTAAAGTCAGCTGAGGAAAATATTTGTGTAGATGGCTACATTTTTGTGTATAGCTTACACAAAACAATTATAACAATTTTGGGGTGGGGAATGGTACCTATGGGTGTCTTCAAACTCAGTGAATACGTGACTACTGAATAATCAGTAGTTACAAAGGAAAAGATACTCTGATTTTTTCATTTAAATATAAATACAATTATAAGTACAATTTTATACTGAGATATCTTTAAAGAGAGTAAAATGGTTCATCCTTCACATTGGACTTCAGCTATGAAGAATGGCCTGCAAAAGTGAGAGATGGATGGTAGGAAATTGTTACTTTCCCAATAGAAATATTTAACAGGCAAAGCACAAAACATATTTTCCTTTCCCTTGGAAAACAGAAATTCTAAGAGAACATGGTAAGGAAAGGACAAGATTACCAACAAATTACATCTGTCTAAATAAGAAAAACATTAAACACTTGTAGGCTAAAAGTGCCACACATTTATTACATATACTGGCTTTCCTAGAACTTGAGAAAGAAATTTTGATATGTATCTGAATTTTCCCGTGTGGAGTATACCTGATCTCATCCCATGTGCAAACCTAGTCTAAATTAGTCAGCTAGCTTGTAATAATCAGCAGAGATAGGAAGGCACTTCGTATGTGAGTGACTCTGAAATAGATGTGGAACTCCCACAAATTGGAAGCAATTACCCCATGGAGCTGCCATTCCTCTCCACTAACAACACTGGGATTCTGTGATTAATTTAGACTATAGACTTAATGTCAAACTTAGAATATAAATAATGTTAGGTGAGATAAATTTCTCCCACGGTCTGTAAATACTCACTGGGTATTTCTGTAAAACAGTGTAATGGTAAAAAAGGCAAAAGAAATATTTATTGTTGGGATTACAAGATCTGAGAAGCAATATGAAGCTAAGTGGCTGCTAGCAGAATCCTACTTCCTTCTGCTGTGTTAATGCGTAAAGAATTCAGTCTAATGTTGACAAACAGTCCTCCCAGATGATAAGATTTAGTGATAGCAAAACTTTCATAGTGATAACATAAATAGAAAATGAAAGATAACAAAGAAATTCAGACTTCACATCAAGATTTGACAAACAGCTTCCACAGATTATCTCTGCATGCTGCAGCCCTGTCTCTCAAGCTGGCACACATTACATTATCAAAATATACACCCCTTAATTTCTCAAAAAAATGTAATAATTACAGGATATTATTTCCACTCTTCGGAGTCATAAGAGGCTGAAAAGACAATCTAGTTTTGTATTCAAGTAAAATGAAAGACACTCCTAAATAAGGTTATAACAGCTGAACTTTTTTTCCTACCTAATAGGCATTTTATCTATTAAATTCAATATGCATATTCCACTTCTTTATTCAATTTTGTGCTTGTGTACACATATAAACAAACATATACCACACAGAAAAACCCAAAATTAATAAACTCCAGCAAGTGAAGGAGAGAATGTGGGGGAGGGAACTGTTATTTAACTTACAGTTTTATTCAGCATGCAAAGCATTTTCATAATGAATCATATGGACATTATTAAGAAATTGAAATATTGAACATTAAAGTCAATGAAAGAATTGAAGGAAATTAAAAGACATAGACAAGAGACAAATTACATGTTTCAAAATTAAATTTAAAAAAAGATTAAAAGTTATTGGCACAAAGACCTATAGTACTGAAAAGTTATTTTAGGCATAAATCTTTGCAGGATTGAGTTCTCCTACAAACTGTGTGAAACAGCAGATTTCTAGACAACATCTTTCAAAACTCTGGTTTTTAGAAGCCTGCCTAGATTAAATGGACAGGAAGAAAAATTAGAAACAGAAGTGAAGGGAATGAAGTGAGAGAATTTGTCAGGCAGAGCTGAATGATTAAATTCTACTACAAAGAGAAGCATTGCATGACAATATGGTTTTGTTTGTCAAGCTACATTAAGGAAAAGCCATTTTTGTCACTTGCTAGAATTGAATTTTCCTTTCAACCCCAGGTTTCAGCTTTCTTGGTATGCCTTCTTCTGACATCTTATTATGACTTGATAAATTAAGCAGCTTCCCATTAGGAAAGCTGCACCTGTTCTGGAATGTGCTCTCATCATCACAGAGTCACAGAAATGGGGATGGGCAGGAACATCACAAACTGAGCTTGTTCAGCTTCCCACTCAAAGCCAGGCTGCTGTCAGCACCAGGTCAGGCCAACAGTGCCCTTTCCCAGGTAAGTTTTGTAAACCTTCAGGAGTGAACATTCTGCAGCCAGACCAGAAAATTTCTTTCAAAGCACCATTGCTAACACAATGAATTTTTTTCTAATGTGCAATCTGAATCTCCCAAGGGGCAGATTCCACTTCTCCTTGTATTCTGAAGTTTATAAACAGAAAAAATGTCCTGCATGCAATATATTTTTCTAAATAAATTAATAACTTCACACTGAGCTATTTGAATGACTGCAGAACTTAATGTGATGGTCATGACATTTAACATTCATGCCTATGTGTATGTGTAGAGACATATATATCAGAGATGGAAAATGTACTGCTAAAATGATAAGATTTTTTTCAAATTTCTCTAAGTTTTTTATTTTTTCCATCTACAGTAGAGCTGGTTTTGCTAGACAATCTACCAGTTAACTAACTGGCTGGTCTCCAGGCTAATAAAAATGATAATAAAAATTTTATAAGGCTACAAAAGCTGAATTGTTAAAACTTATGCAATGTTTTGTTCATTTTAGAAATCAAATACTTGGTTAGAGAAGGCAAAACATGCCCTGAATTTTGCATAAAGATCATGCCATTCAAAATAATGTATTCAAAACCCATTGTGAGATGACAAGAAAAGGGCAAAGCATTTTCTTAGACATGAAGAGAGTAATTTCCCAAAGTTTATTGTTATAAATGTAGAGCATGCTATAAAGCTATTGGAGCTGTGGAATAAAAATTTTGTATTTGCAATGGCACTTTTCTTGATTACTGTGGATTAGCATATTTATGAGGTTACTCAGCCTCAGGTTTAAACCCACAAATCAAAGGTTTATATCAGCATGGGTAATGGATTACACAGGAGTCCATGGCCCACAGTGTCCCAGAGGTATCTGTCTTTCAGAAGATTTGTGTATATAATACCACTTTGTAGAAATTACACTTTCTGATCTTTTGCGTGGTGCTTGGTGATTCCCCTCTCTAATGTCTAAAACAACCAAAAAGCAGCATTTTCAGTCAGCAGAGAAATCCATTGATGCATTTTCTTGTTCTCCTCCCCACCTTTTGATAAGGCCATGAAAGACAGAGGCTCTAATTCCTTGATGTACATAGCACTGCTACAATGGGAGTAGAAGGCATTGTGAATATATTTAATTACTTCTGAAAAGAGGAAGGAATCTGCATTCCAGCAACTATCCACAGCACAAATACTTGCAATTTGTTCATCCTATGAACAGCACTGTGATAGAAACAGATAAAGATTTTAAACTCTCACTTTTTCCTCCACAGGTGAGTGCTGATTACATTCCTATCAGTGGTAAATACCTACTGCCTTCCTCTTGGTGTCAGAGAAACCAGGATTTCAGAGCAGAATGCTGACAAGAAATTAAAATGCTCAGTTCAGCCTCTCGTGAAAGACTAGCCAAAAGAAAAAAAAGTCAGGTAGGCATTTTCCACACTGTGTGTACCCAAGTGAATCTTTTTGATCATCAGTGAGAAATTATGACAATGGAAGACACCAAAATTTCATTAAACTCTACAGAGAAAATGGTCTTCAGCTTTATTATTATTTCCATCTTTTACTGAAGATCCACATCTCACAGAAAAGAAAACCAAAGTGTGCAAAGAAGGGTAAGGGAGTGGAGTTTACATGTGCATGAGAATGCAGAGGACACATAATAACTGATATAATTTAGAAGAGCCAACATAAAAAGGTATGAGGAAAAAGACAGATTAAGCTCTCTGTGTTGGATGTTTATTCCACTGAAGGAAAAGTGTACGGGTTTGGATGTAAGGGATGATGTTCACTTATCTATACAAGAGGCAAAAATATTCTAAAAGATTTTCTGCTGAAAGAAGAAGAGACCACACTAATTTGAAAATACTAATTCCCTCAAATAAAGGGGAAATGGCTGACTAACCTAAAAAACACCCAGCATACCAAGAAAGAAACTATGCAACATATAAGCAAGAAAATGAGTTCTGCTTCTCCTTGAAGAGGTGATCAAAATGCAGAAAGTGAGAACTGAGACTTTTACAAAATATTAAATTGTGAGGATTAACAGAATAAATTGTGATTAAATTTTGTTATGTTCATTTTACTATCTTTCATTAAACCTTTATCTATCACTTGAAAATGATATTATAGTGCAAGCTGTAATAAATTTGAAAAAAAAAAAAGCAGATACAATTGTCACTTTGAGACTTCACTCACCCTCACAGTACATTCTGTAGAGTCAGGGTGAGGATCACTGACGTATCACTGAGGATATGCTGTCACAGTCAGAAGAGTGTTTGTAAAAAAGTGCAGAGAAATATGTAATGGAAATGGCAGAAACCTTTTTAACAACTTGCAGGAATTAGGCTGGGAAAGGTGGATGAGTAACTGGGTTTCAGGAAGACTCTGCTGTAAAACCAAAGAGCAAGGCCTGCTCAGCTGAAACTGTTTTCCTCTAAATAAGACCATGCTGCCTTTTTGGCAACAGTCATTCCCATCAAACTACAGCATTTGTACCAAAAGTTTTGTCACTGAAATGTAGAAATGAGAGTGAAATGTATGAATGTATCACCTAGAACTGTGACCTGGAGGATGCCTGCAAAGCTCAGAACGAGCTCATAGACAAGCAGCAGGGAACTTCAGTCAGACTTATTTTAATTCATAAAGGCCCTGTTGTTGAAAAGAAAACAAATATTTGAAGTTATCAGCACTGGGTGTACTTTTTATTCTCACTTTTTAAAAGCTGGATTTCCCTGTATATTTTCCAGAAGCTCTAATTGTTTCATCAGGCTTGTGCAAATCCACAATAACCATTTGTCTGTTGAACAGCTTTAACAAAATCAAAATCCAAAGAAAATAAACCCTTCTCCAGCTAGCACTTCACGCCTTCAGAGAGAAAAATGAAAATACTTTTCAAGAGCCCTACATAATTATGATGCTGGCCTGCACTCTGTCATGACATGGGTTGTGCCTTTTCCTTCCTCATGTTGAGTACTTCATACCAATTTAGGGCAGAAATGTTAAGATCTGCTTTTGGGGGTGATTGTTCAGCTATCAAGATTTTTTCATTTGAGTAGGAAGAGAGAGGGTGTCTGCATGGATTAATTTGATCTCAAAAGACTGAATATCATCTTCTGGCAAAACAAATATATGAGTCAGGGCAAAGATCCTACGTGCAAAAAACCCACATTCAGAAAGATAAACTCAGCTTCTGTTACACAGACATTTACTCTGGAATTCTGAAACGCCTCATTTGCTGTTCTGAATCTGTATGGCAGGGGAATAAGGCAATAAATAAGAAACTTATTTAGAAAACTAAGTCTAGTAAAGATCAGGTATCTTCCAGCCTTCCTCTATATCTCAGAAAAATTATTTTTCTTTTAAGTAAGGAAACATTTTCCAAATGCAATCTGGTAAATTCTGCATGTCCTGCATGGACAGCTGCGGGCTCAAAGATTGATTTAAAAAACTGTATCGACAAGATTTTTAATAAGAGAACAAGGGAGATGATCCCAAAATATACCAGCTGAGGGAAAGACACATTAAAAAGTGCCCATGTTATCAGACATCGCTGAAGGAAACAGAAGAAATTACTTATAAAAGCATTAATTATTCACAATAATTTTAGACAAAATTTCAGAACAAAATGTGGGGGGTTCTGCAGAGAGCTAGGAAATTTGAGGTCACTATTTTCTCCCATAGCTACCAGTTTTCAAAAATTGGCTGAGCTGGCCCAAAAAACATAAAAGAGTTTTGATGAGCCTTTAAATAAAAAAATTACTTTCCTAAAATTTGAAAAATAGGAAAAGGTTCTGCTTAAAAACAAAACAAAACAAAAAATCAAGTGAAAACTTTGTTTAACCCTGAAATATTTTTCCTGCAAAGTTTTAGAAACTGAAACAATGCGACTTTCTCCAAAAACTTTCCCACAAAATCATCATATTTGACAAACTCCAATTATTTCACTCGATAAGTCTGACCAGGCTTTTTAAGAGAGCTATGTGCAGGGCACAGAGGAATAAATACTTTAAAAGACAATTCAGACTATCTGGCTCCAAGTGCAGGAAGGTGTTGAAAAAGTGAAGTTAAGAAATTAAAATCATACTCTTTACTCCCTGCAGGGTGAATCTCTCACATAAAGATTTTAAAAGTATCTATCTTGCCAACAGTCATTTGTAAGAAATATCCTCAGAGTATTCCAGGAAAGATTTTCAGTACATTTTCTGGGACAAAAACACAGCAGAAAGATGTCTTCAACCAAATGCACTGACCACACTCAAAAAGAAGGATTGTTTTTTCTCCTCAATGATTACAGAAATTCCCCAGACCATTCCAACACTCCTTTTCCCAAATGAGAACACACTCGTGGTTTTCAGTGAGACAAGAACATACATACAAAAAAATATAGATTTGTATATTTATTATTGCTGAGAATGAACGCTTAATTGGTTTCTAGCTGCAAGTAAGGGGTTTTTGCAATTATTTTATGCATCTGCAGAGGGCTTAATACTGATTTATGTTGTTTACTGAAATCTTGACTTAGCCTGGTGGGAAACAGTACAACGAAACCATGCCACCATATTCAAGGGTTACAAGTGATTCCCACAAATGAGATGTTCTATACTGCAAAACTCTTTCAATACAAATCATTCTCAATAATATATTTTTTTAAAAACCACTAAGTTAAAAGTGGTTTATGTGGTTTATGTACCAATTGTCTTTTTAAACTTCAACCTAAATCCATTCAAATTGAAAGACAGAAAACTCCATTTAAACATAAGGATTTTTTTTTTACTGCAAGGAGGATCGAAGACTGGTGCAGGCTGCTCAGACAGGTTGGGTATTGATCCTCAGTCATTGGAGATATTCAAAACCTGACCCAACAAGGCCCTGGACAACTTGTTGTAGCTGACCCTGCTTTGAGGGGTCACACAATCTCCAGATGGTCCTTTCCAACTCCAATCATTCTGGGATTCCACGAATAAGCACAACCCCTTCTCAGGGTTGTTAGTATGGGTTATTAGGCCTCTGTGTCAGCAACAGAAGAAAAGACAGAAAAGGGATCTTTCTGAAAGATTTAATTTCCTCTCCATTGTTCCAAGGCTGGCAAGTGCAGAGACATCTATGCTAAAAGTGCTTACTTGAAAAAACTAATACTATTTAGTTCAATGTATTGTACCAGAGAGTATCATGTTTTTTCATAATTTCAAAGAAAAAAATACATCTTGCAAATGTCTGTTTATATCACAAGAAAAGAAAAAAAGGTACCAACTGATATTCTCACAGATACCGACAGACACTCAAAGTTTGCTACACCTGAATTTCCTGAGAGAAATGCCCTGATTCTGGTAAGGATGACAAACACTTTGATGTAATATAATCTATATATTTACTGCAACAGGCTGTTACAGGAGCACCAGTCTAATGTTTATGGTTTGTGAAGAGCACTTCTCTGCCTTTTCATTATTGGCCTGAAGAACTGCACTGGCAAGTATTATCTACTCAAGGATTCCATTTTTGGACAATACCATTAATTTCATCTTCCAGAGGTTCCTCCCAGCCTCAACCACTGTGTGAGATAATACAATAATAAGCTATCATTATTACAGCATTTAAATGATCTTTCAGATTAAAAAAAAAAAAAAAAGAGTTTATTTATTCTTAATCGTTACATTTCCAATCTTGGTCTTAAAAAAATCCAAAACCAATTGAGATTTTAGGTGTTCTGGAATTGAAGCCTAATTAATGTATTACCAAAAAAATCTTTGTCTACCTTTTCACTAAGAACTATATAAAATACAAACTGCTGTCTGCTATAGTATTTATGTTATTAACTTGTTTATTTTTGACTATTAACTTTTTCTTTATGGTGACAAAAAATATTAATGCCAAGAATGAAAACATCTCCATATTCAAGCAAGTCTCTACCATAAATATTCCTGATGCCTTTTTCCTATGAAATGAAGAAATTCTCCTCATTTTCCTTTACATCTTATCTACTGAAATTCTATCTATGGATTTTAGTGAGTTTCAAGGTCACCAAATATTTGTTGTGCCATAATTTAAAAGCCTGATAGGAATCAAAGATACCAGAACTCAAGTACAATTTCAGGTCAACTTCTTCTTTACTGAAGGTTGAAAGGTTCTGATCTATTTCCTGGGCGAAGTCATTATACCAATATTTTATCTGAACACCTCTTAAAGATGTTGGGTATGAAATGTAAGAATTCCAATTGAAGTGAAAGGTAATCAAAACTCTCAAATCAAGGGAAAATTCTTATAATTTTGCATGACTCTTTCAACATAATTTAGTATAAATGTGTTTCTTACTTAAAACTCAAACTGCCTGACAAATTTCAAGATCAAATATTTAAGCAATAATTCATCTGTTGTTTGGGATACAAACTTTGAACAGATAAGAAGAATATTTGAAGAAATTGTAATAAAGTTGCACAATACACTCTTTAAAATACTCAAAACCTAATGTGTTTTCCATAGTGATAACTGATATTCCCAGTTTCAGATTTTTATCCTACTGAATATTACGTCAAAGTACTTGTAGTTCATCCATAGGCAAAAGTGATCTACTAAAGAACAGAAAATCTCTGAGGAATCTTTACTGCTGTGGATTGGACTGTCATAAAAAGCTGATTGTCTGAGAAAGTAGATCTTGCACATTTTAATTGCAATTGGAGATGGGCTTTGAGGAGCAAAGCCTGAGTTCAAAGATGAGGCTATAATCTGTAAGCAGATCACCAATTACAAACTGAGACTAGAATTAAAAATCTGAGTTCTGGAACACTCAAAATTAACTTTTCAAACCTGCACTTTGTATAATCTCCAAAGCACCAGCAGCTCCATCAGACTGGAAGAATGAGAAATTGCATCAATTTGGCCAAGAGCAGAGCTCTCATCCATCTGTTTGGGAGTAAAAGTCTCACTTGATGGGTCAAGAAACACCTTACACCTGAGTACCTATTTCAGATGCAAAATTGCTGGGTTTATATATATTTTTCTATTAGACACCAAAGGAGAAGCTCACTGTTTTATAAAGAATAAAGATAATAGCCACATAAATGTTACAATATTTAACTTGTTGAAAGAAAAATTGCACCTTTATTTTTTGAAGTCTGTTCCAATGCTGCACTTATGTCATATAACAGAGCTTGGTTTAAAGTATAAGTATCCATAAAAAGGTGATATGATAATATCTTGTGCTAATGGTGCCATTATCAAGCTATAAAATGATGCCATTATTTTGCCCAACTGTGTGGCTTCATGCCCAAGGCCGTTGTTCCAGCTGGGAAGAAAAACTCACAGTAATTGTGGCATATTATGAAATTTCCCTAAATATGTAAGAGGTTTCATAAATGGAGTGCATTTATGCAAGCCACACTATTATGTAATAAAACAGTCTCCTGATTTATATCTGAGAGTAGGAAATCATGTCAAACCATTCCTTTCTAGGACTCAAAAGATGAAATATACATTTTGAAAGCTAACTAAAACGGAAAAAGTTGATATGGACCTCATCCTCCAATACCTGCTATAAAAATTATTTCTCACACATTCTGGAAGCAAGCCAGCTGTCAGAATTTAGGGTGATAAATGATAAACAGGTCAGTGGTCAAAAACGAAAAAATCCTTAAAGCTCTCAAGGCAGCATTTAACACATAAAAACCCCAGTGGTTATAAATACAGCTAAAAATGACATCAGCAACATTTCTCCTTCATCTTGAATCCTGTTTGTTTTATGTACACAAACCACAGGACACCCCTTACTTTGAACATTCTTGAGCATCACTGAGTCCCAGCTTTGTCTCTCAAGTCCAAGAAAAGACAAGCTGACAGACCTGCAATGGCACCTTTACAAATTCATTATTAACATCTGGCCAGTTACTAGTTTTGTACTTCAAGCATGATCATCATTCTTCACGCTCACAAATTGAAGCTGCAAAGGGAAGAATAATTCTTGGCATCATTCTCACATAAGAGGCAAATCTAAATTATGACATCAGTTGCAGATTGACTCAGTAGTAAATTACCAAATCCAATTTACTCAGGACCTTGTAATTTAGTTTCAATCTAATTTAATTTAATTTTAGCTGTGATATATAAATGTTGATTAGTAGACTATTGCATAAGAATATAAAGTATTTAAGTTTCTTAAGTTGCTAATATTTAAGCTACAGTAGTTTTGGGGGGGTTTTGGTATGGTTTTTTTTCCCAAAGGCAGAACTGAACAATATTAGCAACCATACAAGCAAATGTTAATAAAATTAAATCTGCTATCCATGCCAACTAACTCTACACCATAATTTCCTAGAATTCAAAATAATTCTCCCTTTGCAAACAAATTGAGCTAGAAATGGACTCCACAATTTATACACCAGGCCATACTGACATGGGCTTATCCTTGTGAAAGATATGGCTAAAACTGCTGCTCTTCAGAAGGGAAGGATACTTATGTTTGAAATTTAGATTTTTTTTTTTTTATCATGTGATTATCACTCAGAGACCTTACAGGATTCTGTGGTCTTTTTGCTTTTGAGATCTTCCAGTACTGAGTGAAAGCACAATGAAAGGATGCTGTAAAGAGCCATGCAAACATACACCAAAATGTCATCTGTTTTTTTCCCTTCTTTTGCTGTGTTGGACTTACTGGTCTTTACTTCAAGGCAGGTGAACAGTAAAAACTAAGATATGAGAAGCTATACTTAACACATTTTCACAAATAAAAGAATGATAAATATCAGGATAAACCTATCAGTAACTGTAATTTGCTAATGACATGGCTGTACTTACACTAAAGCTATAAAGGTTGATTAAAATAATTAATCTGGCAACTTAGTTAGCATTTTATGCTTCAATAGTCACTAAAAAATGTAAAACTGCCATTAAAACAGTCAAGCTACATTATAGGTTCTGCCTCTGGGGCCACCTCCCTTGACCTGCTGGCAAGACCCTGCCCAACTCAGCCCAGGTCACCTTTGTCCTTCTCAGATCCCTTGCTGGCTCTGGCTTTTCCTCCCTGGGTGCAGGATTTTGCACTTCCCTGTGAACTCCATGAGGTTCCTCTCAGCCCATTTCTCCAGCCCCTCCTGGTCCTGCTGGATGGCAGCACAGCCCCTTGGCACAGCTCAGCCTCCTCCTGGTTTTGTGTCTACAAAAAACTTGCTATCCTGTCACCCAGATGAGTCCAGTAAACCCCATAACACTTTTCCACAAATTACAATTTCACTAACAAAATGTTCCATAGGAGCAATCTAAATGGACAGACTTAATTTTACCTTTGGATAAATAGAACCGTTACAATCTACAGCTCTGACAATGAAACAATTCTCATTTGTATAGGGAAATGAATATGGAAATCTATGGAAATAATTATGTAAAGAAACATATATATATATATATATACATATATACTCCTTATATATTTATATATACATATAAATATACTTACATATATAAATGAAAAGTAAATGGCACCAGGAAAATGTACCACCAGGCCACATTCAGATTGAGATATCTGTATCTGCCACTCAGTTTATCTCTTCTCAATTTATTATCTTCCTATGCCTACCACCAATTTCCTGACATATTTTATTTCTAGTACAATAGAATAGGCATGGGGAAAGTATTCAATAAAATAGATTTAATTTTGTTGAACAAGTTTAGCTGAATACTAATGCAGTCCTTGTGAAAAATTAGTTCAGGCTTACAGTTAAATCTGTTTTGTAACTACATGAGATCTGGTTCTGGTGAAAGAAGGATTAGTAAATTTCTATTGCTGAAAACCGATGCTGCTTTGCAGCCAATTTTTATGGATGTGTGATGAGGAAAAATAGTTTTAAATCTATAACTCTTATTCTCATATGAATCTAATTTTTCTGGCAGACATGTCTCATACAAGGGAAGTAGATAAGCATTTTGTGAAAATGCCTTAAAATGTCCTATAAACTTCATAAATCCATACAGTTTAGATTTTCCTAAGTGAACAAACATCAACTCTTTTTTCTTGAGAGAATAAAAAGAACAATAATTCCATATATCCTTTTTTTTCTATTAACTGCACTCAACACTTTATAAAAGATAATATACCTTCTGTAGCATCATACAGACCATACAGAGTGGTTTGTGAGCAGCAGGGCAAAATATTCAGGCCACTCATCAGAGCCCCCAACCACAGGAAGAATTTGTTTTCATTGAGACATGAATACTAAGTCAATGATATGGGTTTGAAAACAAAATACATAAGAGACAGGAAGAAATTACCCTAAATTAACAGAAAATCTCTTATGCTAAAGCTAGATTTTCTACAAAAACATACAATAATGCTTTTAAAAGCTAAAAGGTTTGCGTTACACATTTCCCAAGTGAAAGAATTTCCACTCAAATTTAAATAATATTATTCAAAAATCACTTTAAAAGTTAAGGGGGAGAAACAGAAGAAAGCAGCATTCCAGTGCTGCTCCAGCAGAAGCCAAAGCAGCAGCTGCTGAGGATGCTGTACCTGGCAGCGCTCTGCAGAGCAGCACTGCCCAGGTGATGGGCACCACCCAGAGCAGCAGCTGCCAAAGGCAGCTGCGATTCCTGACAGGGAAAAGAGCTGAGAAAGAGGAAATCATTTCCTTTTCTGACTATTTACAGTTTTGATTCAGGACAGGGGCGACATAACAATTATTCTTATCAATGGAATAATACTAACAAAATGTTTAACAGCCTTTGCTTGTGGGAAAGGGGAACTCTCTAAAAAAAATGCCTGGAAGTGAGACTCTTGATGGGATGGGAAGAGAAAAACAGTTATTTGACAACAGGAAAATAATAGAAAGTCTACTTTTTTCCCTTGGGAAGATTTTAGCGTGTAACTTCAGATTAGAAAAAGTAGATATGTAACTACACACAGTACAATGATGCTTAAACCAGAGCTATTACAAATCTTCTGCTTGTAGAGACAAGGGATTAGGGAAACAAAAAAATCAAAAGGGATATTTTTTACACTAAACATCTACAACTGCTGCCCAGAAGATTAAAGAGACTTTTGTTTTGGAAGGCAAGAGGACTGATGAAGACAGAAAATCCCTTTGTTCTTCCTGTTTTTGAATATTGGAATGCTTCACTGAGGGAATAAATGTGTACATAAATATGGGACCACACTATTACAGAAACCATGAATTAACACATGGAATTTTAAGTGCTTAAGCTTTGCTCTGAAAATTTCCTTGACAACTAAGAGGGGCCAATAGATCACTCTCCCTACTTTCCAGATGGAGCCCAATGGTACAAATGTCTTACACTTGAAATCTCTGAAACAAAAATAAAATTACAGCACTAATTAGGATTTAAAATTCTAATATGCATTTTTTAATATACTACACTCAGTTATATAAAAAAATACTTTCTCTGATTTTGATCTCAACAAATTTTGGGTCAGTTCAAGGCTTTTCACCAGGTATTTTATATGCATTTCATATCAGCTATCTTTGCAAAAAAAAGGATGAAACAGAGCAAGTTTACACTGTTAGGCAGCAAAGCTGTCAACATACATGAAAATGAAAATAGACAAGGACATAAGAAAAAGAATGTTCTGTTTGAAAGTCACATTTGGTAGAAACACAGCACTCTTGCTTATCACACATTTTCCTCACAGCTGCACTTTTACTAATCCCAAAACTGAATTTCACCAATATATAAGTTTAATAGTTGAAATTAATTTGATTTCTAAGGTATTTCAATTATAAAAACTGCAATCAATAAAATGATAATACTTCTTATCAACACTCATAGTATTTTTTCTACATATTTCCATGTCTTTCCTTTTCTTCCATTGGTTTTTTCAGGACAAGAGCAACCTCAGCTTATGACCTGAAGGAGTCTCCACTCTAGTTCTCCTCTTGAAACCTCTTAGCTTTAACCTCAGAGAGCTTTTGTTTCTCTTTTGAGTTCTAGTGTGCAATTCTGAATCTCCTTCAACAACATCCTTATCTTCTCAGAGCACAGTAAAAGCCCAGTGAAAGCAAAGATTTTCAAGGCACGATGAAACAGTTTAACACTGCTTTTTTATATCCTGATGGACACAGTTATTTCTGGTCAGAGGTTAATCAAATATTACACCTTGCAGCAGCTGGATATTTGCCAGTTAACTCCCCAAAATGTCTGGTGCCTTAGAAAAGCACAAGGTCAGTTTTCCTCATATTAAATACCCATTTTAAAATTTGCTGAAAAACATGATTATTTCATGCAAAGACAGATGAAAGTTTACTTACACAGTCATCATAATAGGGAGGAAAAAACCATAATAAACTGAGAAAAGTTATGATCTGTGCCTTACAGAATCTGGTAAGTGGAAAACATACTTGTGAAAAAGTAGAAGGCAGGGCATTAGCAATTATCAACAGAAATATTGGTTTGGTTGGAATAAAAAACTACTGTCATTATTTCTTGATAAAATAACAACCTTGGGAATTTCCTTTAATCTGTTTGATAACAAAATGTCGTTCATTTTGTGTCAACTACCTTTTACAGAAACATTAATGTACTAATGTTCACATTAAGTGGTCAAGAAAAAGATTCTCCTTAGCAATATTTTCAGATCAAAGAAATAACTTTGCTACTGAAAGTTCAAAACACTCAGCTGTAATTTACAAGTGGCACATTGAATATGAAAGTTTATTTTATCTGCATGATTAAACCAAAAAAAGAAATTACAGTAACAACTGATACATTTCTAAAATATTTCACAGAACTAAGACTGCAATAATATAATTAGTCAAAAAAAATTTAGTGATCTATTACCACTTCTGAACGCTATTCTTTCATGCTTTCTTTCTATTCCTAAAACAAAAGACAAAAACCCCCCAATAACTTCCAGAACAGAAGGTTGTAGCAATTTATCAATTCCCTGAGCAGCAGAGCAAAATAGTCAATTCAATTAAAGACCATGTACTAGACCAATTGTATTCTTGTTCCTTGTGGAGCAAAGGGCTCTAAGTGTCAACAAACTGGCAGTGAAAGAAGAGTCAATTGGTAAAAGCCCAATTTCATTTGTTTTTAAACTGTTCACAGGAAACTTACAAAGCTGAAAATGGACCTGTTTAATCCTCCTTTTCTGAAGCCCATTAACTGCTTTGTAGTAATCACTGCTTCTATGAAACTTTTTTTAAAATTGTCAATTACTGCTCCTTCATAACAACATCAGAGATAATTGTAAACACTCTTTATCCCCACTACTGTTTCCCCTCCACAATCCTTCAGGATGGCTTGTAGGACACCTACATGTCATGTCATAAAAAGGATGATTACAATTATTTGGTAAGATGTCACCAGTGGATTCACTTCACTTTTGTTGTAAGAAATTGTCCACATCAATAAATGTTCACATCACAAAGGAAAAAAAAATTATGGAGTACTGAGAAAAGAAAATTATATCACAGAAAACAACAAAAGCACATCAAGTACAGTAGATGGGACATATCTGCTTCCCCAAAGGAGAATCAAATCTGTCCAGAGAGATGGTTATAGAATTCCTTTCTTAAATTCTTTGGTTTCAGCGATTTTAGAAATGGCCTGTGCCACCTTTCCTTTTAGCTTGTCTAAACTAAGTATCCCCCACTGATATTTAGTCCCGTTTGTTCTTCTTGCTCCCTTTCTCCATCTCCTTCCCCCACCACCACTCAACCTGAGCTGCATTATCAACCCTTTTAAGTCTCCTTAACAAGTGAATTCACTTCAGTATTGTCTCAAGTCATTTTTTCTAAACCTCTTTGTAATTTTTACTATCCTCTGAACTCTCAAGTTGAAACCAGGAAGAGCTGAATAGAGCAAAAGGACTGCTTTAAAAATTTTATTTAAAACGTTCTTCACCACAAATAATCCTGGTTTATGTCTTTGTATGCCTTTCATTTTGTTTTCTTTGTACCCTGAGTTCCTCTTTGAACACTATTAACACAAGAGATGTCAGCTTAGCAGTAGAATTTTTAAAGTATAATATTACTTAGTATGATCATTTAAATAACTTCCTTTTGTTATGTTGTAGGTTTAAAAAGCCTTTAAAAACCATAGCATTAGCATTGTATATAATTAATAACAATTGAATCTTTCCCTTTAGAAACCCTGGAAATGTTATTGCAATGATGTAGCATTTCCCATTAAGTCCTTTCTGATAAAAAACACAATTAACCTTAGCACACCTAATATCATATTGTTAGTGAATTGTCACTATTGCATCTTCCATAATTATCAGTTTAAACTAAAAATACTAAAATAAAAAATCCCTTCCACCACAATTTGCTTCATTACACCACACTGAGTGGGGTTAAACAAAGGCAATCTTTAAATATCATAAAAAGACCCCAACAAAACAGTTTAAAAAATATGAGCAAGAATTAAAGCATAGCATATTTCAGAAAAATAAAAATTCACACACAAAGTATTTTGCACATAGTAAATGCAACTGCAGTAACTCAGTATTTGTGCTAATGGACACAGCATGTGAGTGGACCTGAAAAGAAACTGTTGGTTCAACACCACAATATCATGCAATTTATCACTGTGAATGATAAACCATGCAAAAACATCCCACAAATGAAACGCCAGTTAATGATCTTATGNTCCTGCCCCTTCTTCCTCTGGCTACAACAGGTGTAGAATAAACAGCATTAAAGCAACTTCCTCAAAGTGCACCAGCGAAGCATAAAGAAAAACACAAATGGAATGTGAGGCATCTTAATGGAGTGACCAAAATTGTAACAATAGCAATGGTACTGTGCAATTTAATCTTCTACCTGCAGAAGGATGTTTTGACAGACTAATAACTGTACCCTGCCCTGTCATCCCACTGAAAGACTCAAGCGGAAGCTGAAGAGCCATTAGGGTGGCTGGGAGGGGAACAGAAAATGAATCTTTAACACAAAGAACAGATCTTGCTTGGCCAGCTAAAAGGCTGGCAGGGAGTGGGATTGCCAAGTGTAAATACAAAAAAGGGAATATACCCCAGGAAGAATGAAGGGCTACTGATGTCATAGACAATGGATGCACAACAACAAATGTGTCTAAACAGAATGATTATATAAGGAGAAAAAGGAATTGTGAAATTATTTGAAGTTCAAATCATGAGGAAATCTGTTTTTTTAAAAAACAGATAGATGAGTTTATGAAAACATTTACTCAAATAGTTTTGGGTTTAACATATGCTGATAATGGAAAAGATTACTGTCAGCTCTAAGCCTATATACGTCAGAAAAACAAATTGTTCCATGTGTATTTGCAAGATTCAAAGCTCAGCACATAAAGCTTAAAGCCCTTCACTTTTTGTAAGTTACTAATTACATCAGCAGTTAGTAAGAAGAAGTAAAATTTATTTTAATGAGAATATTAATAATGGAATCAAATCTTTGATAGACTAATACTTAGTATGCAGGAAAACCAATGACTGAGAAGTTACTGTTTCCTTCCTTTCATAAATTACTTTAAACACATAATTTTAGACATTGTTCAGGTATAAATAATGACTACAGAAAATGAATCAAAGAGAAGCCAAAATAAGACCAAAAAAAGACAAAGTACTGTCAAAAGAACAGGGTGATTATATCCACGTTGAAGATGTGTTCAAGTATCCCTTATCTATGTGAACTTTAAATAAAATTCAAAGGAAGTGGATGTAAGGAGATGAATATCAGTCTTTACAAGGAAACAAAGATCCAAACATATCAGATTAGTGTAATTTTCTCAGCTCCTCAGGATGCCTCTTCTAGTTAGAATGGAGAAGTGAATTGATTACATTGCAAATAACACAGCTGCAATTGATTTTTCTTTTCCACCACTTGCCTTACCACAGATGAATACAGCTAAAAAAGATTTTCAAAACAAATCAAGTTTTGTGTTTAATGCCCACAGAATATAAAAGTATTAATTAAAATTTTTTTTTTAAAAAATCAACAAACCAACAACATCATATAGTAGTGAATACAGGTATGATGTGAATTAAATAGCTTTTTGCCTTTTCTAATGACTAAAGAGAGGGCAAGAGAAAAGGAAAAATCTATTCTTACTGGTGCACGTGTATCTTAACCACNTTTTGTTATGTTGTAGGTTTAAAAAGCCTTTAAAAACCATAGCATTAGCATTGTATATAATTAATAACAATTGAATCTTTCCCTTTAGAAACCCTGGAAATGTTATTGCAATGATGTAGCATTTCCCATTAAGTCCTTTCTGATAAAAAACACAATTAACCTTAGCACACCTAATATCATATTGTTAGTGAATTGTCACTATTGCATCTTCCATAATTATCAGTTTAAACTAAAAATACTAAAATAAAAAATCCCTTCCACCACAATTTGCTTCATTACACCACACTGAGTGGGGTTAAACAAAGGCAATCTTTAAATATCATAAAAAGACCCCAACAAAACAGTTTAAAAAATATGAGCAAGAATTAAAGCATAGCATATTTCAGAAAAATAAAAATTCACACACAAAGT
Organism: Dicaeum eximium; assembly: GCA_013396995.1. Classification (NCBI taxonomy): domain Eukaryota; kingdom Metazoa; phylum Chordata; class Aves; order Passeriformes; family Dicaeidae; genus Dicaeum; species Dicaeum eximium. The sequence continues at coordinate 755,245 of VWZP01008035.1, forward strand.
ATTTTGCACATAGTAAATGCAACTGCAGTAACTCAGTATTTGTGCTAATGGACACAGCATGTGAGTGGACCTGAAAAGAAACTGTTGGTTCAACACCACAATATCATGCAATTTATCACTGTGAATGATAAACCATGCAAAAACATCCCACAAATGAAACGCCAGTTAATGATCTTATGGAGTATTTGCAAACTCAGGAGTATAAATTCACATTTGTTCTCCTATGACAAAGCATCTACACAGTGCAACTGGGCACTCAGATTTCACTGGTTTCCTTAACTGATTAAATTCTATGATACTAGAATATAATTTGAATTTGTCACCCCAACCAAAATCAGTTTATTATTTCAAGTTAAATTTTTATGAGAAACTATTATTATTATTATTATTATTATTATTATTATTATTATTATTATTATTATTATTATTATTATTATTATTATTATTATTATTATTTAAACTCCTGCCCCTTCTTCCTCTGGCTACAACAGGTGTAGAATAAACAGCATTAAAGCAACTTCCTCAAAGTGCACCAGCGAAGCATAAAGAAAAACACAAATGGAATGTGAGGCATCTTAATGGAGTGACCAAAATTGTAACAATAGCAATGGTACTGTGCAATTTAATCTTCTACCTGCAGAAGGATGTTTTGACAGACTAATAACTGTACCCTGCCCTGTCATCCCACTGAAAGACTCAAGCGGAAGCTGAAGAGCCATTAGGGTGGCTGGGAGGGGAACAGAAAATGAATCTTTAACACAAAGAACAGATCTTGCTTGGCCAGCTAAAAGGCTGGCAGGGAGTGGGATTGCCAAGTGTAAATACAAAAAAGGGAATATACCCCAGGAAGAATGAAGGGCTACTGATGTCATAGACAATGGATGCACAACAACAAATGTGTCTAAACAGAATGATTATATAAGGAGAAAAAGGAATTGTGAAATTATTTGAAGTTCAAATCATGAGGAAATCTGTTTTTTTAAAAAACAGATAGATGAGTTTATGAAAACATTTACTCAAATAGTTTTGGGTTTAACATATGCTGATAATGGAAAAGATTACTGTCAGCTCTAAGCCTATATACGTCAGAAAAACAAATTGTTCCATGTGTATTTGCAAGATTCAAAGCTCAGCACATAAAGCTTAAAGCCCTTCACTTTTTGTAAGTTACTAATTACATCAGCAGTTAGTAAGAAGAAGTAAAATTTATTTTAATGAGAATATTAATAATGGAATCAAATCTTTGATAGACTAATACTTAGTATGCAGGAAAACCAATGACTGAGAAGTTACTGTTTCCTTCCTTTCATAAATTACTTTAAACACATAATTTTAGACATTGTTCAGGTATAAATAATGACTACAGAAAATGAATCAAAGAGAAGCCAAAATAAGACCAAAAAAAGACAAAGTACTGTCAAAAGAACAGGGTGATTATATCCACGTTGAAGATGTGTTCAAGTATCCCTTATCTATGTGAACTTTAAATAAAATTCAAAGGAAGTGGATGTAAGGAGATGAATATCAGTCTTTACAAGGAAACAAAGATCCAAACATATCAGATTAGTGTAATTTTCTCAGCTCCTCAGGATGCCTCTTCTAGTTAGAATGGCGAAGTGAATTGATTACATTGCAAATAACACAGCTGCAATTGATTTTTCTTTTCCACCACTTGCCTTACCACAGATGAATACAGCTAAAAAAGATTTTCAAAACAAATCAAGTTTTGTGTTTAATGCCCACAGAATATAAAAGTATTAATTAAAATTTTTTTTTTAAAAAATCAACAAACCAACAACATCATATAGTAGTGAATACAGGTATGATGTGAATTAAATAGCTTTTTGCCTTTTCTAATGACTAAAGAGAGGGCAAGAGAAAAGGAAAAATCTATTCTTACTGGTGCACGTGTATCTTAACCACAGGAGTGCTGATAGATCTGTGACTTAGGCACGTCTGTTGTTGAATCCTCACTGCAGAGCTGACAAAAGCACTTCAGAATGTCACTGAATGCCTCCATTTTGGCATGGATGCAGTGACACATTTATGCCAGGCTCATGCTCAGGAGTGGAACAATAATGCATCCCCAATGAGAAAGCCAAAAGGTTCCTTCTAAACCTTTGAATAAACATTTTATAAATCCTTTCTCCACTGACATCTCGCCTCCTACGCTGCAAAGTCTAACAGTAACAGTAAAAAATTGTATATTTCTACCCTTATATTTCAGATTAAGTGCAGTTTTACACTCTCACCCGCTTTTTATCCTTGCTGCTACTGAATAATATTCATAGAGTCTTTTAAGTTGGAAAACACCTCTAAGATAATTGAGTTGAACCATTAAGAGATGTAGTCCATCCTTGCTCTTTCCAACCTCTGGTCTGGACACACAAGCATGGTCAAATTTTCAATCCAGGAATGTATATTTAAGAAATCATGCCAAAAAGGGGGAAAAAAAAGGAGACTATCCAGATGTCATTTAAGTAACATTTTTTCCTTACGAAGGCAGATATAAATATTTGGCTCAAAATGCCCAACAGCTGAATAAATACCAAAAGAAACCGGTTTGCATTTATATTACACAACTTATTATTTAAAACAATTACCTCAAATTTATAACTATTTTCATTATTTTTAAAGCTTGTGGGTTGGAGGGACTCTCAAGGAGAATGCAGTGAATTGCACTGAATTCCTGGTATTGATCTTAACATCTTCTGCAAATTCATTGAACTCACATTTTGCTATAAAGAGAAGTCATTAACTTTGAATGTTTTAAAGAGAGGGCAAAGAAAGGATGGGTAAGTTGCAGAGAAAATGGACTCAGAGTCTTCTTGGAGGTGCACAGAAAAAAAGATTAGATACAATGGACAGAACCTCCAACAGATGCAGGAAAGAAAATTACTTAGACAAGGATCTGAGCAATCAGACCTTATTTTGAAGTTTGCCCTGATCTGAGCAGAGAGCTGGACTGGAGACCTTGAGAGGTTAATTTATAAACAGTTCTGTTTCCCAGAGTCAGAAATTCTGACACTTCCACAAGAGATAACTAAAACGAAACTTTTATCCATGAAAATCAGTCATTCTGTAAACCTCTCGTATGTACGCAGAGAATTTCTCAGACCCTACCACTAAGAACAGAACAGAACCAAAATTACCTTAAATGAAAACAATTCAAAGCCTGCACTAAGATGGTATTAGAAGACAAAGCAGTAATGATGATTCTACACACATACAAACAGCTTTTATTTCACTCATTTGAGAATATCTGACAGCTTGAATGGGTTTTCACTACCTGGCCTCGTAGTTAATATGGCAATTTTAACCAGACTGCAATCTGTAACAATGTCAGTCTTGTGTATTTTTCTTGTCACTGTAAGGAATAATAATAAAAAGAAAAGGCAAGAAAGTAAAATGGGGACATCACGAAGCAAAAACAAAAAAGGAAGGAAAGAAAGACACAAGATTCATCTTCCCCCACTTTTTGTGAAGGATGTTAATGAAAAGCTAGCAATGAAAGATGAGAGCGATGAATAGAAATCACGTAAGACAAATAATAATGTAGTAGTAGAATAGAAAAATCTGTTGAGCATGTTGGTCTAATAATAATCAGCTTTAAGAATATATGTGTTCCAAACAAGTATTCTACAACCAGCAGTTCTTACACGTTTTCACAGGAGATTGCTGCACTCCAATTCATGTCTACATCTCCTAACCCTTTCCTAGCATATCCACAGCAATATGAGAAACAGAATTTAGAGTAATTCTGGATATTTTACTGTTTCTACATGTAAAGAGATTGTATTAATCCTTCTGACAAAATCCCCACTTTGAGGAAGTAGAATAAAAATTCAGCATGGCACTTATTAAACTTTTAGCTAATGTAAAATGTAATTGCAAATAGAGATGCACATTTGTACAAATGTGTTTCTAATACAAGGCACAGCCAGATTCTTAGCTCTCAGTTTTCTAGTGCTGTTTAAAGCTTCTGACAATAATTTGCAATAAAACAGTATCATCATTAATATGTTTTTATTTGGCATGCTGAGCAAAGAAAGTGAAAATAATAGGTCACTTACAAAGCCATGTGTATAGAAGGATAAGGGAAAGGTAAGATTAGTAAAACTGGATGTGGTAGTATAAATGTGGAATGAAAGAATGAAGATCATTCTCAAGGATGTTATTTTGGACTTAGTGGCATTAAAAAATATTTGGGGTTGTGGTAGATAATCATTAAATTCACAATGCTGTGATGAAGGGGCTCTAGTACTCCTGGGTGTATAGAAGAAAATATTGAATGCAGGAAAAAGGATGGACTGGAGTCACAAGAAGAAAGGGTAGGAACGATGGAGCTAAGGCTGCTCTGCTTCCCTCAGCAGCACAGTGTGTGCAAGGGGGAGCTGCTGAAAACCCCCTTTGTCTGCCCCCTCAAGTACATTAACTCTGCATCCAAAACACACCTAATCACACTTGGAAAAGCACACCCAGTTCTGGCTCCCACAGCTCCCAAAAGATACTGAAACACTGGAGGGTTCAGAGAAAAGCCAAACAAATGGTGATAAGAGTATATGGTATTTGCAACAACATCATATCCGTTATAGGAGAAAGCTCTCTTTTCTAGCACAAAAGTATATGTCAAGAGTAGCCCTTGGAAAGCTACACTTATCATGAATTAAATATTTTTGAGCAGTGGAAATAACTGACAGTCAGAACTATGTAGTAGAAGTCAAGTGCAAATCCCCTTTTTAGAAATATTTAGGCCAAGAGTTAGGTTTGTTTGTTTTTTTTTTCAGTATATGGTCTAGTTCAAACTGAAATTAATTTATGACAGCCTATGCTTTAGTTTATATCTCATTTCAAATTATATGACCAAAGCAGCCCCTTCTGGATTTATCATCTATGAGATCTAACACCTAGGTAGCAATGAAATCAAGTGCTTACATGAAAAAGTAATGACAAGTAACTAATGTACTTAAAGCTAGATTTTAAAAGAAGCAGATGACCTGCAAGCTCTCTACCCTCTTGCTTAATATGCTTATCTGGCTATCTTTGTCTGATAATTGTACTGTCTCCCTGAAGGCACGAAATATGTTTGTCTAACATAGAACAAGCAGTTTATGGGTTTTCTTTTGGTTTTCTTCAAAATACATTAAATTAGCTTTCTGTTAATAAAGAATTTAAGAGATTTTTTTAAATGGCATCATTGTCACAATTTAAAGGTCGTTAAAGCATTTTAAAATAAAACCATCAGCATTTCGTAAGAAAACTGAACAGAATCATGACCCTATCACCCTTTTCCACAGTCTGAAGAAGTGAGCACTCACACCATAATCTAACAGAGCACAGCACCGCCCCAGAATTTGCCCAATTATCAGCCAAGTTTGCAGGTCTGAGCTTGCCTTCTTGATAAACAAAGAGCTTGTGACTCTGCTCAGTTTTGTGCTGTTCATTCTGCATTTCTTAGGAAAAGCATTTGTCCACTGTGACTTCCTCATATGTTCACACTGGTTAGCTCAGCTCAACCCATACATGCATTAGTTAGTCCACGAGGAACCACAGAATGGCTTCTGTTTTTTAAATCCTGGAGTCTCACTGAGTAATATTTTCACTTTGTTATTTCATCACAGAAATTATTACACTGGCCAAATGGCTCAGACACAGCTGAATCGAGTTTAAAAAAAAATAGAAATAAAATATCACCACAAGAAAAATACCTTAAAGAGTTCCTAAAGGTCAATATATGGCAACTATTTTCCATTCTCAAGGATTGCTTCTAGCAGCAGATATGAAGTTCCACTCCTTTCATCTGTGACTGCAATAACTCTTACACATTTGAGTGCCACCAAAAATACTGGTTCACCTAAATAACCATTCTTAGGCATGAATGTCTGCCTAATCTAAGGTAGCAGTTCTTGACTAAGGATGCTGATGACACCTGAGCTCACTCCTGGGTGCTCCTGCACATAAAACAATCTCACCTGTTGACGCTTCAGTGCTTTTGGAAAAGTGGGATTTAGAGAGCCCTGCAAACTCAGCTGTAAGCATTCCTACAGTTTTTTAGCTATTTTGCCACAGCCTGAGGAATTAAGCTCTGAAGCTTGGAGCAAAATCCCAGACCTGTATTTGCAGCCAGCGTTGTCAAAGCTGCCTAGCATTGGAAAGTTCTTTTTTCCAGGTTCACTGGCTCAGGGAGAGTTCACCATCACCTTGTGGGCTCAGTGCTCAGAGGTCAGACTCAGCCTCCAGGCCATGGCACAAGTGCCCACATGCTGCTGGGCCATGTGTACATGAGCACCTGGAGCCAGAGGAGCTCAGGAGACACAAAAGCTGCTCCTCCTAACCCTGAAACTCCTGTCCATGGCAGGACCACGCTGGTGAGGCTCATCATCATCATCATCATCATAATCATCATCATCATCACTGCTCAGCAGAGTGGGGCTCTCAAGAAGTCTTCCTCACAAACCCCCTACACTGAAGTTTTTAAACTGATTTCTGGCCACCGGCATTTTGTTTACTAAGAAATGTTGAAAAATATGGATTTGGCAGAAATCCAAATTTAAACAAAGATATAAGAAACAGAAATCCTGTACATCTCCCACATTTTTCTATAAAATCCTGATCACAGAGGGCAGCTAAGGTTGTATTAATCCTTCTGACAAATGAGTTTCTGACAGTTATGATAAATAGTTTGAAAATACCTATTCTCTCCCACCAGCTTCCCATTTCCATTCTGATCCCCTATGAGCCAAACATTTACTTTCAAATAATTCTGAAGCCACTGTGTATGACCTTTATAGACTTCTGCAGTTCAACAAGGCATAGATGTTTTCTTCAGGGAGAATCTTAATATTTCAAAGTGGTTTTTTCTTGTTATTGAACAGAAGGTTTTTATACCCCACCATGTGTTCTCACCCCAAATCCCAAGATGAATAATTGATTTATTTTTCTATAGCTAATCAAAAGTCCTGAAAAACTGTAAGCTATCTAAAAGTAATTTTTTTTTATTGCATTCTAAATTTTCTAACTAGAATTTACTTCAGTAAGTATATAAGAGAAATGGAGGTTACAGGGGAAAAAACATCAATATCTACTTGCTAAACATCATAGGGAGATAATTTTTATTAGCAAATACTAATGTATCTATACATCTCTACTGTGTTATACAGCCACCAGTAGATGATGCCTTGGTCTGCCTGGAAAAGAAAGCCCTACACAACTGGCACATCAGTTACACGAGTTCTTATCTCAGACATTCAAATTATACACCAATTAAAACTATGCATCACTGAGGACTAATTATCTCCTAATTATGTATTTTGGTTCCCTTAAATCATCAGCTGATCTATTAACAGGGCTTTTGCTTTCTCAGAAATACATCAACTATGTTAAATATTTACAGATATTCTGGTGGCTCGTATTAGGCATTTTCTAAGGTGATTGGAAAAAGAAATGTACCAGGAAGAATAATGAATAGAATATTTGCATTTGTTGGAGTGGTGTGGAAGTTGGCATGATACAGTTGGCAACCTTGTTCTGGTATATTTTAAGACTAATGTTAACTGCTTTGGCATTATTTCAAGTAAAAAGGGTATAATCTAATAATCAGGAAACACCTTCTCATTTTAGCAATAGGTTAGGATTCATGGGAAGCATTTTGGAAAATGCTTTATTGGATTTGGGCACATCAAGCCTTTGTGGAATATTATACAGCCTTGGAATTTATTCTCCATACAACTGACCTTACAATTCCAAGAAAATAAATTATAGATAGTCCATTTTCCAAGGCAAGAACTGGTAGGTTTCTGGTATTATATTTGATTGCCTAAGAAAGAAAAAAGTACCCATAATTACTGTAGCAGTCCCCATTTGGGTAGTAATTTTCAAGTACTTTCTAAAATGCAATAATTGTACATGTAACAAATACACCTGTAATAATGTAACTATGACTGAGAATTTTAACAATGGCATTTAATGTTTTGAAAAACAGAATTGAGTTTAGCTTTAGATACTAGCAATGAAGCAAATGAAACTCTACCTTCATCCTGCTGTTGTGATTTCAATTTTGAAATAATTTTTAATTTCTCCACTTAAAGTTGTTTTTTTTCTCTAAAAATAACTATAGAGCAAAAATTCCATTTAGTACATTTTAATAATATATAAAAAACAATACTATGGAAGATATAAACCCGAATTCCCAGACTTCTTGTTGTCTAACGATCTAAATGCCATGAGCAGCCAGGTGATTAGATGAGCCACTTTGACAGAATACTGAAGCACAAATGTATCATGAGCAGCCTTCTGATCTCTTATAGAGATCCCTGTTTCTTTAGATATACATTCCTTCATTCTAATTCCCAGTATCACTTAATGCCTATATTCAATGCATAAAAGCTGACAAAATACTAAACACTATAACATAACCTTCCTTCAAAATCTCTTCCAAAGCACTGTAGTTTACTAAATCTCTTTTTATTTGGATCACTTCCTTCTTACATTCCAATGGGAACTCGCATTTGCACTTCTTCAGTCTCATGCTCCCACCCCTCCTGTTTTTGGCACTGCAATTTCTCTTCCTTCAGAGTCCAGGACTGATATGACCTGATGCATAATCCAAGCACATTAAACATAAATTTTGCTTCGTTGAGGATAATTTGCACAGCAAAGTGGAGGATGAGAGAAAATGGCCTCAAGTTTAAAATTGGGATGTTTACATTGGATATTAGGAAAAATGTCTTCACAGAAAGTGTTGTCAAGCACTGGAACAGGCTGCCCCGGGCAGTGGTGGAGTCACCACCCCTGGAGGCATTTTAAAGATGTGTAGATGTGGCAGCTGGGGACAGGGATTAGTGTTGAACTTGGCAGTGTAAGGTTAAAGTTGGGCCAAATGATCTTAGAGGCCTTTTCCAACCAGAATGATTCTATGTTCCTCTGTTAATTATTATTATTATTATTATCAATCCTGACTTTTCATAATGATCAATATCATCATCCTTACTGAAAACTGAAAGTACACATAAATGTCCATTGTAGACTATACCCCAGTCATCTATAAACAAATCCACCCAGTACTGCAGGTTGCCTTCTATTCCTGTTATTTCTTCTGCTCTGACAGAATTTCCTGCTCCTTGAAGAATTGTCACTAATGATAGTTCAATGGATTTCCCAGGTTTTTGTTTTTAGTATACTACTTTCAAACCTATTTTAAAGAGGGATTTTACATTTACTGTAAGAAAACATCGAAGTAGTTTTGGAAGTTAATGCATCCACTTCATCATCAATACTGGTTCAGTGTTTCAGGAATTATAGTGTCTCCACACATTGCTATATGCAGTTACTCAGCAGCCTCTATGAAAACCATTAAGGCACTTAGAAATTGAATTGTTCAACATAAATCATAGGGATTAAATTCAGGCATGCAATCACTGGTGGCACACAAACACAGCTACATGTGGATAAATACATTTTCCAAGCAAAGGGTGCACAACCATGACCTTAGCAAACTTCAGAAAGGCCTTAAAATCCAAAAAGATCTGACCTTTATTTGTTAATTTAGTTATTAGGGTTGTGATACTGTTGTAACTTTTGTAACTTCTAATGGTAATTATTGACAAGTTTTACTTCTTGGAGCTTTTACAACATGTAAGTCACTCATGAATGTTAAAAATTCAAATTAAGTCCAAAACAAAAACAAAAAAGCTGAAATAAATTATACTACACAGTAAATTTTATTACAAGGGTAGATATGCTTCTTGATTTACATTACACTTCTTCAGTTGCTACACACAGGCTATTAACAGGGGGAAAAAAAATCAATTCTGAAACAGTAGCCAGTAAATTGAAAGAACACTATTTTCAGCTTTAAAAAAATCACTTGAAGATTTATATATGAAGCAGTTTTAATTATCTGTTGTGCTACATACAAATAAAATTTAAATCTTCACCATAATTCATTATTGCCTTCTGGTATACAAACCAATACAGGGTGCCAAAGACAGTTTTCATCAAAAACCACCATGCAGAAAAAAACAGAACTCCAAGTAGGCTTGCTTAAAAATATTAAACTTTTTCAAATACATCAGGGTATTTTATGTACACCAACATCCTGTCTAACTTCAGTGCAACAGTAATTGTTTTATGCTGTGGAAACATGTCAGTTTAACTAGGCTATGTTCAAAAATGTATAACAATGCGATTTTTTTTTTTTTCATTAAACGCAAACCTAATTTTGCCAGACAGTGCTTTGTTGCTGAGGATGAACCGTACAATTTAAACTGGCCCTCCCAATTAAAACTCAGACACTTGTGAATCTTTCATTTACACTTCAGGGAAGAAAGGAAATAACTAGTAGAACAGTTATTATTTTCTCCAGATTCGGCTTTAAAATTGGTAGAAAATTTTGCTGCTGAGGCACAAGTTGAGATCAGACTGACAAGTCTGACAGTTATAAAGAGATCTAGGTGCAGGAATGCAGCTGATCCTGAAGCAGGAATGGTCCTACTGTTCCTAGGGACAGTGATTAGACAAACAGCCAGGACAGCATTTAAAGGGTATTTCCCTTTACATATGCAGCCACTGCTTTCCAGAATATGGGAGAAAATTATGGAAAAAAGAAAATGCATCTGTTACCAGCTTAAATTACAAAAATCCCTTGCCATAAAATTAGTTTCCTGAGACTGAAGAACATGTTGTGACTGCTGTTATTAATATTTGCATAGCTGTCAGAAGCCCAAGCTTTATGACTGCTTACTGCTTCAGGGACCATTGACCACTATTTGAGGTGCTGGCTGCAGTCTGAGTTACTGCTTTTCAATAAATGTTACAGCCTTCAAACTCCATCACCAGTGGAGTCTGAATTACACTGACTCTCAAAATAAAATAAAAATGAGCAGAAACAAGTTATGGGGCTTTGTCACATATTCTGTTCAGAAATCTAACCTCTTTTAAGGCAAGAGCATTTTCTCATGGAGTCCTGTTAACTGATGTATAAGGCACAATACACCTAAAGGCTTGGGACTGTCAAAGACAGTCAAAGATGAGGATGGATGCTAATCACACCCTCTTACTTGGATAAGCTGAAGATGTCCCACAACACCACCTTTCCAATGACCCCTTATGCAACTGTGTCACTTTCCTGCTTTTTTCCTCAAAGAAGAGGAGATTTTACAGCTAAATAAGATGCCTTTAGCATCAGGAAATTTAAATGCAGGGCTGTGGAGATCACCCAGGTGTGTGCCCATGGACAGAAGGTGTTGGCTGATGGGAACCTGCAGTACATTCCAATAGACAGCAGCCATACAGCTGAAAGAAACTGAGAATTTTCTACATAGTTTCTGTGTTTGGCAAGTAATCTGCTGCTATCCAGTGCTGAAGAATTTGTATGCTGAGGTGATTAGGCTCACTAGTGACAACAGTGAAATGGGTCACTGCCTATCACAGACCAGCACACCTTAAAGAACTATTTTTATTGACACCAATCACGACATATCCTTTTTTCAAACAAAGCCAAGAAATCATGTTTCTTTGTTTTAGAGCCACCAGGGATTTATTAACATTCTGGGAAAAAAATCCAAGCTTGCTGAATAGGTAACATGAATAATAAAACTACCTAAGGAAGCAGCTGTGAGCCATTGATCCCAATAAACAATCACCTGCTGGGATGAACAGTTTTTCCTTATAGTCATGAAAATCTTGGAGAAAAATGAATGCAAAACCAGAGATAATATAGGTGACTTTAACAGAAAGTGAACCTAAATGTCTTGTATAATGAGGAGGGCTGCTTCTTTTCCTATGGAAAAAGAAAAGAGCAGTAACTCCAACACCCAAATCCTCCCAATGAAAGATCCCAGAAATCTTAGCTCCAGTCGCAGCGTAACAGGAGGCACAAGAGCAGAGTGGTGAAATGCATACCAATAACACCAGTGGTAATAACATCAATAACACAACTTCAAATACCAGTTTAAAAGGGAATAAGGTCACTAGTTCTGCCTCCTTAGGAACTCATGTTTTATATAATGTATTCTCGACAAGTTGTGATGAATAATGGAAATACAGGAGGGCTGGTACTCAGATTGTACTTGAAAAATGTTCAGTGTGCTGGAGTACTTAGTCCTCTACAAAAGCATTGTGTAAAAGGCCAAATTTCATGTTGCTACCTTACTTATTAAATGAACAGAATACCTCTCGAGAAAGCCACAAAAATTTCCTTAGGTCTAACAGGATTAAATACAGCCTTTAGTACTGAGTTAACACAAAATACCAGTTTTTCCCAGCATGGTATGACCATTGCAGTGTGGCCATTTCAGTGAAAGGACTGCAGTGCCATAGACAAATATCAACCACTTTTGCCCATTATGGAGGTGAAATCTGGTATGCTATGAGATGAAGATGTAGAAGATCATAACTATTAGACCTGATTTAGTACTGACTAAGGAAATTTTAGCCTCTGGATTGGAATGAACCATTACTTCCTTCTTTTAACCCAAAGTCATAGGAGGTTTCACACACTTTTAAAATTTCTACGACATTCAGAATTATAAAGTTAGCATATAAAACAAAACTTGTTTTCTCTGAAAAGCTCCCTGCTCCATTTATCATTTGAAGATGTTATCTACTGCTAGAGCACCAAACACAAGAAACACATACTGGTAATGTTGACTTCAGATATTTTCTCAGAAAAGAACAAATTACAGCATAAAAAAAGGCTGAGAGCTAAGTAATAATTTTGTTCATGTAGAAAGGCAAATACAGAGGACAAAACTAAAATCCTAAAACAGTTTCCCCAACTGGACCTTAGCATTCCTTTTCAGTGCATGAAATTGAGTAGCTTAATTTCTAGATGGAGTCAGGACAGGAATGCAATCATCAAGCACCACTACATCTGAGGCAGAACTGTCTAGACTGATGAATTTTAGTGCCTCAAAAAGAAATACAAAAAAACCCCAAAGAAACCTGAGTAACCATGGCAGACAACGAAAATTTTGATTTAAAAAAAAAGAGGAAGGGTGTAACCAATGCTCAGGGATTCCCTTCATCAGGGTGTTAATCTGCAGTGGAAACAGCACAGGAAGGAGCTGAGATCTGCCAACGTCTGACACAGAGCTGCACGTCTCAGGAATGCATCACCTTAATAATGTTTGAATTGCAGTGATGATACAGCCACCTTCCAGTCGTAAAGGTGAGAGGAGAGTGTAATGCATTTACAGCTGAAATTGCTCCCTGGATTTGTTTAAGGAGCCTGTTTGGCAGCTGAAGTTGTTCTATCCTTAGGAAGTGGGAGACAGCGTAAAAAACATCCTTAATATGAAGACTAAAAGAAAGCAGTTAGTCTTCAGGGTTTGTTTGGATTTTTTAATAAACTAGTAGAGTTGTAAGTGTTAGTAAGCTGAAAAAATTCATCCTTTGACACCATTAACACATATTTACAGTCATTTTTCAGGTATGATGAAGACAACTCTAGATTTACTTAACACAAGAAAAACATTTCTCTGACAGTTTAGTCAGAAGATGACTGCTTTAATCCAGGACACTTTATCATATATATCTATATATCTATATATATATATGTATATCTATCTATATATATAAAAGAATTTTTGTATTTATATTTTCATATTTATATTTATATTTATGTGTATTTTTATACATAGATATATAAAGTAAGGTTCTGTATTTTAAAAAATACGGAACGTTCCTTCCCAATAAAATGGAAATTTTTTAGGGTATTTGTATGGTTAACTGCAAAGTATTTTGAGCTTGTAGTTGTTTCTGCAGTAAACCATCAGGAATTATGAAATTTTATTATCATTTTAACAATTTAATATTTAAGACTTAATTCTGTAAGGGAGTTATAGTCAAAAGCCATTCATCCACATAAGAACCTCCTTCACTGATGCAGGGGACGCTGTGCTCACAAGTGCAGCCATAATAATTATAAGTATAAATATTGCTGGAACATCACAGGCCAGGGAGGAATCATGATTGCATTGATTTTTTGGAGTCTGCTACTGCACAGTACCTCAGTACTCCAGAAAATACTGAATGAAATTGATTCCAATGAAGTCAAAGAAGAACATAAATTCTAATAAACTATACTTAGTCTTAACTGAAGTCTGTGATATTGCAATCTGACAGAGTCACTCAGCATTTAAAAATATCAGAGGCTCCAAAAGCCAATCATTAATAAAGGACTACAATCAAATACCTAGGTACATACAGATTTGTATACCATTCGCTGTGTTTACATCTAAATGCTGAAGTTATATTACAATTAAAAACAGACGTTCAACAATTGAAATTCAGCCCAGCCTTAAAATCATACTAGGACAGCCAACATAATATAACTATTATACACAGAAAATACAACATGGAAATAACTCTATAACACAAACTCTATTTGTGTACTTACTGTATGAGTGAAACCATGAAATTCAATGTAAAGCTGAAATAAAAATGTCTCTAAGAGCACAAAGCAGTCACTAACCTGTATTTTGATTGGCCAGGAGAAATTGCTGACATAGACATAGAAAGTGATGTTTGGGTTGCTTCGAAAGTTAAATTTTTCACAGGAAAAGCTGTCTCTGTATTCCTTAATATTAACCTTGGAAACAACAGGAATCTCTTCTCCAGATATTGTTCCAGCTAAAAATTTTTAAAAACTCAGGTGTAAATATACATATTTGAGAAAAATATTAATCATCATTAAAGACACCAAAGTAACTTTGAATTAGAAACATAAATCTTTAATTGCTTTTGGTGTCTTCCCTCTAAAACAACCCCTTATTATAGTTTACATGGCACATTAGGTATATTTAATGTATATACAGAGAATTCACAGAAATTTTTACTTTGGTTTTAAAAAATTATATACAAATTAGAAAAGTGACAGAAGTAACATGCATTTTACAAGAAAGTTATTATGGTCAGCTTAACAGATATTATGCTTTCCTCCATAATTTATGTTTCATTTCAATAAACAACTCAATAAAATCTGAAGGGGAATTTGCCTACATCTTACATTTTTGCTGTCAAGTTTTAATTGTTCATGAAAGCATTAATAATGTAACTGTAATAAACATTTATTAGTTTTTGCAAATAAATAAGTGACTGAGCTAAGTTAAAATAAAGGAATAAACAGAGTTTACTAACTATGGTATGCTAAAATACTTCAGAAATGCATTGATGAAGAAATTCATGAGTTTAAAAGAAATGCTAAACCTTCTTTAATTTATTTTTTTTTAATTATTTCATTTTAAGAATCATGTCTCTCCTTGGATGTATTTTCAGAAAGTCAACAGAACCAATTCAGAAAAACTGTCTAAATTAAAACAAAGAAGAGTAATGGGGTTCAAAGTTGGAGAAAAAATAGATAAGCAGCTCTTTTTATCAGCATACACAGAAGAACTTTATTGTTTGATATCAATGTAAAGGTTAATAATTAAATTTTTAACTTGAACACTGAAACAAAGAAATAAAATCTCAGTCTCTGCAGCAGTTAAGGAAGCAATTTATCTTAATTAAAATCACAGCATTTCATAACACTGTCATTTTAAAAATTTTAATACGCTACAAGCTTTTCCTACCAATGTAATTTTAATTGAATAGGAGAGAAAGTCAACATATTAATGAAGCTTTATTCAGATTGCAAATTATCATCTGAGGTTTAAATAATATAATTAATAACAGCATAATGATAATGGCAAAAGAACACATTTGGCAAAGTTTTATTATCAAAATTAGCAACAAAGAGACAATCAGGTTAAAATAACTCAGAGGATCATGAAATCATTTGGGGGAAAACTCATCATACCAAAATTCACTCTCACCTGTAGAACCAATAGACCATGTGATATTGAGGTTAAAGTTGTTTGATGCATTAATTGATATATCCAAATTTTTATTTGACTAGGGAAAAAAAAAGAAAAGGAAAGTTAACAAAACATATCAGAATGTATTGCATGTAACCCTATTGCACATAACTGAATACAGCCTTTTAATCATCTTCCAGTTTTCATTTTAAACATAAATAGAAATGGTAATGATTCAATGCCAAAGGCAATTCTCTCTTTTGCTTTGGTAAGAATAGGGTACAATTTAACATATAACTACACTAGTTATGCTTGTAGATTGTCCTAAATATAACAAAAAATATGTCTTTATAAAATTGAAGAAAAAAATTCATTATTTATATCATTGATTTGCTCATATGGCAAATGCCTTCATTCTAATCACAAGTCAAAAATTACTTTCCTCACCTAAAAACGTTTTCTCAGCAGAAGGGTACACCTCTTCAATTCATCTCAGGAAGATACTAAAACTTGTTATTTATGGGAGCAACAATAAAATAAACCAACTGATAATTTTTCAGAGTATTGATTAAGCTGAAATACATCTACCATTTAGAAAGGGTTCTCACTGATGGCACTGGACTAATTTTTCAGCTCTCAAAAAATGTCAACTACCTCTAAAACCTTATAGACATTTTAAAAACCTTGAATCAATGTCAAATACAATGGAGATCTTAATTCTGAGTCTCTAAAAGTTAACTAAAATTATTAGCATTTCCTTACCTGTTCTGGATTTGCTATAAAGTTTATGGCAGTGTGATGACGATCATCCTCTTGTAATAAGCTGAAGGTAAACTGATAATCAATCAAAAGGCTGTCTGTAGGCAAAACAAAAATTTAAAATAATAAAATAAAGTGTACATGTATTAGTTCTATATTATGCCAGTACCTAAAAGTTTACCATCCACATTGATTTTAAAAGTCATGGAGAAATCTACAAGTCAGAATTACTCATGCACATTTCACTGTTGAAGTTTTTGCACTATAAAGCCTTGAAATTATTAAAAACTAAAAGTAACAAAAAAATAAAATTAAGAAAAAATAACTAAATTAAGAAACAAGTTCATTTATGGAGACAGAGCAGTGATTGCATGACTTGAAATAGACATAATTTGTGAAATAATTATTCCAAAATATAGTATTAAGTGTTGTTAGAGTGTTATCAGTTTCCTAATTTCAGTCTGAAATATTTAATTACTAAGTTCAAAAACTCTGGAAAAAGTTGCATCTAGACTAAAATTATATAGTATGAAGGCTTATTATTGTGGTAAATAAGATTGCTAATAACTACATGGCACAATGTAACTTTGAAGAGAAATTACGTGACCATCAAGTGTTTCCTTTCTAAACTGTCAGAATTTTAAGACATTTTGTTAAGTGGCAAGAGACATCAATTTTTCATACAAGGGAAACGAGAGGTTGTTTAGTATTGCACAAAAAAAATTATATTTTACTCCCCACTGGCTTTTGTTCTACACATTTTTCTTTCACCCTGTGAATGGAACAGAGCCTGGCTGGCAGCTCCCACACGCTGCTCCCATCTCTGCTCACTGACAATCTGCTGGGCTGGCAGAGGGGCACAAGAGAGAAACAGCCACCTGCAGATGATCCAACCCATGCCTAGCCCTTCCTGGAAGGAGCAGAAAATGACTGGGACAAGCCAGAAGACATAAATCTTGAGCTATCCGTTGTGTTCCCAAAGCCAGAGGAACGGGATTGACCCTTACTTGGGTCATCGCTCGAGGAATGACTGAAAAGGAACTTTTCTACAGGGGGAGGGGCAGAAGCAGACTCAGGGTAAAGCAGGTTTCCAGCACCTTCAAAATGTAAGAAAAAAAAAGGTCACCAGGAATTACTGTTGTTGCCATTTTTAGAGGGAGCCATCTAGAAATGTTCAGTGCAGAGAGTAAAGAATCAGCAGAGCCCTCAGAGATGTAAATTGTGACAGCAGATAAATAATCCCTGTGCAACAGACAGTTGTGAACCAGAGCTGGGTGTGGTGGGTGCATCTTGGATGCTCTGTTACATGGGCTGATATCTTCAGATCCAACAGAATAAATCTTCTAAGTCTTTTAGCATTACAGTTCTACAGGGATCAAAAGCTTATATTTTTCCCCCTCTCACAGGAAATAAGGAGGTGAGTTATAAACGTACATGATTCTGATAATTATTTTATGCACGTTAAAATATGGCAAGTCATCTCTGGTGATACAACCTAGTAAATAATTGCAAAGTATTATTTTGATCCCTGGTCTGCTGGCATTCTGCTAGCCACCAACACCACACAAATTGTGTTACAAATAAAAAATATGTGATCATAAAAACAAAATCAGTAAACACAAAGAGAGTGAAAGATTAAGTCAAAGCAGAAGAAAAGCTGTGTCAGCCTTTTGCTGGATTTAATAGTTTGCTTACTGCTGACAATCACCTTTTCTGCAGCAACACATCATCTGAAAAATACACTCTGTTGTATCCTATGGGAAGGCTGACTTAGAGAAAAGAGCCCACTATATTGTCTTAATAGTTAAAGAAAATTGTTTTGGTTTGGTTTTGTTCAGGGTTTTTTGGATTTTTTTTTAATAGTGAGTGTGGAAGAAAAAGTAGAAAATAAGGGTTTATAGAATCTTAGAATATCCTGGGTGTGAAGGAACCCACAAAGGAGTTACATGAAAGGAATTACCATGACATTCAAAGGTGAGAAGTTCACTTTCTCTATTATTAGCCACGACAGTTCCGTTATTCAAATAAGAATAAGTTGATCTCCATGTCTCAGCTAACAAGTTTTGACCAGGTTTCTGCATGTTTATGAAGGCAAAAGATTAGTAAATGTGAAATTAAAATGCCTCATTAATTTATTAATACTAGTCTACACTTCTATAGTTATGCAAATCTAATTAAGAAATCTCATTGACTCTGTTGTGCCATATCTCCATGCTTAACAATAAGATGACCATGGTACCAGGCATATTTAAATGTAACAGGACAGGAAAAGATGGCAAGTAAAGATTGACCCCTATGAAATGGATTGATAAACCCTTTAATAATCATGAGTAGAAAGGCAAAAAGCTTAGGAATACTGTATAGATATGCTCAATCTCCTGATCTGGTCAACTTGGAGCTCCTCAAAATACAGATGACTGTAATTCCACTTTTTCTTGTCGCATTCTTACACACAATACAGTTGACAGTAAATTGTGCAAAACAGTAACAGTTATGTGTAGAGCCTTTTTTACCCAAGATATCCCAAAGTTTTTTGTTGTGTTATTAATTACTCTACTATTTTATGGTTGATCAATTTGATACTTCATTAATAGCAGCAAAGTTCAGTAGAAGTCTCACACATTATCTCCTCTGTAGCACTCAAAAACCTTGAACAAAACAGCTTCAAGAGCAGCTCTGAGAGCCAACACAAGAACTCCCCTTGGGATTCTTCAGAGTTGCCAAAGGATCTCTAAATTACACCAATTCCACCTGCCATAGGATAAATTACTAAATCCCTGCCTTGGCCATGGCCTGGGGGCTGTAAAGCAGAAACATTTATCTCTTCTGAGACAATTCTAATTCAGGGGAGGTACCTAAGGTGTGCATGACCTGAATGAAGCAGACAGCAGGGCCTAAGTGCAGTTATTTATTCAACAGCACAAATTAACTCAGGTGCAAATGAAAGCACTGACACTGAGCAAACATTCCTCCCCATCTCTTGAGGGCTGCAGAAGTTTGCTGAAGAAATTTCATAGGTTGGAGAAAGGTCCACAAAACTACAAGGAAGATTTGTCTGGACCTATTTTTAAGGTGAAGATTCCAAATCTCTGAAAGTCTCTAAAGTTAGATTTTATTAGAATATATATATATAAATTAGCAGAACTAATTTAAGAAGAAATTCAGAGTATAAATTAAAAGGGATTGTAAAGAAGACTCCACCCATTGCACCCTGCTGCTGTCTCACTCTCCTTCCTCACTCTCTCCATCTGTTTCATTCTGTAACTTAGGAGACTCTTCCCCATATGTATTCAGCAGCTCCCAGGAAAATATCACCTCCCCCTCCTCCAGAAAGCTCCACCTTCTGCAGATGGAAGCAGCAGAACAGCTTTCCTTCCTACTGCCAAACCTCTTCCTGAACATAATATATGCCAATGCATCATAAGCGCACATAAACTAAGCAGTTACACAGTGCATCACACCATATTTCCCAATTCATAGTGCCATTCAAACTAGACAGCTTAGCCTCAAAAGCAGTACAAAATTCAAACTAAAAGTCTGTTCTAAGACTATGACCTGTTCTGAATAGCTAAATGTAGAAGTAGCCAAATATATAATAACTAAATGTAGAAATGGCTATTTAAAGTGCGTTCAGTATATCCTGTTGATATATACTGTTATATATATTTATAATCAGGAATTTGGAGAAGCCTAAGATTCTACTCCATATGGGTTTTTTCTACTTCAAACCTTTATGAAGCCACCATAAGTAATTTATCCTTTATATAAACAAATGAGACGTTTCCTGTTTCTGTTTACCAAGACAGAGACATAAATCTACTCAAGCAGGTGACTCAAGCAGCAGCTAGACAGAATTTAAAGAACCACATTCTAGCCTATAATCCATAAACTCTCTGAACTTTTATATCTAAAGCTCCATGGGAAAAGTTTGTGAGGAGATAGAAACCTCTCCACAAACTCAGAGCCCAGCCCACAGCTCAGATCTTAATTCTCCAACACACAACACAGTATTTGGAATTCACAAGCTGGGTATTTTTGAGCCAGGAGTCAGCCCAGAACAGTCTGATATCTGTTTCCAGGCATTTTTTTTCACTTTATTTTAGAAATCATTGATTAAAGTAGTAAAGAAAGTGTTGGGAGAGATAGGACCACAGTACCACCCTGACATCGTCAATGGTCAAATATTACAAAGACTTATGGCTATTGAGTTTTTTCACATCTCTCTTTTGATTTTTTCAAAACCCTTGACTGCTTTCACAGTCAAAACGAGTCATTAAAATCAATTCAAAATGCCAGTAATGAGCATGTGTGAGAACATAACAATAATTAGGTGAATAAAGATGTTTAATGAAATGGGGAAAATAAATTTCAAAGCAATCAATCCTTTAACCCTAGTATCGCTGTTAAATTTCAAGAAACCTCTCTGTTTCATTAATAAAGGTCAATGACTTCTGATAAGGATCATATGGTTTAATATGAAAGTTTTGTACTCATACCCAAAAAAGAACAGACTAATTCCCATACTCAAACTTTTGTATTGGAAGAAGACTCTGATTTTTAAAATGACAGAATATTCCCAAAAGAACAAAGGCCAGACAGGAGTTCTTCAGTATTTCCAGAGCACCTCTACAACTCTGTGAGAATATATGATTACAATGGTAATTACTTTAAAAAAAGGTAATTAAATTTAATATATTTAGTGTAAATTAGTGATAAATTTATATATGAAAAGGTATGTTACAAGGGAGGATTAAGACTGTAAAATGAAGCACTACAAATCAAGGGTGCCTGTAAATTATTTTTGGGTGAGTGCTCCCCTAATGGGCAGCTATTCAACACTTTGTTCCATGTTCAGTACTTAGTGTTGGGCCGATGCCTCATTTAATACGTGCTACACAAGCCCTTTTCTCAAGATGGAATTAATTTCTAATGTGGCTTTCTATAGTATTCATCACTATAATTTTCTAAGTTCTTCACAAAAGTTAATGAATTTGTTACAACATTACTGAAGATGAGAAGGCATTTGAGTGCCATTTTATAGGACAGGAAATGAAACCAAGAGACCAAGGACAAAACCATCTATTAAAAAGGAGCAGCCAATTTGAAATACCTGGACTTTGATTTTTTCTGAACATTGTTATTTGGCAGCTCCTTCCATCATTCATTGTAATTCTTTCCACTTTTTCAACAAAACAGGAAAGGAACACACATTCAACTTTCCATTGTATTATCACTGATTTGTTCCCTACAAATTCATTCAGTGCATTGTGGAGTGAATGTTCCTAGGGAACTGGTATATAGCAATATTATTAAAAACTGTGCAATCATGCTCTAATAAAGAAGCAAATAAAAAATTATTGTGACAGCAACCTTCATTCTTCCACCATCCTGCACCCACTGCCTATGTAGTATATTTCAATAAAATGGGTTTATTAAGTAATTTAAGAATCAGGCTGGAGTAAATTGTAGAGAACTACTTCTGAGCTATCTTTTACCTTTGAACAACTCATTCCAAGAGAGCATCCCATTTCACTGCATCTCTCAGCAAGAGTGAAGAATGAACCTAGGTTCCCAAAAAGGGAGCAAGAACATTCATAGCTGGACACATTCATGGCTTTTCTAACTTTGGTCACTGGCCATTCTCCCATGGTTCCTCTCACACACTTTCTTAACACACGTTTTTAAAGCTGAACAAAACAGCAGAACAGTTTCATACATACACAGAATTTCTGAGAAATGTCTATTCATTTCAGCTCTAAAAGTTTAAGTTTTGGAGCAAAAGGTCTAAGCCAAAAGTGCTGCAATGTACATCAGCCAGATTTACAAAGAGAGGATGGAACTAGACCCACCCACCCACAACATAGTCTCAGTCTCAGTTACAACCTAACCATGCTATTTTGTAAATATTAGGTGAAGATCACATGGTCTTTACCCAATCAATTACTAAAGTGGGTTTTTTCACTTTTTTTTTTAATGATAATAACTTCTATTTTGTGAATAAACCCCTCAAAAATATAGTGCTGTTCTATTTTTACTTCTTGAAATCACTCAAAGTTGTAAGAACCTCCATCATGATTGCGACTTTAGACTCGTCACAGTCTTCCCACACTTTTCTATTTAAGGATCTGTCTATTCATGCTGATTCTAAAATTCATAGTCTCACCTCTTCATTGCACAGGCAGTTTGTCTCTCTCCTCCTCCTTCTAGTGATTGGTCTCTATTTCCAGCAAGACTTTGTTGAGAACAGAACTATTCATATTCCTCTCTATCAGTACAAATGCTGCTTTTGAAACCAAGTTCCATTATCAAATGCTATAGATCATATTCATTTCTGAACAAATGAAATTCTCCTTGTATTACATCAAAGTTGAGGGTTACCACTAGACCTATTTTCAGTCAGGATAATTATTTTGAACTTTCAGAGCAGCTGCCTGATTCATTCCTCTGTCATCTGTATCTAGCAGTCATCCACTGCCTCATTGCCATTGTTATACTGGATATGTTGGTGTCTGACATTACTTGTCCATTGTGATAAAACAAAAAGTCATTTACTGTAAAGTCTTTACCAAAAACTTGCATTTTATTATACGTAATCAGAGAGCAATGAGCTTCAAAATTTACTATGAATTTCAATGAATTTCAAAATTGCTCACGCTAAGAACTGACATAAATTTTTTTCCATTTCAAGAAAGAGCATGGGAGAATGAATTTCACATAAGTTCAAAGTCTTTAAAAACATACAGCAATAACGAGCCATTGTTTCTTTTGCTATACTTTAGAAATATGTACTGGGCTAAAAAACCCACAAAAGGACAGAGGGATTAGTGTAATAATCAGCAAAATGGGTAACCAAGTTTTATTTTAAATAGAAATCTTTTATCTTATTAAATTCTCAGCTTCTATTTGGAAAGGTCTAATAAGCTGTCAGTTTTGATCCTAAGAGAGGGCCAGAAAAGTCTGACCTGTATTAGAATTTTATTCAGATAAATTTTGCTAATTCTCTCAGCCCACTATGTATTGACTAAAACTTTCAGAGGATGACAGAAATGCACCATGGTCAGAAGGGTAACTCTTGATTTTCTTTACTGGAAATAGAAAGACCAAGAAGGTTAATTAAGTCTGGACACATAAGTTTTACAAGGCTAGTTAGGTGAGAGGTATCTCACCATAACTGCCACAGAAGTAGAAGTGTAGGTATGAAAATGTCATGGTAAACAAGGCTAGACTTGTGGCTGAGATCTAAAAACTGAGGTACAGATAAAGTCACCTGGGGCCTTTTAAGTATGCAATCTCAGGATGAGACTCCTAAGGTTTTTAAACCCCAGACCACAGCCTATTATTATTTTTCCTATATATTTCACTCAACTCTTTACTGAAAATGCTGTAACAACTGCTGGGTTTACTGTGAACAGCTGCAGACCCTTTTCCAACTTAGCTCAAGAATACAGTCTAGAAACAAAGTGTGGAAAGCAATGGCTAGGGAATTATGAGCAAAATATTAGCAAAAGAAGCAACAACAAAGAAAAGTAAGTGCACCAATCAGTGAGTATCCAAACATCAGTTGTAGGAAAAGGTTTGGTTGTCTCCAATGATGGAACATTTCAGAACTCACAGAACAGTCTTCTCAAAAGTGGGTTATTACTTGACAGCAAGGAGTACTCAATAAATGTACTTTTGTTTTGTCACACTGGACAGTCTTTGTAATCCCTTGACTCTTGTAGTATTCATAAAGTGTTAGAAGAGTGAGGAAAAAAATACAAATAAAAAGCCAAGAAAAAAATTTAATTAAAATTATTATAGAAGAAATTAAAATTTCTCTCTCCGTGTATTTTTTTTCATAGCAATCTAAATGCATCATCACCTTTGTAACACTTATATTAATATTACAACTCTAACATGCAGTATTTTTCAATATACCAGCATCAATACTCACTAACCTGATTCTAATTTATTGCTTTCATTATATAGTCTCTACACACTGAAGAGATCTCTGATCTGCTTGTTCTGACAACAGAAGTGGCACATCTAAGAAACAACAATGTTAAATTATTGTTTGACTTCATGTATTATTGCCAAAGAGGGATGTTTCTTGTCTAGGAAAGCAGTAAATGAAAGCAGTCAGATTTTCATGCTATTTTAAATCTTGCTCTCATATCTTTCAGTTTATTGTATAATCCCTAAAAGTCTACTACATTTCTTTTTAGAAATAATTTTTCGAAAAGCTTCTATTATACATGGATCAATGCCAAAAATATGGGCATGGCAGACGGTACAAATGCAATTTTTGTATTGTTTATGCTTTTATACATGTACATGGTCAAACTTTGCTATAAACTGGGAACAGTCAGAAGTTAATCAGACAGCAACATCTACATCTTTATTAGCAGAGCTTTTATCCTGCTTCTCAAATAAGCAAACACAGACCTTAACAATTAAAGAACAACCTCTTGTTACTCAGGCCTTCAAGGAGGCAGAACACACACTTTATAAATTGTCTATAAATATACAGATAAATAGGTGCTCCTGAAATATCCCAACATTTTCAAAATTCTCTTCCTTCCCTTTTATCATTATTTAGTTGAACTTTGCTTAAGAAACCCTAAATCCACCACCCAAATGTCAGAGCACACCCCATGTTGCTTGACTCCACATGACTTGTACAGACTGCACAATGTAACTTGAAGTTGAGATGTTTCCACTTTGCTGTATTCTATCCTGTTTCTCAAACCATGTTAAATTGTTAGTTCTGAGAAGTAAAAGCTATCATAGCAAATAAAATCAGACCAGGAAAATTGCACTTCACACTGGACAGAAATGACATCATATACCTCACTGAGCAGTGTCCTCTGCTTTAAAGTCACAAATTGCAACAGGTACTTGTACTGCAATAAATATAAAATGCTACATCTCCATGCAGAACAAACACTATTGCATCACAACTTTGAAAAGAAGAACACAAGCACTTTTACCTTTAAAACACCATTAGGTGTTTTTAGAGAAAAATCTGTTGATTTCATTAATAACACCCTCACTCATTGCTCACGCTAAGAACTGACTGCCAATTCAGCAAAAAATATTGACAGAATATTAAAATTCCAAACACTTACAAATGAAATTACGTATCTGTAACATTGCCTAATCCATTTTATACAGACTTTAAAACAGATAGGAGGAAACATCTCAACCCTAGTATGGAATAAAATACAGAGTGAAAAATTCCATTAAAAAATAGACACTACCCCACTTGCCACAAATTTTATTGTAGGACTGGCAGTCAGGTACATAAAATAATAAACAGTTTGGTTAAAATAAGCAAATTGAAATAACAGAGGAAGGAAAAATGGAGCCCCAAAGGCTGTTTTCCTCAACCCCAGTGCAGTCACCCATCCTTCAGAGGAGATTTATTCTTTGCCTCAGAGAGGAAACATTGACCACCATGGCAGGGCTCACTGACTCCTTTCTGAAAGTGACTTGGAAAACTCAATTTCCACCTGAAACAGCTGCCAGCCATTAAAACGAACATTATATTTTCCTGGTGGTATTTTTTTCTATAAACCAGGAACATATACAGCTGTGCTTTCATTATTCTTTTTTTTTTTTTTAATTTGGCCATGGAAAACTAATTACGGTGAACCAAAATGTACAAATAGAATAAATCTCTTCTTTTATTGTTATGGTTTGGTTGGCTTTTTTAAAATTATTAGCTTAATACAGGCCAATTGTCTCATACCATTACTCATTGATAGATATCAAGCACAAACTTTTTGACACAGATTCTCTGAGAACTGAATTAGCATGTAAAAAGGAA
Organism: Dicaeum eximium; assembly: GCA_013396995.1. Taxonomy (NCBI): domain Eukaryota; kingdom Metazoa; phylum Chordata; class Aves; order Passeriformes; family Dicaeidae; genus Dicaeum; species Dicaeum eximium. The sequence continues at coordinate 781,609 of VWZP01008035.1, forward strand.
CAGCAAACTGTAGCAAATACCAACAGTCTGTTTGTTCTTGGTATTTGAAAAGCAGTGATTGTTTCTATCACTGTAACTGACCTTCACAGACCAGAGACTGTGGTAGGCAATCCTTGCCAACAGACATGGAGTGACACATTTGCATCATGCAGCCATGCACTGCCTTCCTTAGAATGTTTCCATTTTTCTCTTTCCACCATTTATTCTGTTGTTCATTATAGCAATGACCTCTCCATGTTCTTTTTCATTAGCCATTCTCAGCATCAGGGAAGGCTCTAACACTTTAGAAGCTGTCTGGCCACATTTTCAAAAACACCTACAGAAGCAGAACGTATTTCTATTCGACAGAAGTAGGAATCTAAAATTCTCATATCATTGATTAAAATAAAAGTGATATTGTTGCCCTTTTAAGACTTTTCTTCCCAGATTTTGCATAGCTTGTCATTTTTATAAAATTATTCTGATGGCCGTGGCATTTCCTTAAGGGGCTAACACAGTAAAGTACATTTATTCCCCCATAACATAAAAAGACAAATCAAATACATATATATTACTTCTTTACCAGTGTATCTTCATACTCTTTGACAGATACATTTTTCAACTTTCCCTTAATGTCTAGTTTGCTATTTTATCTATTTTGTAGTGTACACTGCTGCTTTTTGACCTCACACAGTTTGCTCTTCCATTTCATGTCAGCATTACCCTTTATATCAAGTGACTTCCAAATTTCACTTTGCTGTCAATGAGTTGTATTTCTGGAACATATTTTAAAATAATATTCGCAATTCAAGCTAAGAAAAAGTGACAATAAATTAATATCAAGGACTCACTGGCTACTTTGCAATATGGTGAAATGGAGCTGAGGCAGAAACTTGAATTTGACAATGTCCACATTTAACCTAATTTACGTTTTACTTAAGTTTATATAATCCAAGGTTATATCATCCTCTTGAGATAGAAATAACCCCCAATTTACCAAAATGAGTCCCTCAAATACTCTTTAAGGGCTTCACAGAACTAATTCTAAAGCTGAAAACATCCCTGACTACTCTGTGGACTTTACAGACACGTGTGCCAGGATGAGGTGGTTCAGGACCCACACCTGAACAGTGGAACTCACACTACAGGATATTTGCATTAATGGAAGAGGCTCAGCTCTCCTCCAGTGCTTCATGTTTGCCAGCAGAGACAAACACCCCAGCTGACATGGAATAACACACTGGTTTGACCAAGAGCTCCCAAAGGAACCAACACAAAATCTCCCACATATCACAAGCCACTTATTGAAGTCAGGGTGTGTTTTTTCCTTTTTCAACTGGTTCAAGATTTCACCACAGATCTTCCCTTGAAGCCCTACTGATCAAGAATTCTCTTTTCCCTGGGAAGTCAGCAAGGGAAGCAGTGGAACTGCAAAAGCACCACAGGTGTTTTCCCTTGCCTGTCAGAAGGTAAAGCCAAGGGACCCTAAGGGATCCTTTCCCATGGCATTTATTTCTTACAGCTCCAGTCTAGGGGAGCTCCAAGACCTCCCAGGTGTCTGAGGAGTGACAGCTCCTGTCCCCTGGGAAATGTTCAGGAATCACACACACAGAGCACACTGAATACACAGAACAAGGATTCAGATACCAAAGTATCCATCCCTATGAACTCAAGCTCAATATATCAACAAAATCAAATGTTCTGTATCTGTAGATATCCACTCTTGCCTCATCAAGCTCTATAAATACTCATATTTTATACTAACAGCTATTTTACTGTAATGCTGTATATTACATTGCAAGAAAAATATTATAAACATACAAAAAATAAATATGGCACCTGTGGAACAGTGCTCTAATTCAGACTTTTTCTGCATGCAATATAAGGTATGTTTTTTCATTTTTTTAGCAGTTAGAAAGGTAGTTTTGCCAATGTTAGTTTGTCTTATTTCTTTGAGATAGGGTAGCATACCTAAATGAATAATCACTAAATTGACTTTGTCTGCTTTGACAAAAGGTATTAAATAGTAACTGTTACAGGATGCCAGTTGGTAAATTCACTAATATATAACCAGAAGCTACCAGAGAAAGCAAATAATCTTCATTTCAATAATAACGTATGGCTTGTTAGGCAAAGAAAATCCACAATATTAAAAAAAAATTACAAAAATGAGAAATAAATACATACATGGAAAAATTCTCCAACTCAAAGTAAAAGCTGAAAATGATTGGTAGCAAATCCGTTTCTTTAGCCTGCCCAACAAAGCTGGAAGCCAACCTAGCATTTGGCAAATGAGTACACAGAGCCTGGGGTGAGATCATAATACTTTATTAGGAGCTTCAGATTCTTGGTGTGGTTATTGTTTTAATTCTCTGGAAGGCGACAGTTGGTTTGTGAAGTTATTTTAGCTCAGGGCAAAGTCTCTGTTTGTCTGTTGCTCTTTATAAGTTCTGAGTTGGTAGGTTTGCTGAGGCTAATCTTTTCTCAAACCATCCTAGAATTGTCTGATTTAAACTATAATCTGTTCCACTAGACTCTTTAAACACTAAGAAGATTTCATTTTAAATAGAATTTTTTGCGTAAGTCCATATATTCAAAAGACAATGTCAGTCATTACTGTTACTTTATTTATAAATAATATAGATTTTTTTCAGTCTGTATCAAAGTCGATCAATGTTAGATATAATTGGCGGAACTCATTATTTTAAGTCAAGCATGACAGTTTAACAATTACAATATGTATTTAGTTTAAATTAATGTTGTCCCAAAAGGAAACATGAATTGTTCAGATCAGTAGCAAAGCTGGTAGCTGCTGGCATACATCTCCCAACTCAGCTAAAGCAAACACGTTCTCAAGAGCTAAAATTTATTGTTTATGCCCAGTAAGTTTCAACATAATTTTTAAATATCTGGAAAATCCCTGCTAACAGTTTTACTTATAGTGCTACTTGCCATTTATCTTCTAAAACACTCTCCTTGGAATGTTCTTGAGTTTAATTTTTCTCTAAGTATAACAAGTCTGCCACCTAGTGCTTTATGGTACTTCTAGTACATGTTTTACTTGACAATTATTTTTTTTACAATTTTATTGATAAAAGAGGTCATGTTCTGAGTCCCTGAATGCATCAACAAGCATGTTTTTAGTATTTAAGGAGATTTCTTTCAACAAATTTAATTCTCCTTTTTACTAAATTATAACATTGGTAACATAATAAATGTTGGTATAAAATTGGCTTATATTAGAACTTCGACTATGAATAAGCCCAGAAAAGAAAGAAAAAAAATACATTCCAATAATAAGGAAAACAGGCAGGATGAACTATCAGACCATGTCAATAGGTCTAATAAGCCTAAACTGCATTTTGACAACATAAATAAGGGTGCATTATCCTTTTGCTCTGAGACAATATTGAGCTGATATTTCTAACAATTCACTGGAAGTTGTCATAAATTATCTACATTTAATAATTAAACCATCTTTCTAGTTACTAGTACCGCAAAAAAAAAAAAAGTCAGGACTAACAAAGTCTTTAGTCCAAAGACCAGATATGAAAAAGTAACTAAGACTACTTAATTTTTAGCAAGTAAGACAAATTTTAAATAAAGCAGATAAAAGAAAGAAGTGCTTGAGGAATTTTTTTTTTCAGGCACCACATACACTTCATAACTATACAGTTTAAAAGTTTTAAATGAAAATACAAATTTACTATAAGAAATTGTATGGAGAATAGGTAAAAGACTAGCACTTTTCTTTACTTTTCCCTTTTTGAAATCCTGGTGTGTCAGCACTAGTGGAGCTAATACAGCTCCAGGACTGGACTAGAATCCTTACGAGGCTCTTCAGCCAGAAGCAAAATTTGCTTTTTTGTCCCCAGCTCCCCGCACAGACACCAGATATTATCTTGAGAGTTTTTACTGAATGTACATTTCATAGTTTCTACCAATTTTGCACATGAAAGTATCATTCTTCATCTTTGTGAGCTGCTGACATACTGAGGGAATTGCTTATTGCTATCCTGTCTGTATTTATACCAAGGAAAGAAGCAACAGTCTTATAAGCTATAATGATTTTATGGCTCAGAGTTTGGAATGGCAGAGCAAAGCCATAAACCAATTATTCAGGTCAATCCTAAAAAAAGTCATTGCAAAATGTTTAGTAGATCACATTTTTTCTTGTGGTTTACCTTAAGTAGAAAAAGAGCGGCTAATAAAATGGAGCCATTTAAAAAACAAAAACAAAAACAAAAAAAACACCACCCCACAAAGGCAATAAATCCAAAAAGTTTGGAAGGGATCTTAAAGCTGCTAGTAATAATGTCGGGGATTTTTAAATAAATTTTCCACCAGCTAAAATTTGCAGTGGGCTCTCTGGCTTTCTATTTCCTCCCTATACATCCAGGAGACTGAGTAGAAAACTCAGAGGTGCCAGTGGACTGTGCACACCTGACCCCTAAGGATTCTGCAGATGGGTCACCACCTTCCTTTCTTGAATGTCTCATCCCAGAAGAACAGCTGAGAGTGGCTGGTCAGTCACTATGTGAAGCCATCCACAAATGACATTTCATAAAACACTAAGGTAAGAGAAAAAAGGAAGAGCTCTGGAAGGAAACACCTAGAAAATGGTTAAAATAAAATCTGTACATTCTTTCAACCTTTTTATATATAGATATTAAGGCCTTATCTTTTTTAAAGGCAATAAATCCAACAAATATCTGGATCAGGGGCATATGATCAATAAATAGGTTTTAATTCCATAAAAAGCTGCAAGTCGTTCAGTCCCTCCCCAGTTTAATTCTCTCTTTGCAAATGACCCATCCCTTGTGACCTCTTAAGTTTTGGGTTCTCTAATCCTTCTCAAAGGTCAGGTTCTAATCTCTAAAAGCAGGCCTGTTCTGCAGCATGGGAAACTCTACAGTGTTACACTGGATCTGTAATACATAAACACATATATATAATGTATCTAATGCAAAAGGCAAACTCCACTTGATTTTTTTTCACATTTACAGACAGTCACAGGCCCACAAAAATGTCTGTCCAGCCAAAAGATGAGCACTAGTTAATTAAAAATGTTCATTTATAGCAATTTTACTACATTGAGACTACATTCTGGCTATACTTTGCTGAGGAAATCTTCTGGAATGCCTGAAAGTTTCCCTCTCCAAAGTGTGCTGCCTTGTAATTCACTACTGCTGCCTGGTTTAAAACAGAAACCAGTCTGCAGGAGCAAAAGGAAAAGCTATTTGTTCCCTCTGTTCACTGTCAATGGTGGTACCCGGAAATAATCCAGAAATGCTTCTAAACATTTTTTTTTTAAAAGGATAAAAGGGAATAAAAAGCTAAAATATGTAAATCCATGTGCATTTTCTCAACTTCATTGTCTTAGCTAGGAATTTTCTTAGTGGACGAATGGGCAAATCTTGAGTGCTCAGCTCATGAAAATTCTAACTCTATGCAGGCAAACAATGTGATTTACACTCACAGGACTGATTTGTTGTAAGCTTTTATGCTTCTGCATGTAGCAGTATTACAATCAGATGTACTTCTTGTTTGATATGTTGCATTGGAACTCAAAATAATGTACATAAGCCAGACATTTTGGAAAGTTTTTGACCTTAGAAATATGGCTATCTAAGAGAGGTTTATGGTGGAAAGTATCACATCCTCTCAAAACAAGTGATTGTTAGCACGCCTATAATTCAAACCTTGCATTGTAACACATCATGAATTGTAAATTTAAACTTTCATTTTCTCTGGAACACTGGATTAACCGCTTCTCCACTTATGATTTAAAGCTTTGTGTCTGTATACAACCCAAGTGAAGATCACAGAAGTGGCGTTGGTCCCAGTGATTCCTCCCAGTCTGTCTAAAACCATCTGGTTTTCCCGCGTGTTCCCTTGCTCCCAGGAGCTCTGACTCGGACAGCAATGCATTCCTGATGCTGATGTGTGAAGAACTAATGCAGCCATTTGGATGCACACTTTGCTGTCGAGGTGTCACTGCCATCCATCACGCTGGCCCAGACACCACGGAGCAAAAACAACAGCCAACACAAATGCACCACGACAAAATGTGATATTTATGGTTTGTGTACATGCGTAAGTCAGCTGCACAACCATCTCTGGCCTCCACTCAGGATTCATTTATATGGAATGAATCAGCTTCTGATCATTCGTGGCAAGATTGGCTCCCAACAGAAAGGCCTGGGGATACAGAGCCTCCCTACCAGAAATACAGAGACAATCCAGAGGCAGATCTGTCCTCAGCTAACAAAGATATTTACATGGCAAACAAACCTGTAGCTTCTAAAATCACAAAGCTTTCTTTTGCATTAATACTGTTTTTATTTTGTATAAGAAATCTTTGATAAGGTCTCCTCTGACATTCCTAAGCCATGGCTCACTGAACACTTTTAGCTCAAAAAATCCTTCCTCTCATGAAGTTCTAAGCTGCAAATTGTTGGATGTAAAGAGAAAATTACCAATGTATGTTTGTCCATTTGCTGTAGTTTTCCCCTGGCATTCATGTTCAGCCACTCCTGAGAGCAGGGTGATAGAATAGATAGATCATCATGCACCTGCTCACACATTCTTACACATTCAGTACTTTTCTAATTTCTGTGTCTATGAGGCTTGTTCTCATTCTCCTGCTCTCAAAGAAGTCATGCTTTTTCAATAACACCATTCGGTCACAAAGAATGACATTAAAATAATTTTTAAAAAGCCATGTACAATGATTTTCACATAATCTAGATAATACACTACTGCATGCCCCATTTCACATTTCTTACTAGATTTCTATTACATTTTCATAATTTAAAGCAGAAAAACTACTCTTGTCCAGTGCTGCCATGTTTGGAATTGCCATATGAGAATGAAATCTGATGTTTAATGCACTGTTCCTCTGATCTCTAGGATTTGATGGCTTTGCTGCTCTCTCCTGTTTATCCTTTTGGCATAGTATCTGTATTTAGATAAAGTCCCTGCAATGTTTCGGCGTGTTACCTGCTATATAAATTTAACTCTTTTCAATCGTGCCAGACCCACCCATAATCTTCCTGTGTTTTTATCTGTGCTCAGATCACTTCTTCAATCACACCACCATCCATGTACAGCATTAAAATTCTGTTTACTCTCCTACATCACTATGAAAGGAAACAAATCATGAAGAGACTAAAACAACCTGTGCTCTCCCAGTGGCAAATTCTATTTTCATTTACTCTCTTAAATGGTGCATTGATGACAATACCAGCACCTGCACCAACTGTTCCCCCTTCCTAGGCTTGGGGATGGCAAGGACAAGCAAGAGGGAGCAGAGGACTAGGCAAGGACTAGGTAAGATGGGCAGAGAGCTGGAGGAGATGAAACCAGCTGAGCTTCTACAGGGCAGTGAATATTCCCAGTATCCCACGCTGCAGGAAGTTCCTCTAAGGCAACAAGCATTCCTCAATCCACATCCTGCTGCCAAAGAGAAATCGAGGTCATCCAGTATCACACAAAAATTATCCAGACATTCTGGATTTAATCCTGAAGTCTTGCTTACAAGAGCATTCTAATTCAGGGCAATATTTCCACAAGTGAAAAAAAGAACAAAATTTAAATGCCTAAAACTGGTCATTTTGAAGATGGCTAAACTCAAGCATGTGACTAAAAGTTTTCCTGAAGAAGATCCTAACCATACAGGAAATTATAATCTGCATTCACTGATTTTTGATTCTAAGTAATAGAAACAGATGTGCCCAGAATTTTAATTTCTCACAGTCTTATGCTGCTCATAAATACATGCAATTTATTTTCCCCCCTCTTGAGCAACAATATTCATGTGTTGTAAAAAATACACTTCAAGAAAAGGAAAGTGACATTTTAAGGGTCTAAAGAGAAAGCTTCTTAATGAGGAGTGAAATAAAGCACAGAAAAAATACCATCCAAATGCCTGTCTTGTACAAAACTGAAACATGGTACAGCCATATTTTAGAATATAGATAAGAAATTGGAGCATCTCTTCATGATGGTATATATATATATATTAAATACATGATTTAGCAGAAAATGGACTGTGCTGATAAGAAACTGTCATTGAAATCTTAGGTCAGTCATTTATCCACAAATTAACTGATTATTTCCCATTATGATGTACCATCCACCAAATACAGAATTCCATTATTATTAATCAGTGCAGTCTCCTTATTACTACAATAAAATAACTCTGAGAATTATATGGATAACTCTGACTTTATATGGGATACTTTATGGCTGGAAGTATTAAAAGAAAATTTATCATTTCAAAAAAACAAGATCTTTAAAATATTTTGAAATCTGACAGAAGACAAATAACAGTAGTGAGTTAAAGGTGAAAGGGCATCTTGAATATAGTACAATTTGTCTCCAACATGATTTATAGACCCAGCCTGAAACATGATAGCAAAAAAATAAGGTTTTTTCATGGAGGTGCCTGAGGTCTACAAATCTCATTACTGTCATTTCTTTTCAATCTCTTAAATTTAATAACATTTATTTTTAAAGGACAAAACAAACGTTGACACACATATCCAAAATAGCCTATATATAATTCAGAGTATGAGCTTCTTATGTATTCACTCTAAACCTAAAATTTCTTTATTTATTTATTATATAGTTACAAAAAAATATTCCTCTAAATACTGATATTTCTGTTTCAAATTAAGATGCTTTTCTTATGCAAAAAATGGAATGGAATACTCCAAAGAGTATCTTTAAGACACAGTTTTATGGAGTATTTTCAATTTGGTTTGCAACATTTAAAATCTATGTTCAAGCTTAAAGTATTAAATTTGAACTTATGTTGTCTGAGAGAAAAAAAATCAAAAAAACCCACACTAATTTTCTTTAATAGCTGGTATGAGGAAAAAATGTTTTAAGCCTAGAGATACGTCAACATCTGTAATATAGTATGTAATTTACTATTTTGTTCTGTAAAACATACCTTGCAGATGCAAGCCATTTAAGGTACGGAAGACAGATTAGCAAAGGAAATAAACATTCCTTTATTAGGTAAACGATGCCTTAAAGAGACTCTAAAATAAAGCTTTTGTGTATGTTGTAAAATTAAATGCTAAGAAACAAGGCCAAAAATCAGAAGAGAGGTTATAAGTCTGTTCAGACATCTGTCTTTATGTATAAATTCCAGTTTGAAGTAGGGATGATGTTAGAAACAACAGACAAATGGATCCAATTGTCTGACACAGAGCAGGTACATGCAGAAGTCACAAAAGCTAAAATAGTGTTCTCCAACATCCCATCTGCTTTTATGATGATTAAAATTACTATTGAACTTGATATTGGCGTAGTAAAATTGGCACAGCTCACTGAGGGATTTCTGCACATGGGTAATAAGCATTCTCATCCCTTCAGGTCCTTCACTAAGACTATCAAAACTGCAATGCTTCAGAGTGAATTTGCCAGAGGCACCTTTTCTACAACATTAAAAACATGGAGACAACACACAGCCTCCTTTTATGATACTCCCACGTCCCTGGGAGGCAGACTGGCTAAACCACTCAGAACGTCCCACAGAATTGTGCTGTTTATACTGTTTGCATTTTCCCACCACAAATTCTGTCTTTAAAGCATTGACACAATTACTATTCCTTTCATTCACATATGATGAGATACAGAGAATACCCTGTGGCTTGGTCAGTCCCTCTAAGCTAGATGAAAGGAATCAACTTTTAGTAGACTTCAATTTGTGTTCTTGTGGACAAAGTAAGAGAAGACCAGTAGGACATTTTATTTTTCAGTCAAAATATCCATGTGCTCAGTTTTGGAAAATCTCCAGGAACTTATTTTGTTTTTCCAAGGAAAGGAAATTATCATATAACATGTAATCAACATTTCAGTATGTAGCAGTAAAAACACAAGTACTCACAGTAGCATGTTCCCCTAAGTGGATTTCCAAGATACCTATTTTCAGAGTCACAGCTGCAGGGGGAAAAAAAAGACAAAACCAAACATTCCCATTAAACACAGTACAGCTTTAATAAATTGCAGCTAGAATATTTATTCAAATAGCATGAGTTTCAGTACTAGCAATACAAATACATGCAAATAAGAAGTATTTAATATAGTCCTTAATGAGGGTGTGCTACTTTCTGGAGGCAGCTCTCTGTCATATAAGAAACCCAGAGTGACCAGCTGTTGAATAAAGAGCTTCAGTCACCTGCCTGATTCAGTCTGTGCCTGCTGCAGGACTCAGGGCAGGAATTCTGGTCCCTCTGCACTCCCATGAGCAGGGAGAGCCAGGCAGCCACCCAAGCCCTGCATCTCCTTACTCCTGTCCCCTCAGTCACAGCTGATCCCTCCCTGGTTTCCACCTGGCACAGCAGCATCTCAGCTACTTAACTTCCATGAACTTCGGAGGCAATTGCTCCTCTTCACTGACCACCCAGGGCACCCGGTGAAATTCAGACTGAACGTGATGTACTGATGCTGCTGACAAGTTGTGGACATGATAAGGGCTGGAGAAATAGCTTTCTTATTGAATGAGATAAGATAGACAGCTACTTTCAGAGACATGAAATAACCTACAGAAATTCAGTTCTAATTCAGTTATATAACTTTACTCTAAAAATGCCAAATATCTTAATAGAAAATTATTAATCTCCTTTAGGTTTCCTTGGCTATTTCATGGAAGTCTCCAGCAAGATTACAGTTTTCTCTTAACTATACAAAAAGATTCAGAAAACAAAGAGAAAGCTAATCACTGCCTATTAAATTTCATATAAATATTTTCCCAGAGGTAATATGAATCATTTAATATCTTGGACTATCTTTTCATTACTTTATTCTAACAAACTTAATTTGGAATGAGATATTTTTGCTGTTATTTTATTTGTGATTGGTATTAAAAATACATTCTAACTTGGATGTCATATCATTTAACAAGGTTCAGATTTTAAAATATTTTGATGTTTGTATTTCTGCTGGTTTCCTCAGTTGTTTCTATACTTGTGATTTCTAACATACTCATTTTTATTTAAAAATAAGCAGATAATCTCCTTGACCCTTTGTTACAATACCATAAAGAAAATCAGCAATACCGATAAAATGATAAAGTAGAAAAGATGTTCTGGAGTCTGCCCTTGTTCACTCCTGATCCCACGTTCACATGAGAACTCTTTGCAGGGTCAACCATACAGAAATCCAACACTTTTATAATATAATAATTTTAATAGTTAATTGCCAAGAAAACAAACCCCCTGTGCTTCAAGTCAACTGCAGAACACAATTTGTGGTCTTGCTCACAAAGACACTCTGGCCCTACAGTCCTCTCCATAGAATTCAGAAGAGAGTCTGATCCTGAAGTAACTCTCTCACATGTACTTGGAAAGGAGAAAATGTCTCAAGGAATAACACTGGTCTGCCTGACACAGGCTTTTTCTAAACATCACAAAACACTAACAGCATTCTACAAAGAACAGCTTGCTACTGAAACAATAAAAAATATATTCATGTTTGAAAAGGCCTTTAGCTTTGGAATTCTGAAAGAGAGCTAAGGGAAAGGGACCATTTTTAAATCAAGGGTTTAAAAGAATTCCCTTTTCTTTTATGTAAGATTGCCACATAAATGAGACAATGTATCATGTAGCAAATGATAATAACATTGTAAGAGGACTATTTTTCCTCTTGAATGGCTTCAAATGCAAAGTAGATTATATGTAGGCAGTATTTAGAAAATGCTGGGGTTTTACACCTGAAGGAAAAAAATATAAAAAATAACTTTGTATTTAGAGTCTGAGGATGAAGGCAAGAAAGTTCCCCTGCTGTTCACTGGTAATGGCACTGATCTGTGTATGACATAGAAGAGTAATATCCAACTCCCAAAAACAATAACTTTTCCATGGGGAGAAAATAAACAAATTCCTCTCTGAACTCCTGCCCAGTCACAGCACTCACCTGTGGTGCTTTGACCCTGAGAATAAAGGTTTGGTTTTGGTTTTTTTATCTTGAAAATCTTAATGAAAAAAGACAGCTGTTCCCATACAGCTTCCCTCCTCCATTCAGCTGCCCTTCTAATCAGATGCAGCCATCTCCTGTGGATCAATAAGTGCCAGAATCTAGGGATTTCCAGCACCACATATACCTTCCTTGCATTTTTTATTTCTATTTATATCACAGAAGAAAACCCAAACACAAATACATGAAATAAAAATATCTATAAACGCCATCTAATATAACACAGACTTCACAACTTACAAGAACATACAAAGGAATGGTTAATACAAAAATTGCTAGGTTCTAAATATGTTGCAGCATACAAGTATTCATAAGTATTCATTCAAATCCTAATAATTATCAATTTCCTGACAATTACAGAAGTGACCTTCAAACATCTTAAAAAGTAAGTAGCAATGCAATTTTACAGCTGTGTCAGTTGTTTCAGCATCATGTGTGATGGAATGATAAAATACCCACAACAAAAAAAAGAACAGTGAATTACACCACAGCAAGGTATTTTGAAGGGTTATCATAGATATTATACTCTCTGTGCTGGGAGCCTCATGGGAGTACTGAAGGAGGGAGTGATTTTGGGCAGGAAAGAGCCCCATGCCAGCCCTGGGGGGTGTTCTCTGTATCCCAGAGAAGCTCCCAGCCTGCCAGGAGCAGACACAGCTCTGCCTGGGCACAGGATAAAAGGCACCACGGGATGTGAGGGAGGAGGAACATCTCCATGGACAGCACCTGTGCATCACACAGGGAAAATCTGGGTTCATCCAGTGCTGCAGGCACAAAGGAACCCCAATAACTGAAGGGGCATGAGATTTACCTGTTAGCTGTGTTCTTTTTATGCCCTCTCATGAAAACAGCTGGTTTATTACACCATTTGTTGCCAGGCCTTTCATGCAGAACACTTCCACAATGTGTATCAGGAATAACAGGAGGTGGAGCTTTTACTAGTTAGGGAAACCTGTTTTAATTTAAATGGAAGATACTACTTAAACACTTGGTTTTCAGTGGAGGGAAAAAATGAAACTAATAGGATTAAGAATACATCTGAAATTATTCACACGAGCATGTATGCTGGGTTTCATTTAAATTTAGTTTTGTCTTTTAATCCTCTCCTATTTTATTAGCATACATATTGCTCTGCATTAGTCACTGATTATGGTTCCAATTACAAAATTTCCTATTCCCTGAATTGTTTCCTTATGAGTTTTACTCATTGTAGTGATTTTTGTACCTTTTCCAAAAGCCAGCACACATTGGACCATATGTGAAGCATAATATATGTCTCATATCTGAGAAATGGGAGCTACACTCATTATTTTATGTGCCATAGGGCCATGATCATTTGCTTTAAGTGGTCATAATGAATGAGCAGTTCCACTCTGGCAGGACTCCAAAGATACAGCAGCTCCCATTTACAAGGACAAATGGAGGAAGGCTCCTATTAGGTTATGTACAAGTTCTATGGTTTGTTCCAGTACAAAAGTATTCAATTCATCAAGCTCACTGACCTTTGGATGGCCTGCTATTAGCACTTATTTCCCAACTTCTCCCTCAATTATCCTTTCAAAACTGAACCATTTTCTTTCACTTTCTTTTTATCTCCCTGGATTTTCTGGAAGTTCAAAAATAGAAGTTATTGGCAAATGCATTTAAAAATAATTGTTCTCATTTTTCTGACCAAGATAATGTCTCGCTTTCTCTTTAAATACAATAAATATATGTAAATGAGTACATGTTTACAGTAAGACTTCAAGATTTGGGTGTTTTTTTAATGAATGAAAGGCTTCTTTGTAAGACAGAGTTTACAAACAAGCTTTTGTTGAAGCTTAGTGATGTCTATGTTCTTGTGCTCTGTACCTTGTAGGCTTAAGAAAGCAAAGGAACTGACAGTAGGGGAATATATATATTTATATGCCTAATTTTATTGTTCTTACTGACATGCACTTAAGGAAGGGCAAACCTGCAAGCTTCTCATCTGAGGAAAACTGTCAATATAACACCAACCTAGACCAACAGCTTTCTAGACAAGTGATTTGATCACATGCAAAACTTCCTATAACAGTTCATTTAACCTTTCATGGTGAAGGCAGAAGTTTCTGCAGTTCTGCTGCTGCCACTAATCGTTAAATTTTTCCTTTCAATTAAAAGTGAAACAAAAAAAGAGAAACAGGGGAAAACAAACCTAAGTACCACTGGGCTTTCCTTTAGTTGAGTTTGTTTTTAATACCAAATTCTCAGGGAAGGCCACTCCAACAGACAATATTATTTTATTCAACTGGTTCCTTGCTGACACAGTTTTATCTAGTTCTGGCCCAGACCAAGGCTTCTCAACTCTACAGTTATAGCGTATTCTATAATATAGATATTTATGACCCTTACCTCATATTTTGTCCTTGCAAATTAACAGACCACTTCCACAGTGTCTGGGGAAGAGCTGTCACCTGGCTGATCTATAGCTGGTCATAAACAGGTTTGGGATTTTGCCCAGGTTCCCAGCATTGTGCCTACAAGAGGCTCATGATAAATTAAGACTCTGCTTTAGCAGAGTATTCCCAGTCCTGGGCTGATTACTTGTCCCAGCTTTTGATAAGAGTCATAACAGCTTCCAGGATTACTGCTCACCTCTGTCCCAGCCTTTAATCCTCATGATGCTCCCTGTCTACCCAGGGGTCTTGCTGCTGCTGTCCTCCATCACTGATTGCTGCCTCTGATCCCTTTGCCCCCAGTTCCTGATCTTGCACAACTGGCTCTTGGTTTTATCCTACTTTCCTGGCTCCACAGTGGTATGGTGCTATGGGGCTTTTGAATAGTGAAATGCTATTTACATAACAAAAACCTGGTTATTTGGGACACCTTGCAACTGAAGTTCAAACAGTGTTTGTAAGGCTAAACCTAAGACTTCTCTAGTCCCATGGTAAGCCCTGTGGCATCCTTAAGTGGATATGAAGAATTACTCCATACTACTATATATTACTACATCCTCAGCATTGAAAATAGGTCCATGCTGTTGACTGCAGCTTTTGCAGATAATTATGAGACAGCTGATGAACACTTAGTTCCGATTCACACACAGTTTTGTATGCTGCCTGTTGGTTATCTCTCTTTGCAAGTCATCCTACTCCTACAGTACATTTCCAGCAATGAGAAAATAAGCTGAGGCATGTGCTTAACTACAGCTAATAGATGTAACTGGCTGTAACTCCTAACATTTTGGAAGTGATGCCACAGAAACTGCCGATTTTCAGCTCAAGAGTGGCGACTCCTGAGTGAAAGCAACAGCCCAAGAACAGCTGAGGTTGTAACTGGTCCAGAGCAGTGAGTGACTGATACCTGAAAGCCCAACTGGCGTGCATATTCCAAAAGGCCTGCCTGGCGTGCATACCTTTGATACAGAAATGCCCAAGAACCACCACATCTTCTGACCATCCACACCAGACATGGTCAGCAGCAGGGGTAGTGAGTAACCACACAACCAACAGCCACAGTACAGCAGCCAGTGTCATGTTTTAGGAGTTCAAGCATGTTTAAAAGGTTCAGAAACAGCATCATCCTTCTACAGAAGTTGATTTAGATGCAATTGTTGAGCTCAGATGACATATTTAATGAAAAAGAGGGATTGTAATCAATGTTAATGACTGCTTTGTGATTTTCAGAGAATAGGCTCAATTGCTAATTATTATTGCATTTTTTATCCCGTGATATAACCTTTATTTTGCTGAAGTGACATATGTGAAATGCACAAACTTCTAATCCATAAATGCAAATTTATCCCTTTTACAGATAAAGGTCTGCTTCTTGACTGCATTGACATTGTAGTCTGTACTACATTGTCCCAAAGCTATCCATTAATACTGCAGTATATTCAGATAGATAGACCTCTCAGATCTTTGGTTCTAATGTAAAAATTGGACACTTTCACTTCTCACACTGCCAAGATCCTTCCAGTCATGAGTAACTTCAGATATAAAGAATTATCAGCCTACCTCTTAAGATAATGATAACCTAAAAGGGTAAAAGGTACCGGGATTTATGTTTCCAGTTAGAACTTTTTAATAATGTGGGGAAATGATTTATTTGTTTTTTTTTCTTGTAAGTGCATATAACGATGTCTTGAGACAATGTTTTTTCTGTAGATCAATTTGTCTCCTCTTCACATAATTCATGAAAAAGGCGTAGGACAGCAATACTTTTTTTTTAATCTAGGCTGATCTCACCAAAAGAAAAAAGTAAAACATTCTAACATCATAAGCAAGTTTTCCATTTCCAGACCCCTTATGCTATTCAAATCCTTCTTCCCTGCGAGATCAAGAATAATTAATATTCTAGAGTTCTTATATATGCTTTGAAGTAATAATATTTCAAATCACAAAATCCATTGCACTTCAGGACAAAATAAGCTTTCAAGGTGTCACTTACCATATAATTATATAATTAAGAAAAAAAAAGGTTAATATATAAAATAAATTTTCTATAAAGTCTGGGGTCTATTTAGTTCTTGTATACAACAATAAAATGACTACAGCCATCATTTGGAATAGCTAGATAACTCTCTATAGTCTTAATGAATAAGGCACCAAGTGGATTTTATATGCAAATTATTTGATGCTGCTTACTCTGAACAAAAAAAATCTCATGTCCATGGCCTTACCCTTTACCTCTGGCATTCCTTTCTCTACAAATGGCCATGTTTTTGGCAGTGATGCACAGGCTTGAATATATGCAAAAAGGTGAATTTGGAAAAGCAGACTTCCCTCTTATCAGTCACTGTTCTTTCAAAGTCAGCAAAGAGAAATATCCTCATTTCTTTTCTCACATTTTGACCAACATCAGACACTTCAGACATTACTCCAGCCCTTAGAAAGTGAATGTTAGAATATCCCATAACTCAAAATAAGAGGCTCTGTTTACACTGAACTGAACCACAGCTCTGAGAAATATTAGCATGGGTTTCTTCTTTCCTTTTAGAGGGAAGAATCAGATAAGAAGCAATGGCAAAATAACCATGAAAACTTATTACTTCTTAAACTGAAATGCAGCTCTACCTAAATGGTTGCTTTTCAAAAACCAGTGAACATTTCACAAAATTCACATCTATTTAATCCTTTCAGAAGATAAATCTTGATGAAATGTGTTAAATGTTAACTTAATATCAACAACAGAATATTCATAGAATCATAGAATGGTTTGGAAGGGATCTTAAAGACCATATGAAATAAATATATGCAAGTCACTGTGTACTAGAAGAGGTTGCCCAGAGAGATTGTGGAGTTTCCCTCACTGGAGATATTCCAGAACCATCTGGACACAATCCTGTCCACGTGCTCTGGGATGGCTCTGACCCATTCTGTGATTCTATGATCAGCTCTTCACTGCCTGTTCTGGCTCTTTCCAAGAGTGTTTGTATATTGCTCTTGTTTAGAAACCGTTTCTCAAAAAAAACAGGAGAGGCAGCACAACAGAACATTAAATATTTTAACAGGCCCTGACAGTCAGAGAAAATGCATCATAAATGGCTTCATCAAGTAAATCACATGAAAAACAAATATATATACACACTCTAAATCCCAAGTGGTTTACTGCATTTTCATTAGTCATTACTGAATTGTAAAATGTTACTATTACTCAGCGTGTTTGTAGTAAGTATATTTAAGTATTAAACAGTTTATGGCATGTTTTTTAAAAAAATGTCCATTGTAACATGACTCTTTTATTATTGTTGAATTTAATCTGTTGTTTATAGACGACTACTTTATTACTGCTGACTTTAATCTATGGTCACTCTCTGTGGGAAATTATTGCAAAGAACTACTCAGTTACAATCTCAATGCAGCAAGTTAAATGCTGCGGTATTACAGAGTGCTGTAGAGTTCTCATCTGTTTGCATTTGATCTTCCTTGCATTCATTTAGCTTTGTTTTCAAGATTCTGGGATGGGTTTGTTTGTTTGTTTTTGTTGTGTTGGGGATTTTTAACAAAATCGCTATTTATATAAGACTGTAATTTCAAGGCAATTTAAGGAAAAGGCAATTTCAGAAATATGTATTTCAGGATGCCATACAGACACTATAATTTCCAGAAAATGGTACAAAGACAGGAAAGTTGCTTTTTGTTTTTCTACTTCAAATTACATATGGTAACTTTGGTCATTTTCTTGTCTTTTAAGACTACAATTTATCACAATATGGCAATTAATATTTCCAAAAATATGGGAAATTCTGACTAAGCCAAGACAAAAATGACAATTCAGAAGCAAAGCATATCACGCATCTTGGAGTGGACATTGCAGCTCAGCAGATAATGCTGCTTGTACATGGATGTTCAGGAATACTAAAGGCAAAATGAAGACAAAGATGAATAAATCAGAGTGTCATGGCTTTCTGTAGGCTGTCAGCTACACAGTATTAGGGAATTTTTAGAACATTTTAGATATTATCTGAATTATTGCTCCTTGCAACAACTCCTACAGTGCTAATGACCAGTTATAATATCAACATGATGCACAAATACCATAGATATTTAAATATAATACATACTGTGATTGGCAATCTATCATTCTTACCCTTTGGAAGCCAAAACTCTAGCCACTACCTGACATTTTCAAGTAACTTTTATTATTCCTGGACAACTTAGGTGTTTCTGATGAGATATTCAGACCAGAAATTTTTCTTCCCATACTTGTTTCCTATGGCATCAACAGAAATTCCCAGAGAATCATTAGAAAGCAAGCATGGCGACATCACAGTTTCCAGACTTGTAGCTTCCTTCTTGACCTGCAGGTCTTTAATATCATATTTTTGTCCATCAGATGATTCCAATATCTATACATCTATCCAGTATGTTGTTCTGATAAGTTCTCCTCCTGTCTAAAAGAACTTTCTTTACTGTACCCCTCCATAGCAGTCCATCAAATCCATGTGTTATTACCTACCATCGTTCCATTATGGGCATATCTGGCCTTTTTTAAAGTCTTTTTTAATATCTAGGATATCAATCCCATCTAACCTGCACCATCTTTTACTTAACTTTATTAAAAAAATATATCAATCCAAGAGATAGAGAAATATCTATTAAGAATAAAACACAGAAAAGTGTCTTTGTGGCTGGAGAAAGGATCAGAGACACACATCTGCTTTTCCCTGGCCTCCTGCCTATAAAGAGCCCAAATCCCCATTAGCCCATTATAGCACATAACCTCATGAATTTCCTGGAGCAGAGATGACACCGATAGCTCTTTATGAAGTGCCAAAGAAGTGTAAACAAGTGTTCCTGTCTGTGGTGCAGCAACAATACTGTAGCTGTCAACACTTCCAGTCTTGGCCAGCTCTCCTCGAAAAGTTGTTGGACGCTCAAGAAGAAAACTTAAAAGGAATGCCTGTAAAAGGCAAAAAAAGTTGACCAAAATGAGACTATAGCCCCATGGCAGGGGACTGTACAGGATTTCACAACAGGAGTTTTGCTCTGTCAGCCCTGATCTGTTCAGACTATGTTTATATGGGGTTTGATGGGCAGGCTGCACAGGACTGCCATGGAGAGCAGCGCTGGCTCCTGTGTGAGTACAGCACTGAACAGAGCCTTTAAGCAATCCCAAAGACTTCCCAAAGGACAATTCACAGAATATAGCCTTTTTCAAATGCACAAAATCTTATCCTAAACAATGTCAGAAGGAGAGAAGAAAATAAATTTTTTAGCTACTGTAAGAGCTCTGGTGATACAACTTGCAATGGATGAGAGGAATGCTGCATTCCAGCTGGGAGTGACTGGGAAATCACACATCGACACTCCTCTAAAAGCTATTTTATCATTCCATCCCATGTAACTCAAAGATTCCATCCCTCTGCAAAGAGGCATCAGACATCAGCTTTAGGGGGACTTCTGATCAGTAATCTATCTCCTGCATTTTGTAAGCATCACTTTTGATGCTTGAACTAGTATTGCTAGAATTACCTTGGACATTTGTATTACACTGGGTATGATCAGTTACTTTAAAGGAAAAAATGGTCTTTATTTGCTTTATAGGCTATAACAAGGGTGACCAACCTATTGAAATATTTTTGTAATTAACATGCTTCAAAGTACAACTTAGCACCTTTCTGTATGTATTCTGAGGTGACCAAGACACGTCCTTTCAATTTTTAAATGATAGCAGTGAAAAACATGCAGGCATTAAAAAAATATTTCTGTCACTGAAAAATTAAATGGAATAATAAAAACCAGGTAATCTGCCAGAACACAGTCCTAAAAACCCAATCTGATCACCACAAATACAGCCGCTCTTACAGTTGGAAAACCTGAGAGTTGACAATTTACTACTTTTTAAACTCAACACACTAATATAACAGGTTTTAGATGGACTTAGGATCAAAGACTAACTAGCTATGTGGCCAACTACTTTCCTATCACTCTGTGTGATAACAAAGAGAAAGTGCTTATAAATAAAAGAAAACTGAATGCTTTACAGCATGTCCAGGACTGATGATGGTGGTAGATTAAGGGGGAAAAAAAAATCCTGATTACGAAGTCATGAAATTTACTAAACTAGGATCTTTTTTGACGTCAGAGGGAAATAAAGAGAATGCAGAAGGCATACAAAAATCCTGTTTAGTAATCCAAACATACAGCAGAGGTGGGATATTACTGATGCAGAGATTATGTGGGAACAGTTACGGCATAATCCCTTCACAAGTCTCTATTTCACCAGCCTTGAGCATTTCTATTTTCTATCCATCATTTTCTGACTGTCTGTTGGTTTGCTTCTTAACTCGAGCCTGCATAGGATAATAGGCTACAATTACATTAACCGCCTTTCATCTCAGTTTGAATTAAATTTGTTCTGCGTGCCAGCATGAAAATCTGTCCCCAGTCATTTTGCTTAAGTCAAAGAATAATAAACTCCCTCAGTCCAATAATTTAGCCAATGGTTTTATATTATGAATTATTTTTTAGCTGAGAGATAGTATCAAAATTAGTATTTAAGAGGAAAGATTCGGTTACGTGTCAGTTATGTGTACATATTCTGCATTATACAGAGTGATTTTAAAAATATTTAAAATACAATCCTTTCCCTTGGTGTTTTCACACTCCTAAGGTCTTTTTTCTCACTTGTTTTCTGACTGGGTTTCTAAGTTATGCAGAAGTTATGCTATAATCTGCAACATTAACCATAACTTAGAAATGCAAAATAGTTTATTGTCAATTGAAAAAGAATTCTGGTGACTGAAATGGTCCATCATGTCAGAAAAACAAAGTACTTGTTAAATTTTCCATAAATAAGAGAAAAATCAACTGAGAGCACAGTGGAGAGACAGACTCTGAGGTGAATCCTCTTTTGGGACTATGAGAGTGGAAAAAAAATCCAATTCACTCCCTGATCATTCTAAGTTTCTCTTCTGGATTTTTGTTTTTAAAGAAAATATGAATGGAATGACCCTCTGATTTCAAAGTTCTACTTCAGGAGTACTTTAGAGAAGTGTCTTGAGCACCACATCAATTTTGAAATGGCAGAATATTTTATAAGCAATCTTGAATTCATTGATTCATAATATTCACATTATTTGTAAGAATGAGCACACATTCCAAAGGCAAAATATTAAATTAACAAACATCTCACAGGAAACAGACAAGAACTATACTGATATGTTCTGTTTTAAAAAACAACATGTGCACCATATGACCTACTGGCATACAGAAGAAAATTTTGATAATCAGATTTGGATTCTGGAATCAGGAAGCACAATTTTCTGTAAGGAATATTCACAAATTTTAGCTATGACTGCTAAATTTGCAGAAAACAATGTTCATACAAGTTTTTATTACAGTGTAATAATAAAATGTAGGACAATTTACGGTATTATGAGTATGCAGAATATCAAATAAGATCCACTATTTAGAAGCACAGAAAGCTGGATATATCTGCAATAAAGGTCAATAAATCCACTATGAAGGAGGAAGATATATTAGAATAATCTTTGGGTTGTACTATTGAATGCTTCTTTTCCATTTCTAGGCCTGTATATAACTGGAATAATTCAATTAAAACTTCTACCCCGTTTCTATAAAAGCTGCAGTAGTCACCATTTCTTCCATTCTTTCTTTTCCCTATGAGAGAAGTACTGTTTGCTGAATATTCATTGTAGTTTATTTTAAGGGCAGTACTTAAATGACACCTGTTTCAGAAAATTTCATTTGATACAAACATAATAAAAACAAGACACAAGAGATTCTTAGGCTGAGGAAATTGTCAATATGTGAGGACACGTACAGAGTATGCATGGGTTCAAATATTTCAATTAAAAGGATCAACCTCCTCATAACAACTTATTCCAAAACCAGCCTGTAATGATATCAGAACTTGAACCACATAGAAATATTCTAAGAACATTGAATAGAAAATGAAAAACAGGCCAGTGCAACTATGTAAAACTGAGCAGAGACAAAGCTCAAATCAAAGCTTCTGAAGGGCAAATATCAAACCACTTATTAAGTCACAGATTTAGCTATTTTCCAAAACTGTAAGAGCAAAAGCAATAAAGTAATGGTGCAGGAAAGGTTTCATGAAAGTCAATGACAAAAAGACAAGAGAATTAAGAAAACAAAAACATCAAGAAGTTTTTTCTTTCTTTAACAGGGTGGCAAATACATTTAATTTTGTACACATCAGGATGGTATAAATAAAACAAATAAAGAAAATAAAATGGGAAAAAAAAACAATGGTACAATTCAACAAAAAATGCATTTTCTTGAAAAACAATCTTTCAGAAATAATGGATTTACATAATTCCCACTTATGAATCTCAGAGTTATTGAACTTACACGTGGTTGGCACTGAGCAGCACTGGAGCTGTTCATCTGTTTAGATGTGCTACTACCTCTTCTTTTGTTCATAACTATGGAGGAGGCAATCCTGTTCAACATGAAGGATTGCTGGATACATTTTTCATCTCTTACAATCACCATTTGTCACCTTCAACTTTACCTTTCCACATTAAAAAAAACATTTCTTTACCAAGTACAGAAAACACCTAAAAACATAATGAAGAGCAGGAAAATGAATGAATGAAGAGAAGCAAAGTATTAGGAGTGAAAAAAACTTTGTGGACTTGTTTTGTGAAACTCCTGCTGCTATTCCATAGGTGACATTTTACAATTAGCCTCCCAAGAGCAGGGGAAACAAAAGCAATCCGTACGTTCCCAATTCTCACCAAACCAAGGGAATATCCCCTCAAACCTAAGGAACAACGCGTTATCATGCATTAAAATATTTATCTGAATCAGGACCCAAATCTGTGATTAAATCAAGACTCTACGTAGGAGAGGATAAAATGACCTAAAGGAGAACAAGATTAGATTTTGTAGCAGCTGTTAGAAAGTAATTGCTGCCCTTATCTCCTTACGGATCTTGTAAGAACTCATTTCCAGGACAAATATTTTTTTTTTTAAGTCTTCTTTATGAAATCTGATTTAATAAATCTTTTTCAGCCTGACTGTTCCTTTACCCTTTAATTCTTATCACTTCTTTGTGAGCAGCCAAAATCTTTTCTTCCAGGACAATGAGCCCTTTTTGACACATTCCGTATGTCGGTTTGCCAATCTTGCTGCTCTCACTTTGGCCTCCTGCTGTAATCCAGTATTCCTAAATTTATCTTCGCTCTGTGCAACACTGAGAAAAAAAGTGTTTTGGCAGATCAAGTTTTCAAATGTGATTATAAGTTTGCTTTGATTCTAAATCAGACTTCTGACACTATTTAAAATAGCTTTCCTAGCTAAGTTTTTACTCAGCTTTCTAGTACTTTGTTATTTTCTTAAATTGCTGAAAAATTCCTTTTTTGTAATAAAAAAAAATAGATAGAGATGGAGAACTAAATCTTTAAGTCAATCCTTCTGAAGTGATAATCTAAGCCACTCAGGCTCCACTGCTGAAGTTTAGCATATCATCAGGTTCTTGGATTGATTTATAGCCTTGTAATCAAGCTCCCCAGCCCCATTATCTAGTCAACTGATAAATACCACTTATTTTTCAATACATCCACAAGAAAAAAATAGAAAGCTCAAAGCATCCAAAGGTTGTGCAGCTTAATTTATATTTTATACTTTCTAGCAGTGATTATTCAGTACAGAAGAAGAAAAGAGTAAGGGAGTATTTCTAATATTAAGACATTATTACCTTTCAGCTGGTGAACACAGATAGAATTCATCCTTTGTTATTTCTTCTTGCCTTATCAGTTATCATTCCCTGAAAATACCTTGCGTGTGATGGAGAATTTATTTTTTGGAGCAAATGTTGTGAGTTTACCTTATAACAGGTAAAATAGTACATATATTTTTCAGTCATGTTTATGTAACTTAAACTTTTCAAGTCTTTGCAAGTTTTCTACATTTCATGTCATTCACATGATAATGCAGGCTAAGAATGAAGGCAAAGAAAAAAGGATGTTTATGTGCTTATATATGTTCTGCCTGCAGAATTCATTATCCCAGGTAGTCCATCTCCCAATTTTTAAACAGGAGTGAAATAAAAATTCCTCTTAAACAGACAAATCTGCAGCAAGGAAGAATATCAGTACAGGGAATCACAATAGATTTCAGTGACCAAATAAAGGAGAGGACTTCAACCACATTTCTGAAGCAGCCCATAATAATTTTCCTATTTTTATTCCCATTATTATTCCCATAATTTTCCCATTATTTTTCATTATGTTAATTGTTAAAGTACAACTCAGATACCTACAGTTTCCTAAGCAACTCTAAAATGTCGCATGCAGTCCACTTATCTACCCAACCATTCCAAGGATGGAATTAGCATTCCATTCCTGTTACCCATCATTAATGCAGCAGTGGCACAGAAAGCTTCTGCCTGTACCTGGGACGTGGGGAAGCTCGAGAACCTGAGCTCCCCTGCACCAAGTGCACAGATAGGGTTGGGATGGAAAGAATATATAAGAAATGTATAAGAATATTAAGATATATAAGAAAATATATATAAGAAAACCTGCTTGACTGCCAGATGTCTGCACATGCAGCTGCAGCAGAATCCAAGTTTGTTGGCAGGCTCCTCAGGACGAGGACTCCTTAAGCACAATTTAGCACTGTGTAATTGATGTGCACAGTCTACATAATTATCAGTAGCTTCAGGGGGAAAAAAATGAGGACTAATGCATTTCTCACTCCCATGTCTTAATACCAAACCACATTTCTTAGTTCTCTCTGTGCATAGCTTTAATCTTTTGTGTGCATTCTTCTAATACTCTTGGCAACTACTGAAGCAATTTAAAACTAATAACTGGCAACAATGTCTTAAGTTTGAAACAAAAATTGAAACCAGAAATATAACTATTGCAGCTAAATTTTCATCTATATGTAAAGGTATGCAATTGGCTGAAAGAGGAAACAGAAAATGAAAATGGCAGTAGGAAGATGGATATTTCATCTATTAGAGACCATAAGAGGAAAAGAAAAGCAATCTTTCCATCACCAGGAGATTTCTATCAAATAGTGTCTTTAGTACCCACCTGACCTAGCCTTTCCTTCTTGTTCTATAAAAAATTGTTTTCTTCCCTTTCTCAGTAAATAAAATATATGAATATCACAAATAGAAATTGATGGATATATCTATCAATGAGTTTTCATCACAATGTAGCTTCATTTCTTTTAGTTATTTGTAAGGTTTTGAAAATAGATTTTAAAATAAAAACAGGGCGTGGTATTTTGAGCAAGTTGAGCATTGAGCAATCCATATCAAACAAGATAAAGAGGCACAATTCCAATTTCAAACTTAGCTTTGTGTTGATAGCTCAGAGAGAGCTCTGAGCTCTCACACTGGTATTTCCTTTTCCCATTACTACCTCTACATTTGCACTTCCTTAATGACAAATTGATTAAACCAGATGTCTATTTCAACTTTAACAACTCTTGTACCAATTACTAATTACCATACTAATGGCCTATCAGATGTGAATTATAAGCCCAGATCTAGCTACACAATAGGTATTATTTTATCTGAGAGTTAAGAACTGAGAACAATGAAGAGATTTTCAGCAGCTTTGAAAAATCACAAAATTGTAGATCTACTGAGAAGAATTTGAGATTCAAAAAACCTGGTTTTTTTTAATTCACAATTTAAAAATAATCAAATGTTTGGATTACTATATGCATTGAACTTGTGCACTGATAATAAGGGAAAATATGGGTATTTTGGCTGGATCTACCTAAGAAAACTGCTTTTCCTTCAAATAAAAACAATGTCCTCCATGATGTATTGACTTGATAGCACAAGCCTTGACAGCAGACACAGAGGGTCCCTCCAGCCTTTGCTCAGTCCTCATCAAAATTCCGCAATCAATTGGCTGCAATAAGCAGCAACAACAACACAACCATTTTAAAGCCATTCAGTGCTCTGTGGTATGGCAAACCTGGTTTTCAAAAAAAAAACAACTCTACAATTGACAATATTTTCAGTTAACTGGCACTAAAATCAGTATCATCTTCAAATCATTCAAACTGGTTTTTTTTTAATGCCAAACTTAATACAGATTGTATTGAAAAACTATTTTCATTGTAAATTCTTCTTGCACACTTTCTCTGCCCAACTGAAAAAGGAAAGCCTGGAGTGCAAGAGGATTTTGTTATATCAGTTCAACTCAGGAAAGAAACACAGTGTTGGTTAAATTCCAGCTTACCTCCCATTCCATATATATTTTGAATTTTCCATACAGTGAAATAGTAAGGGAAATAGTTATTTTGACAGGCAATATCCTAATGCTTTATTTTATTTATATAGTGTCCTGATAATTCGAGAAAACTATTCTGAAGTAATTCCTATATAAATACTTCCCACTGGATTTAATTACAAAGTTATTGTATAGCTTTCCAAAAAAATCCATTTTAATAAAGTTCAGGCTACATTCAATCAAGTATCTCAGAAAATTATGGATATTAATAATATTCAAACATATTAAGTATAGATCAGGTTGAATAATCACTCATTTCTATCTAAAAGAATTTTTCCTTAAATTAAAACAGAAAAAAATATTTTCAGTCATTTAAAAGTCCTAAGTGCTATTCATCATTTACTGAGAACTGATGCTTTGTGCCTCATAATTGGTGTCATTTCAGGAAGATACAACTTCATTTAAAAATTAAAAAGAAAAAAAAGCAAACCCAACAAAAATGGAAAAGGTGAGTTTTGGGGGACAGCCAATACTATTTAATAAGCTCACCATAGAATCTTCCCCATCATGAATCTCAAAAAAGGTCAGCATTTCCATGAACATTCAAAATACACTATTTTTAGAAACAGCTGGGTTTCCTTTGAAATCATCTCAAGTTTACAGACCACTTTCAGATGAGAAGAAACCACATTATCTGTCTCAAAACTCAATATATCTGTGGCCCAGAACAATTTTTACTGGTTTTCCTCACAAGTGGAGTTTCCATTACTGAGTACTTAAAGTCTAGCAGCACATAACGAAATACCAGGTTTGTGTATTGAAATCAGTGTCTGTAACTGAATCATAATTCTCTTTACAATATAACTCCATTCTCTCTAAACTTCAGCCAGCCAAACCTCATTTGTTCAGATAATCAGTTAAGGAGAATGAACCAATTCTCCTTTCTCTCTAATAAAATACTGTAGGAAAAAAAATCTTACTATTTACTCAGTACAGTGGTACCATTAATTACTCAGGGAAAGAATTTCATGAAGTTTTTTACTAGAATACATTTAAGTGCTTCTACCAGAGAAGGTTAAGTATCTATTTTATCCTTGGTGGAAACCACAGGAGAAAGGAGAAGCTGTACAGAAGAAGAATAAAGAAGCTCAGAAGTAATTAATACATCTCCAGATGTAGCAATCCAATAGTCCAGCAGTATAGATTGATTGATCTTACCCTAAATTGAAAACTAATAAAAAGAACCTACTTGCTTATGATAATAAAAAGAACCTACTTGCTTATGAAGCAACTGAAAACTGATGGCTTTTTATAGCGAAACCAATTTTTTTTTAAGTAAAAGGGTTTGATGAAAGGCACAGTAATACTGCTCTAAGTACTTTTCTTCATTTATTTCCCTTCTCTCCTTTCCAGAGAATTGACAAAATGTCCTTGTCTATGAGCTACAATGATCAGCATGGATGGGGACATGTCAGAACCCTCTGGTTTTCCTCCTCAGCTCTTTCCCAGCACAAAGGACCATAATAATATGTAACATTTTGAAAAGCAATTTTAAAATGTTATCTATGTCTCCTATAGTAGCCAAGATCCCCTAAGAAACACTAAAAATTAAAACTACTCTGAGAACACTGATTTCTCAAACGTTTACATATACTGACACTGACCAGTGTTTGTGTGTCATGAAGGCAATAATAATTAAATATGTTAAATTCTTTGTTCTAGACACCAAGTCTGTAAAAAAACTGCACTAGCAACATTTGTTTTCTGGAAGATGATCACCTTGAAAAGGTTCTGTCCTCCATAAAGTTTTGGAGGAATGTTTACTCTCAATATTTTTTTTTAATCTCCTTAAATATTTGCCTTCCACAAAGGAAATATCACTTTCCTCCCTTCTGCTCCATAGTTAATTGTCCAAAGCTGACTGCAGTAGCAACAGCCAGTAATAATAATAGTGATGTAGAGGGTTGTTACTGTAACACAGCATACACTGAATTTAATCAGTTACAACAGAGCAGTTTATAGTAGAATTTTTTAAAAGAATTCCCTGAAATATCTGGTTTTGTCAGTCACAACTCAGCTGATGGATTTTTTCTCATGACAGCAGGTTGAGTAGCCAGAAAAGCCATCAGTTTTTGTGGGTTTTTTTCCGTCTCTAAAGTGAACAATTTATCTTTAACCTTAGCAGCAGGAAGGGTAAACCAAATTCATACGCTACAGGAAATCTGTGTTATTTCTCCTCCCTGCCTGCAGAGTAACTCATAGATCCTATCCTATACATGGCAATTTCTGATTTGTGAGATTAATCATGGCTCCCATGAACAATGACAGTTTGTAATCCAACCCCAGCAACATGAACGAATGCAATAATTATATTAATGGTTAACAGAGGTAGTGAGCAGGATAATCAAGTTGCATGTCTTTCTGTTTTGTGGAGACCCCAGCAGTACATCAGGCAGAAAGAACAGAATATAGTGTTGGAGGTATTTGGCTCATGCAGGTGAGGAAAGACAAATGCCAGGTGGAGCCACATGTTGAAAAGAAGTTTGTCTGCACTGTTAGCAGCCTCCTGCAAGTGTTTTCTGGAATGTAAACACTCTATTGGCTGTCTTACAAGAAATCCTCCAGTCTCCTTTTTCGTTTTCTCAAAGCAGCAATGGCAGGAGATGGTGTAACTGCAAACACCTCTCCCATGGGGCTGGTACTTTACAAGAGCTGTTCATACTGAGTTCTGCCTTATTTGACTTATGTTACTCAGCATCCCTAACTCTTAACTGAGTTCCAGCTCTGGCCACAGAGAAGCATTCCCAGGTGCCTCCATTGCACACCCTGACAGATGCAATGCAGCAGAGCTCCATCATTTTCAACAGCTTGAACTGGGGTTAAAAAAGACAACCTCAAACTGTAAGTCTTTGCAACCTATTCTGACCCTGTCTGAGGCTAAGAAAAATATTGGCTATGCAGATATGTGCAATTCTGCTTTAAAGCTAGCCCTAGGCAAGATGTAAAGCCAGCCCAATCCACAAAGCCCTTTCCAAAAACAAGCACAGAAACTAAAGCTACAACTTTGCTGGGTAAGAAAAAGTCAGACTCAATAATAAAGCAATTTTATGGCATCCACAACCTCCCTTTCTCTCTTCCTCCCAGTAACTCTTCCATGGGTCACAGTGTATGCTTGTTTCTCTTTTTCCTGTATGAGTAAACATCAGCACCACTCCCACACCTAATTTCATCTCAGTCCAAACTCAGTACCTAATTAATAAAAGGCAGAATAAGTGTCTTCATCTTATCTTTAGCTTTAAATCTTTGTAAGTCTATTTCAGACATAAACAGCATGCAAACTTGTCTATTCTTTTCAGCTGTGCTATTCTATTTTAATAAAAATAGCACATAGAAGCATTACCTTAACTGTACATCCCTAGACAATTGACACTTTGCACCAAAAATTACTAACATTTTATATAAAGAGGTTTGCCTTACAACAAATGCATCCTGAGCACTGGAATTCAAAACAGGTCTCACTGGCATGAGATCTGTGAAAGGCTTGGGCAGGCTGCCCTGTTCCACTGCTTCACTGATATAACCTGCACTGAGCAAAATAGATTATTCAAGTGCCAGTCACTGAATGACATGGCCATGGCACCGGAGGAACAATTGTTAAGAAAAACAGATTCACTTCTTTTGGAAGAAAACCCAGCACCATATATTTTTCAAATAGGAAACCAAAAAGATATTGAATAAATCTCCATCCAGCATGCATACAAACATAAACCAACTGGGCACAAGAGACAAGGACACTGCTTGCATTCTTTAGCCAGGAGTGTTTGAACAATTGTAAAAAAACACCTGTTTTGCTCTGCACTTAGCATTTTTGGAGGTAGCCTGAAGAGGAAGTAATGACTATAAAAAAATCTTCGAAAATAACTAAAGCCAAGTGGTGAGAGGATTCTCTTCTGTTGAACTTGCCAAAACAAAAGACACTTTTATACATGTGCATACAGTCAGTTATGGAAGATCCTAACTCAGAAGCCAAAGCAGAATTACTTTATCCTCACGAAAGAGAAATTCTCATGCCCAAACTGTTCCTCATTTTCCAGACAATTAGTACTAAACTCAGAAAGATAAAAGACGTATTTCATGGGGACAGAACACAACCAAGTCCCAAGGTACAAAGCTCTCTGCAAGGTGCTTTGCAGCTTCTCCCGCAGGCACTGCCTCATCCTCACTTCTGCTCTGAGAGCACTGTCTTCTAGGAATGATACATGACATTCCAACTCTTGCTCTTCGTTTCTGCAAAACTGCACAAGTTCCTGAATAAAATGTAATGTTTGGATGTAACAATGCTTAAACAAAGTGTAGTTTCACTTACAGAGAGCCTGCAACTCTGAAAGATCCCAGAGAGCCTCATGAACTTTACATATAATATACTGAATATACCAAAGCAGACAAAGTGAGCCTAATGCAGAACAAAAAAAAAAAAAAACCAGAAAGGCCAAGAGTGACATACAACTCTGCCAAAACCCATATTTTCCTTTTCTTCAAATTTAAATTTTAGATCCAAGATGTTTCAAGTGCCTTCTGAGGGTTTGAGCCATTAAAGTGCATTTGGGTCATGTTCTGAAGCTTTGATATTAGACATATTTTTTAAATGAAAGCTGCAATTTAAGAAAAAATGATTGATGCAAGAAACATGATTTAAAAGAAAAAAAATAGCTCAAATCCTTGAAAGAGCTGACAATAATTACTACATGTAGAGCAGAAAATGAGTACATTTAAAACATAAATGTACTCATAAATGTTGAAGTAGGAGTTTTATTTTATTGTTCCCCTTAGAAACCTAATGATCCAGCACTGTGAGAACCAGCTGAGGGCATGAACCTGTCCTTACAGAGGCAAGCTGAAATTTTCAGGCAGTTAAATAAGAAGAGAGGCAGCTGCTAAACCCACCAACATTGCTAAACTCACCAACAGCTACATGACAGATTTTGCTGTAATTCTCCTCCAAACATCACAGGTAATGGAGTAACGTGCATTAGCATGTCAAAGTTCTCTCTTAAACTGAAAACTCAAGGACTGAACTCAGCATGAACAGGTAGAAAATACCTCCTATCAAACACAACCAAATATGTAAAGCTAATGGTGAAATACAATCAAATGATAGAAATAGTGGGGGAAAGTGTTGAAATCAGAATTTAAAAAAAAAACAAAATGCTGTTCCTGTAGTAATTTAAACCACTAAATATTATACTTTTTAACTTTACTTTAGAAAACCACCAACCACCATGGTAACCAGTATTGAATGCATTATACCCTCAATCAAGAAAAGACACTTTCTCAATGGAATAACAGGTTTTTATTAAATTTCCAGCAATAAGAATTGCTTTTTGTCTATTTGGTTTTGGGATTAGTGTGTGTGTCTCTGATAAAGGAAGTTCAAATCAAGTGAATTTATTATATGATTGCTGCCAATTCTTCCCCTTCTGGAAAGCAGCAAGAGAAGCTCTGTGTGGAAATAATTGGGAAAAGATTTACTCTGCTATCTGCAAACAAAGCTGCAGTGATATCAATAGAATGGTGAATTTGACTCTTAACCCAGTTTATTTTTGCCTTCCTTTCCATCTGGTAAGAGGAATTGTACCATTCTATGGAGGGAAATTATATAGAAGAGTACAGCTGGATATTTTAAAATTTTATTCTTATGTACAGCAGACTATCAATAAGTGCTACTTTTTTATGCACAGATCTTTACATTATTAAATAGCTATTTAAGATTACATACAGGAAAGATTTTTGCCAAATAAATACCATATATTTTTATAAATAGTATTTCTTCTGCTTTTACAGAAGAGGTATGTCTAAGAAATTAATGGTGTGGACATTTATTAGAACTAAAATGAGCAATACATTTTGTAACCTTGAATTTATCCTTCTTGCAACTATATAAAATATACTACGAAATGTGGTATTTAAAATAATACTTTTCCCCAAGTATTTTCCTTCCAACAAGTAGTTCTTCATTAAAGAGGTTTTGAAGTCCAGTTTTAGCCCAGTTCTTACATGATGATGACAAAAGCTACAGACACATCACCAAGTGAAGGCTTTCACTTGCAAGAGCTTAGATGTACTGAAACTTCTTAAAGAATTATTTAATTACTCACTTGATCCCATCATTTTCAAATTTTTCTTCCTTGCATCTCACAAAACTTCTCTCATTTAATATCAAAATTTGAACTTTGAAACATCCCCTGAGTATATTCTGCACATTCCCACAAGTCTATTCCCTGAAAAGTTCCCTGTGTATAATCCTGCCTGCAGATACACCAAAACATATGGAATTTTGAAAACCTCTGCTGACAGAATTCTATGAGAAAATAAAATCAGCAGCTAGTAAATCAAATCTTAGAGAAAATGAAATAAAACATTGGCCTTGAAGCAATAGATTTCCCCTAAAAATATGGTTTAAGTCACCATGATTTTCCTGTTACTACCAATCGCATATTTCATTTTCAAAAAGTTCAGGGGAAAAACAAGAAATCAAATATTTTTATTTGCATCTGGTTTTAATGTTTACAGTCTACTTACTTAACATAATCAAACCATTCCAATAATTTCCTACTGATTAGGAGATTACTAAAGGTTTTTACCAACTGAAACTACCAACTTAACAGAAACAAAAATATTAACATTTGACAAATATGTGATCATGTGTCATTACAGAAACATTGTAAAACAGAATGCAAATGTGTGCTCCAAGCTGCTTTGCAATATTAATTTTAATTTCAAATGGCACTGTGCTTCATGCTGTGAGAGCACAATTAAGAAATTAATGTAATAGAGGGATGGGTATGCTAAACAAATACATAAATAAATAAAAAATAAAATAAATAATATCTTCCATAAGAGCACATTTTGATAAAATAGGGAGGGAAAAATAAAAGAAAAAGTGTTGTAAACTTTCCCTGGTTTCCCATAAAAACTCTGCCCACAAGGCATGGTGTGCACACAACACAGAGCCCTGCAGCTATGACTTCTTAATCAATGGGATTCTTGACAGAAATATCAATCTAACTTTCTCACTGAACAGCCAGAGTTTGGAATTTTCATTGAAATCCTTATTTTAGCAAACCCCAAGGTTGTAGTTTTGCTGCTGAGATTGCTCAACAGCCTAAGTAGTCAGTAGCAAAAAGCTCCAAAAAATTCATCCAGAGCAATGGAGAACAGCATTCCCACTTGGAATCAAGTTCCAGATGATTTATACAGAATATTATAAAGTAATAAATACAAGGAAAGCATTGAACTGATTTAAATTTCTCCTTATCTTCCAGATAATGACTGCATATGTATCTTATTATACATTCAAGAGAGACTGTGAGTATACAAATGATTTTTAAAGAGGAAATAGTTTTCTATTTTCTTTAAGCATAATACAAAATAAATCAATTTCATATTCTTCATATGAAGTTTTGAATGAGTATGGGACTGCATTCAGTGATTGTTTTTTAAAAATAATTTTTTTATGTTCTTCATCTCCTGATGTTCTAATGGAAATAGTTAAAAAACATTTGATTGAAACTTCCATACATGAATGGATCACTCTCTCAAAACAACCAAGAGAGTAAAATGACAAATTCTAAATGTATTTGATGGTGTCCTCCAACTCAAAATCTGTGATTATTTGCTTGAGTGCCTATGAACCCAACAGATGTGAACCTCACAATCTGAAATGTCATCACAGCCAAAAAAAAACAAAATTGAAAATGGCTGCAGATTTTATTTCATCCAAAAAAACCCTCACCAACACTTAAAATATCAAATGTTTTAACATCACAGCTGGCACTGGACAAGCCTTTGGTTTGTGTATGAATCTAGAACAGGAATGCATTACATTACATGCGACTAAAAAAGGGATTTTCAGTCTGAAATTGCAAGTTTAAGTTTATTCTTGAAAAGTCAAAAGTCAAATTTCTATTTCATCTGTGTTGTCAAATTGGTGCAACTTCTGACAAGGGAAGTCCACAACTAGGAAAACCTTTTCTCTTCTCGTTTAGTAAATGGGATAAAAACCTTTTAGGATAGACAAACTCAGGACAGCAGACTGATACAGCTGAGCAGCACAACGAATCATATGAGACAAAAGTTCCAAATCAGAGTGGCAAAAACAGTGATGAAATAAACACAGAACAAAGGGCACAATAACCACAGAGATACAGGAAAGACAGGCTGGAGTGAAGGCCTGTGAAGAGTGCCTTATGTGCAGGTAGTCGGAAAAGAATTGGCATTTTCAGCACAGAAACTGCTTTCTGTGGTTCAAGTGTTACAAAGGACAGAGGAGATGTTGTTTTTTTCTTCCTGTTCGTTGTATAGTTAGAATGGCATCAATACAAGTCCGTGGCTGGTAGCTGATAATCAGATCACTCATTAACAGCTAGAACTGATGGATTGTATGGGCACAAAAAGAGGGGGAAAAGACTTCTCAGTGAAGACTTAATTCAGAGTTTAAAGATATTATCACTCCAGCTTTTGTCATGATAAAATTTCATCACTTAGTCCTAATCTCGATTTCCCATCAGTCTTCAATTAGCTGGACAGAAAGTCCCAGAGGTAGCAGGGGAACAGCAGAGCTGCCAGCATAGCTCTTTCTCACGGGTATACACAGATCCTCTGCACCAGAAATTTTTGTTTCTTTACAATTTATCAAGTAAAGTGTTATGGATAGGATCCAAGCCAGTTCACTGAGTGTATCAAAGACAAATTCTCAAATCTGTGTTAAGTGGATGTCCTGTGGCAGGCAGAGCAGAAGCCTCTGGCAGCTCTACCTGTGGGGGAGGAGTTAAGCTGGATTCATGTGTCTTCTCCCCAGTTACAAACAACACTGCTAAGGTAAGTTTGTTGCCAGACACTATTAAACTAATTATAACTGCAAAATGAACTAGGTTCCTATTAAATGACACTGTGTACCTGGTAGAACAGACTGAAAGAAACATCTTTAAATATAAGACTACTCACAATTAACTTCAATGTGTTATTTCTTCTACTTGATACGTTACTCCACTTCAGTACTTGGTTGTCCTTAGTACTCCATTTGTTATTAAGGCGCAAACTCTTCCTCTAAATACAAGAAGCTCTTCCAGTGCAAAAAAGAGAGTATTTTCCATGACAGGTCTACACATTCCTATAGTCCTGATTTTATGACGTAAAAAAATGTCTGAAACGCCTTAGTAAGGTTCCAAAACCCCAGAGACTGAACCACTGTAGATTCCCATCAAAATAAATGACAAGTGTAATGAATGTAATTACCAACTCAATTTTTTTTTCCTTACACTAATATTTTAAAAATTTAAGAGAAAGACAAATAGAAGTAATTCTCCAATTTGTTCTTGGAAACAAGATGGATTTTTGGAAGTCTTTAGTGCCTTCAAAACATTACTAATATTTGTGATGTAATTCTTTAACTGAAGTCTAAGTAATAGTGAAATTTCCTTAGAAATGTAGGGAACACTCATGTAGGGAACACATATCCACCACTAAAACCCAGTACAAAAACAAGGATGTGAAATGGGAAAAATAGTGATTGCTCACTAATCAAGTATTGCAATAACTTTAGGCTACATTTAATTGTACTCACAGTTGACACTGGTCTCCTTTGATTCCCTTGGTTGTGCAGAAACATTTTCCTGTTTGCATGTGACAGATATTTGCATGTCCACTGCATGTGCAAGCTGTAAAATCCAAAAGGAAAAATGAGATTTCCTCACTCAATTTGATAACTAAATTAATATTAATAGATTTTAATACTTCATCCCAAACACATTTCCAACAAGCTGTATTGAAATATA
Organism: Dicaeum eximium; assembly: GCA_013396995.1. Classification (NCBI taxonomy): domain Eukaryota; kingdom Metazoa; phylum Chordata; class Aves; order Passeriformes; family Dicaeidae; genus Dicaeum; species Dicaeum eximium. Next base: position 818,065 of record VWZP01008035.1, read on the forward strand.
TATCTATTAGCACTTCTATTATAATATCTTTCAGAAAAATTCACTAGTATATCACTTTATTTTCTGCAGAGTTAAAAACTAGTCATGTGTCATCAGAGGCTGTCCTCCACACCTTAAGTAACAGCAGTTGAGAAAAGCCATTAAAACCTACCATTTCAATGTGCAATACAGAAAATTATTCATAATTCATCTTTGCTACACAGGATGAAATACTGACCAATGACAAAAGCAATGACAAAATCCATTTAGTCTGAAATGTCTAATTAAAGTGTTATTGCAGATGTTTGGTAAAAGATCTAATATAATTGGAATTCTTGCTGTTGACAAAAGTGAACAAAAAGAAATCTCTGAAACCATTTGAACCAAGGCAGAGCAAACACTACAGGTATAGTCCACATGAAGAATTTTCTAGAAGCAGGAAACAGGCAACTCTAAAAGCTCCTGGAATATGAACTGAAGGAGAATCACAGGAAAATCATCATCCCTCCACTCCACTCTAAGGTCAAAGTAATTCTCCCCACAGTGCTCTGCTCACTGCCACTATCGGTGCCTGATAGATTCCCACCTCAAGAACATTTTCCTATTCCCAGTTCTTGAGCTCTCTTCTTCTTCTTCCTTTCCATGGTTATTTGAATTACTTGTTTGGGCAGCCATTTTTTATTCCTAACCAAGTGTAGAAAATTTACTAATCTCTCCCTGGTAAATGTGTCAATACATCTCCACATCAATGGAATGACTCCCTGCTAATATTCACACCACACTCAAAGCCTTTCTTTAATCCAAAGTAACTCTGAACCTACCATGATGTTCATATTAGGCTTTCACTGAAGTTTTAATTATGACTAAGATAAAGGATTTAATGTATGAGGTCCTGCTTGGAAACAGACATGGTACCAAGTGGTAATCTGTATAAGAAAAAAGTTTATTTTCCACTTTATAATTTCATATTGAATTCCTATCACAGACTGAGTTTTAAACTTCCCTTATACTGATAAGGAATAACACACAATAAATCCTTCTTTGACAGTGTCCATGCCCATTCACATTCTCACGTCTCTGCCACAGCCTAAGACAAATAGAGAAAAAGGTACTAGACAATGTAAAAACCTAATGAAATGTAAGATATTACTGAAATAATATGTCCATTTCAGGACTTCAATGATTTGATCAGCCTTCAGAGCTCATTAAATAGCCAGCTGAACTTAAGGGAGAATTCTTACTAAGGAGGCATTCAGTCTGTCTGAAAGAAACACCAGAAATTTTTATACAGCACATAGTGATGTGTGATGTTTTCCTCTGTTTCATAACACAACACTTCTGACAAATACCTATAGTTATCACAAAATCCTACATTTTGTAATTCTGCTCTTGTTACTTCTACAACAAATGTTCACTGAAGTGCTGCCACTACATTATCAGCTATGTTTTCCCAAATCCATTCATGTTTTCCACTCTACATTAATGGAATTATTATTTAGGCACTTTAAGCTGGAAAAGCCTCTTTGCAAAAGTTAATTTTAATTGTGTAAATCTTTGCAATGCTTTCAGTAAAAAATACAGGAATATATTCTTAGCAGCTTATTCTGCTTATAGTTAAGTGCTCTTAACAGTGATGCTCCACTACAAGAAAGCACAGAAGTTATAAAGGAGCAAAAAAGGTGAATTCTGAAGCACATTCCAAAAACTGTCGGTGTTTTGACAAATACAAAAGCTATTGCCAAATAATCTTAATTGATTGCTCCCACAATCATTACTCACTTAATAGGAAGTAGATCACAAATGTGAAAGTGGAAAATATAAGTGATTATATAGGAGTAGCACTCCAATGAACATTTATTACTCTCATTCAGCAAGTTCCTATTAACCTCACAATATTCAGTTATTTTTTACATATCGAGTGAAATTATGACATCAGAGCTTTAAAAACAACAAGAAAAAAACTCACCCTTGTAATAGCTACTCTATTTTTAGGGAAATAGCACCTCAAAATACTCTTTTGTACAACATGCAGATTCTAAGTGGAACAGAAAGATTATATGAAAACAAAATAATCCAGTAGAGCAAATCCATGCTGAAAAATCACAACCCAATAGAATTTATTAAATAATAAATCCACAGTATGATTGGTTCCAGGTTGCCAGCTCAGCATATAAATGTTCTTGCTGATGCTGACAACAAAAGAACACCCATCACTATTTCCATGCAGTGTGCATTTTAAACAATTGCATTTAAAAACACTTCTTGCTTAGCCCCCATCTCCAACATACAGCTGCAAGAGCATTTTTTCTCTCACTACAGATGTTGATCTAAGTAAATATGTTTGCTTACATGAAAGTTTGTTAAACCATAGCTACATGTGGATAATTACTATAAGACACCTTGCTGATGTTTTTTAAAGGAAAGCTATGACAATGCCATTGAATATTGAGGTGTGCTACTTTGGTAATTTTGCCAACATTCAAGGCATAACATAAGTTAAATCAAAAGAAAAGGAGATACAGTGTTTCTCTTAGACTAGGATAATTATATAAACTTCTATTAAATCCAACATTTTAATGCTCAGTTTCCATTTCAATTTTCACCTATGTAATCCATTCATCTACTCATATGGTGACTGCCCTACAGAGACTATTTTCTACATTAGTAATATTGCAAAACTGTCAAGTCACTTAATTCTCTAGAAGTGTGTATTTAGCTAGAAGCCTCTGATACCCTTTTTGCATTGAACAATTGCTTTTATAGGAAATACACCCATTCAGCCTTGGAGACAGGAAATGTAAAAGCAAAAAGATGTGCCCAATAACACTTCTGCAGTATCATTGAGTAACATTAAAGTTAAGGTAAAGAACTTCTCTGAAACAATGAGCAATAAAACCAGGGGTACAAAAAGAAAAAAAGGAAAAGCTGAAAGATGTTATTGGAACATACTGCTGTACATGCAGAAATGGAATTGTCATTTTACTGTGACATGATTATCCTCCAAAATAAATCATGAACACATATATAACTAATTTTATTTTCCTCTTTACTGTTTTGCCTTGTGAATTCTATTTCTCTGGTCGCAAACAGTTTATTTTTTTGTAGCCTAATAGCACAGAAAAGAAAAAACACAGGTGTACTAACACAATGCTAAGCACTGTGAGACAGGGAGAAAAGGTAAACAGAATAGACAAATATTTTGGATTAATGTCACTCAGATATGGAACTTAAATTAAGAGAATTTCACTCAACCTTGAACTAACACTACTGAGACCATGTGACCACTGGTAAGGCAATTACTTTTTCCTGAAAAGCAACAGTCAAGCAGCCTGGAAATCACAGGTGTCACCTCCTTAGCTTTCAGGACTAAACATACATTCCAGAAGTGGGATATTTATCCTAATGAACCCTGAAACAACAAACAGACTGATTATCTATGGCAGAAATCAAAATCTAGTTTGGTTGAACTTAAAGACAACCTTCATCAATTAAATGCTTGTATTTGTTCTTTAGCCATTTTTGCTCTGGTAAAAGAGCTCTGCAGTGTTTGTATTTCATTATTCCTTCTGTTCAAAGCATTCATCCTGAAAAGTGAACTGAATTCTTTTGTTTATTTGTAATAAATACCTCTCAAGCAATCACAGTGAAGCTGTCTTTAATTATCAGCAACCAACAGTAAAAAGACAGCTTGGAAAACCATAATTTTGTTTTATACAAGTAGATAATGAAAATGCAACACATGAGATTAACACTGAAAGACAGAATCTTTTTTCTTGTTAGGAACTGAGCAGAATCTTAAACAATTAACAAGAGTAATGCTAAGCCTGAATCTCTCATGCCAATACTGAGCCCCTGTACAGAATTCTTATAGCTTGCTGTTGGAATAATATGCATTTTCTACCAAAAAACATGCTGAACCAAAACACTGCCACATGAACTCATGAAATCCAGTAGCAGCAATTTCATGTTTTCCATGTTAATCTGTTTGAAAAACTGAAACTTTTACACTAGCTTTGAACATAGAAAACTGAAAAATTCCAAGTGAAATTATTAATACTACTTCATTTGGAGATAAGTTTAATGTGTCATACTTAGCAGTTTCCTTTTCATTTCTTCCACTTATTCATTTCATTTCTAAGCATAATATTAATATTAGTTACCAAAAACTAAATAGCTACAAATTTTAGACTGGGTTAACCTGCTGATTTTAAGAGTTCAGCTTAAAACTGAACTCTATATCTGATGTATGGGGCAGTTTTTTATCTATCCAAGCATTTAAAGGGACCTTTCACAAGATTCAAAATATCATTCCTTAAATTACTCCTAGTTTTCTCAGCTGTGAAAAGATTTCTCACATGAAAACACAAGAGAAAACCAGAATTACTTTAAAAAGAAGTAATTTCAGATCTGACAGACAAACTTTTACTAGCTTTAGTAAAAACTAAAACAATGAGTCTCGATAGTTATTTTCAAAGCAAAAAGAAAAAGTGAAGATTCTGGGTATCTTCATGGTCTAATGTTCATACTAAGATGCGTTTAAGACTTTTTCAGACAATAAAAGGCCTAGTAGCTATTATTATTATTGTTGTTGTTGTTATGATGTCTTTTTAAATTTTCTTAATACAGCAGCTTCTCTACTATTTTGGAAACTTTGGTCAAAAACCTCCTTTCACCAAAAGGCTGTTATTTTCCCCCCTTCTCTCTAAAGAGAATACTTTGTAAGTTATAACAAAAAAAAAATTGTTATAAGGCAGCATGAAACGCAAAACTATTTAAAAGCATTCAAAAGATATTCATAGCAGCCTTAAAGGTAAGAAAAAATTCCAATCTAAGGTGGAAAACATCTGAAGTCAACAACTGGTGATTGCAACTATTTGTGTGTATTTGGTCATTCAGAGCAAAAGCCCAAAGAAAAGAAATTACTTCTACAATTTATCAGGCAAAAATGCCACGAAATTTAAAGACGTCAGTAAATCATTTCCCTCTGTTAGCCATTACGAGTACAAAATACGACTGATTTTTAATGTATTCCATTGCAAGAGAGGCTTTTTTTTTCCCTTAAATAACTAATGTGGTCTGGCATTATAATGTATTTCATTTAGCACTCAGAAAATGAAGACAGAATCAACTGCAATCAAACTGAAATGCCATTACAAGTTTTTTTGAGGATCTTCATTCGATCAGTTGAGGAATGAGCTGCATGATGCCTCAAATTCTATTTCCTCACCAGCTGGAGGGCACTTCCCAAGCCTCCTTAGGCACAGGAGTGACCATTTCAATCCAAAACACATGTAGAAGGGGAGATGCAGAAATTAGAAACAAGCAGAATTCCTGCTTTTTCTATCACATTTGGGATGAGAAGACTGGCTTTAGTCAAAGGCTTATTTGAGGATCAAGTAGCAGTGATTTAAGAAAATGTCATTTTCAGCTTGCAGCTGCCTGCCCCCAGTGCCCCCTGAGCCAGACACAGAATCCACGTGAGCTCCTGACATCTCCTTCAATACAGGGTAAAATATGTTTGTTTATCAGAGGCTGACAAAATCAGTCCATTTCTAGACAGCTGAGAGTTTCTAAATCATGCCCTGCCTCCCTCCTCTAGGAACATCATTTAGAAACCAGTGGATTTACACATTTCATTAGGAAGGTGAACATACTGATATAAAGATCAGACATCACATCAGAAATACATTTTAGAAGTATTCCTTACCACATAAAATAAATTTATAACATGTAAACCTGAAAAAACCCCCACAAAAATAAGAATGCAGACCAAGTGGTTCCTCATTGTCAGAAACTGTGTTCCACAAGAGCATGCAGGAGGACTTGATCACTAAAATCAGTGAGAGCAAGAGAATTGTCATTAATCATTGCAAGTAGATTAAATAAGCACAGAGATAAAGGAATATAATATAAATCAAACTGCTGTATCTCTTCAATATCTGTAAAAGCTGTAAGTGGTGATCAATTAAAGGATGCCTGAATTCTAAGTTCTCAGGATAAGATGCTGAACAAGCACAAAATGCCTGCTACTTACACAGATTAAGACAGCACAAGTTGTTCCTATTCTTTTTACTATTTCAGATAATTTTGTTGCATAGTAGACCTCAGAAACAGTGTAAATTAAGTTTTTGGTTGTTTTTTTTTTTTTTTAAAGATCTGCCTTGTTCCCACTTGAATAAATTAGAATCAACTTTGCTGGATGGAGAAGTTACACTTAGGCAAAGCAGCCTAGTGTAGCCATCAGGTTTAATAAAATTGGTTACCAGTGATTCAACTACACAATTACACTGTGATTGTTCAGGGTGGAACGAAAACTTTCTTAGGCAAGAAAAAACAGTCAGTGGTTGTCCACAATCAACTGTTCCAACAGCAGTACTAAGGTGCTGTTTGAACCAGTTCTTTGTCATGCTGACTGTCCCTAAAATCACATCATTCTGCAATGAGCACACACATTCTTGTTTAAGAATTAAAGTCAAATTTAGAGAATCAAGAGGTAGCTTAAAACAGTTGTACTTGGCAGGAAGTTTATAAAAATCTTATGTATGCAGTCAAGGAAAAAACATCCAAAATGTTAAACATGTTGAACAGGCATCTTGTCAAAACCTTATGAAATCCCACAGCCACAAAAATAATCTCTCTCTGGAGGTTAATCATGTTACATTCAACAGTTTCTTCTTTTTTTCTCTCATAAAATTACAGACATTTAAATGTCTATTGATACTTGACAATGATATTTTCCTTGAAGTGTAACTCCACATCCTTCACTTAAGATTATTCTAAGTAGGTTATGGAATACAAATGTATCTATAAAAAGTTTCCTAATTTTAGTTTGAGTTTTTTGTTTGAACTTACAATTAATTGTGCTAGAAATCATACTTTATAATACAGCTCTAATCCACAAAAAAAATCAAAAGGAAAATTATCTGTGTACACAAGAATTAACATCATTTTGAGAAGTTTGCTTAGCACATTTTTCTTGGCAGTCAAAAAAAACTGGAACAGTAATTTTTAAAGATGTCTTTTTCCAAGTTCCTCAACTAAGTTTTTCCTATGGCAATCCACTTCTGGCTTAGTAGCACAGCACTGATTTTGAATACATTCTCATTGAAGTGAACCTAATTTAAATTCATAACTAAGTGCAGGCACAGGTTTCACTCAGTGGTCAGACTATCTTGGACACTGTTCAATAAACAGCATTCATTAAAGGAAGGAAAATAAATTTTCAAATCACCTTTGGGGAAAAAGGTCTTGTTAAAAGAGTGTTTATTCTGACTAACAATCTCTGCAAAAAGCAACATGAGGTTTTTCTTCAATAGCTTATTGTGCCAGAATCCCTTTTCTTTGTGTTTCATGTGAACCAAGAAGCCCCTTTCCTTCTACTTAAACCAAATTCCAGCATTTTAGTTAAAAGTAAATGCTTTTATTCTGATAAGGTATTTTATTTTAAAAAACCAAGGAATGGGTGTCATCTCTATTCAATACTGAAAGGTAAAAAATAAATTAGGGAAAACAAAACAAAACACCACTACTGATGCAAAATGGGATTTCTTAACAGTCCCCTCATTTGTCAAAACCTTTGGATATTTTCTTTGTACAGCATGAACAAAATCATGTTATCTGCTGGAACTGAGCATGTGAGACTTTCTATGCCTGAAAAATCTTAAATTATACCTTCTTATCAGAGTTTTGCTGTGAACTTGTGACACAAGTTTCCTATAAACCAAGGTACAAGCAAACATGTTTTTTTAATTAAGTTCCATATTCTAGTACCTGAAGATAGTACAGAGCACACTATGCTCTTTCTTCCACTGATTTCCAACATTTAGTTGTTTTTATATAAAATGTCTTTATTCACATAGCTTTGTGTCATAAGCATCCAATCCACTGAAAATCCTTTTTTTCTGTGACTAACCTTGAAGTGCTGTTAGTCTCCAGGTGTCTTAAGACCAAAACTCATAGTACAACAGTGGCAAATTTGATTTTTACTCAATAAAACTATTCTTAAGGAAACAATTCATTCCATATTTAGGTTTATTGTCTTAAATAAAGGCATTCATATTTATATTCAGATGCTTTATATTTGATGTTTCTCTACCTGCCCTATGTAATCCCAAACTACAGGTAATTCTAAAACTACACAGCTTTCTGTTCACTCATTGATTAAATAACTTTTTGAAACCTTGAAAAATAAGTCTAAATGTAAATTAGCAGGTACCTTTCATTACAACTATTGTCAACAACAATTATCAACTACATACACAACACATTTAGTTAAAAAAAGAAGTGAATAAAAAATTGTTTTCCTTGTCATATTATCAACTTTTACCTTCATGAAAGACAGGTTGCTTTCTGTAATGTGTGAAATTATGTAATCTGTTGTCCATAAAATTTTATACACAAATTCTGTGTACATATTCATATACACATGTGTAACATGTATCCTAATAATATGGGGAACAAACAAAGGCATCCTGTTTACATCGTCCTGGGCTCTATGGGCCAATTTTCCTGGGATCTATTTCCAGTTGGTTGTCTTTAGCACATTTCTCCTATTTTTCCATAGATAACCTAATTCAAATTGATGATTTTGTTGCTAAAAAATCAGAATGCATATTACTTAAAAGTATGTGCATTAGAGTGGGTTTTGGTGAAGGCAGCCCATCCAAGGAACCCCACAATTGCTTTAAGGTAATCACACTAGATTATTTTTTTAAATATCTAACACACTGATTGCCCTTTGTGCTCTACAGGAACAGAGCTCTGTCAGTTCTTGAGGCAGCTTTTAACAGCATTTTTTTTTGGAGAAGAAAGGAAGGAAATCAGTATCAGTTCCTCCACAGAAGGTCATGATGAAAACACATTATGAAGGTTGCCACTGCTGAATAGGTAAAAATGATAGAAATAGTGCCAGAGAAAACAATTTGTAAAGTCACCCATTAGGCACCTTTAAAAGTTAGATAGAACCTAAAATCCAAGGAGACCACTGTCAATCTGCTGCCAGGATGAGTTTAACATCTTTCTCAAGTCTCTCTTTCACAGACATTCGAAGTAATGGCTTGTGGCACCCTTGGCCTCTTCTCTCAAAATCCCACATCTCAGCTGTCAGTAACTCAGCAGAATAATCACATTTTCTGAACAGCAAGATTTGAACACCATGGAAGATTCTTCAGATATAACTTTGGTGTCAATACATCACTAATAAGTTCTAGTTTTTATTCTTTTAACCAACAGTAATAATCACAAATATGTATCTATACAACTAATCTACTGCTAGGTTAGGTTTCACCAAAGTCCTTCACCTAGGGTACTTTAAAGTAACTCTGACAGCTTAGTCTTTTATTGATACCTGTCTGATTTACTTTTTTTAATGTCTTGAGGCGTTTCCTGTAGTTACATGCCAGTTGGGTGGCCCATGTATAGATGTCAAAGTTTATGTGGAATGCATTCAAGCAGCAGCATGTGTAGATGTATTCACGTATGTGTACAAATACAGGCGATGCACACACCGTGTATATTTGCTAAAAATATACTGACTTTTGGTAATGGTTTGAAGACCTCATACAAAAATTAGATGTTTCCAGTAAAAGAATAATTTTACCTTTGCAAACAGAATGATTACAAACCAAACACGACGGGAAGCTGCTGCATTTGATATTGCAAATGTCCAATGTGCGATAACAGAGAAAGGAAAATATCTATAAAGGCAACAGAAATGCTGCAGACATGCTTAAAAAAACATCACCCCAACAGCCTGTGTGGTTGGAAGCTTTTACAGGACGGTCATCAGTGTCTCAGGTGCCTTTAAGGGCTGCTTAGAGAACAATCTGCAAGTTAAGACACAATGTTCCTGCTGTGCTGGGACTGAGTCTCCTCCTGCAAAAGCAACAATGGCAGCACAATTCTGGGAAAATGACAATACAGCAAAATGCTTACGTTATCTTATTATTATTAAATGTTTTATACATTCATTGTGTGTGTCATTAGTTACTGTAAAGAATTTTTTCCTGGAATCTCAAATTGGAAGGATAATTTTTTAAATTACCGTGCATAAAGAAAATGACAAGGTGATAAGCAGCTAGAGCAATTTTTTTAACACTGACAACTAAGTAGATGATTAATAAGTTTGAAAATAATACTAACAAAACATCACTAAGATGAAACTAAATTGCTCCAAGCAATCTCCCAGTGTTTTCTTTTGGTACTTTATGTGCAGTCTGTGGTACACATACAACTTATTTTTTTCTAGAATTTGAATTTAAAAATTGCGTATTTCCCAGAAATGCAGCACGTAACAGAGCAAGACCCTGAAGAAAACAAAACACCAAGGGAAACCACCAAGACAGCAAGCCAGGACCTGTTCACACCTACAGTCAAAGCTGCTTTATTTCCAAAATCTAATAATATTCAATGATGAATTTTCTGTTACTGAATTTCAATATTTATGCCTTCAAAATCATCCCTCAAATGGGACTTGAGCAAAATTTTGAAAAAAAAATAATCAAAGTGATTTGGAATATCTGCTTTCATGCACTTCAACACCTCAGACTGAAAAGCTTCCCAGGTGTCCCAGGAGCAGACAAGGCTGAACTGGGATTCTCTCACCTAACCTTTACCACAATGCACAATGTGCCTTATTCTGTTCAAGACAGGGTTTGATTACTCAAATACTTCTGGCACAGGCTGACAGCACTGCATTAGCACTCCAAGGCCAGCCCATGGATTTGCTTGGCCTGGAAACCCAAACCTGTCTCTTCCCAGAGCAGCCAATTCCCTCATGCTCAGGATTCACCTCTGCCTTCCCTCTTCTTTTCTTGCCCATTGAGATAACTCTTAAAAAGGATGCTGTAACTTTGCCCGGTAACTGGGGTGGTACCCTCCCTTCATGCTTTCTTTGCTGGACAGGGGGTTTAGATGACAAATCTTAAGCATGTGTCCAGGGTCTGGACTTACTAATTTGTGCACTTCCATTTATTTCCAAGAAGGAATGCAATTCCGCTTGTACAACTTAAAATATTTCATAATTTAAGGTAAGAAATTAATTTCATTTTCTATTATGGCTACCTATTTGACACCACGGACTACCTGAAACCATTTTAATTAGTATAAGAACAGATAACTAATAGATTACTGTCACAGAACTTGTCTTATCATAAAAGACCTCTGCAATTTATTACTGATTTTTGTACAGAATGCAGCAATGAATCAAATATGAAATAATTCAAACTATATATTTGTAAAATGAAATGTCAGAAAGAACTGAAGGAAAACATATATCTTCACTGCAAGCCACATCTTAGGATAACTGAATATAAATCTCATTTTTACACCAAGAATACAAATTCCAACTCTCATTCTTTGTATTGAAAAGACATTTCAAGTGACAGAATTTAAATGAGTAATTGGTACTAGGTATGGTTATTTCAAGAAAAAGAATAGTAATTATTTCTTACAAATATGACTATTGCCAAACTATTGCCCATCAGCAAACAAAATACCACACTTCTGACACAAATAAACCAGAGTCTCAGCTACAGGGGAAACCTGCATAGGATGGAAACTACAGAATTACTATATAGGATAAACTAAATCAGATTTTTAACTCCACAGTAATTTAAATGCTACAAATTCAAAAATAAGTAGTATACAACTTAGTAGCATTTTAGTAACATTAAGGACCCAAAATATATAAATATCCATAGCCATAAGGTAATACACAGCTCATTTTCCTGTATAATCACAATACTTTATCTTTACTCAATACCTCCCTGCTTTCTAGATCTTACACTCCAAGACACTACAGAATATTAGGACTGGAGAAAAAAATTGTGGAATCAGCTAGTTCCCTACCCATTTCCAAAGCTTGAGATGTTTGAAAATTTAAAAAGGATAGTGTAAGTGAAAATGCAGATTTCATAGCATATTTAGGTAATCTTTCACAGTTTAACCAGTAGAAATTTTTCCTTGTATTCCACCTTAATCTTTCTTGTTGCAACCTAATCCCATTACTTCCTCCTCAACCAAAATGGGGGTGGGGGGGAAGGCATTTTGTCACAATCTCCCTCTCTTTTCAGCTTCCCTTCATGCATCTGAAGCCTGTTATTATGCCTCCATCTTTTCTTTGTCCTTCTGCAAGGTTTGTCACATTTACTAAGCCTGCATATTATCAGGATGCAAAGCAAGTCCTTAGATCTGTTTTAAAGCTATTGAAATGTCAGCAATTATAGTGAGTGAAAATCCAGAAAAGTCAATTTTTTACACAGTCTTTAATCACAACTATTCAAAACCTTTTGAAATCTGAATTATATCTTTTTTCTATAACAACTGTTACTCATTCCATAGTAATTTAATACCATAACACTTTGCAATACCACTATAAATGTATCAGCTATCTGATGACAGTTGTAAAGACACCATTAGTACCAGAGTGGAAAAAAATAATTATATTTTAACAGAATTTGCCACCCCTGGACAAAGGTCAGAACAGAATTGATCACTCAGAGGTGGACAGTCATTTCTTTTAGAGCTTTCTAAATTACCTCCTTGGAGTATAAACAGAAAGGATTTAGTAAACTATTGGCATAGTTAATGAAAAAAGATAAAAGTTTTCCAAGGACTGCAAGGCTTGCTATGCACGTCCTCCTCCTTCCTTTCAAGATCAGGGATCTAAGGAAAAACAAGGGCTAATGCAACCCATATAAATAGGAAAGTTTTCTTGCAAATCATTTTAGTCTGTATCACCAACAGTCAAACTAGGAGCTCAGATTTTACCTATAAGTACATATATCATGACAGCAGGAAAGGTAATGTGTGGACTGAACACATGAGTACCTTCATCAGGGCATTGGGAAAAAGTTATTTTATGTCATGAGTATGCCAGGGAAACAACCTGCAGTTTTTGTCCCAGAGCACACGGCCTCACCTGTCCACTGCAGAGATCAAGCACAGCCTCTGTCCCCAGCTTTGGCTGCTCTCCAGTTCAAAACCAGCTGTGCCCTTGTAACTATAGCAACTGGACCCATGAAGAATATTACAGTATTACAGATGCACTTTCAGAGTCATAGTCATCATCTTGTCATGCCTTTAAAAAGTTTTCAACCTGCATCCTCCAAGTCATTACTCAGGAGCCCCAAGGGAAGAATTCACCGTGTGCTCAGGCAGCCTGGAACCAAAGGCTGAGTCTTGGTGGAAAAGAAAAGTTGGTGGGGTCCAGCCAGAAACTCAGCTGGCAGCAGCAAACTGACACAAGATGCAACTATAAAGATGACTGGTTTGGGTATTCTTTTAGTTCCTTGTGATTCTTTTCTCCTTTGATTGGCTCTTTCGTATAATTCCCAGTCTTATTTTCTCCTTATTTCAGTCAAACTTAAGCTCAGCTTCTAACTGGGTTGTCCTTCTTTGACTCATGTTTTTCTCTGTACGTTTCTATTTTAATTATGGTTTTAATTTCCAGCCATCTTTAATCTTTTTATGCATTACCAATAGCAGAATGAAGGAGAAAAGAAACAACCATTATTTTCTTTCTTTATGTTTGCACTGTGCCTGATCCCAGCTATGGTTCCAAGATCCTCTTAAATTCCAGTAACATTGATTTGACTCATCTGTAGATCACTGGTATTTTTTTCCTGCAGCAATCCCTGGCCCACAAGTTGAGCATCTCTATCACAGGATTCAGGATATTGTAGAAAATCTAACAGTTCACAATGACTACATCCTTCAAAACATCCTAAGGATGTAAACATATTTATTATGCACTCTATACTAAAAATACAACACACCATAGCAGATAAAGCATTGAAATAATTATCATTTTTATTTCTTAAAGCATTCTCTAGTCAAAATAGCTCCTGTTAAAATCATGTCTACCAATAAAAATATGCATTCTTACAGACTGTTTGAAAAAACAAGTTGTAAAATTTATAATTTTACTGGTCTTATAAATTGATTTCAGCCATTATTGCACCATGCATATTTCACTAAAGGTGATGGAATGCTTATTTGGTTGATAGCTAATGTATCCCTGAAGAATAAAAGCTGTATGAATACATCATTTTGCCATAAAGGTGATGCAGACAGCAAAAGAACATTTTGTCAGCTTCAGGAGAAAAACTGAACTATTAAGAATTATTTAAAGCATCATAAAGCCTCAGCAAAATGTTCAATTGTCAATAAAGGTAGACATTAATCTTTCTATCCCCTTGAACACAATTTTTACATATTGTACTTGAGTTTACCAGATGTGAATCTTTATGCATTGCCTACTGCACATTAGAGTGCTGAGGAACCAACAAACCTTTTAAATTAAGACAATTCCTTAAGAGCAAAGGTCTGGTTAAAGAAACCTCAGTAATGGAGAAGAAAAAGTCATGCAACAAAACTTCCCAGCACCCTCTTAGATTCAAAGCCAACCTTACTGAATATATATTGAATATATTCCTCCTTCCACCACTTAGTTTTAAGGGAAGGAGCTCCTGTTGATTTTAAAATCACCCACACAAGTGAAAAAGCAGCCCTACAGCAATATACAAAAACCACCTGGAGTATTGGGCTTCATTCTCTCCTTCACTTCAAGCAGAATGCTCCAGTGCAGCAATTTAAAAACTCAACTTTGAATAGGTATGGGTCCCTGCCATCCTCAGCATACCAGGCATTTTTGTTTCAAATATACATGAGTAAGACCTTTTAGTCTGTTAAATACATAAAATTCCTCCACTAGCATGACATATTTATACATATCAGTGTTACCTGACATTCTGGCAGATACTGAAGTTTATTTGTAAGCACCTTCTCACTGCCTCTAACAAGATTGTTTACATGGAATTTAATGACATCTCTTTGAAGTAATTTGAGGTGTTGCTCCAACAAGGGAGTTTCTTCCTCCTCCTGAGAGAGCAACAATTGCAAAATGATGACTATGAATGAGTTTCTCCTTAAATATATTAATCTGATTTTGAATCATTAGTTTAGCTGATCAGCTCATCTGTGTTATAAAAGAAACTTTTAACCTTTAAAGAAAAGTTAATTTCACATTACATTAAAAACATTAAATTCACATTACATAAAATGTCACTTTTCTTTTTCCTTCCAGAAGAAGAACTTACCTGTACACTGTCCTCCATTTGTGGGATCCCCATAATATCCTGGCATGCAGGTCTCACACTGTTTTCCTGTTGTTAGGTTTTTACACTGATCACAGACATTGCTGTTGATGCAGGTGCTGTGACCATTACACTGGCAAGCTGGAATACAACATTTTAAAAGCTTCATTACTAAAGTGCTCTTTGGAAAAAAATCATCTCTATGTGATTACAAAATTGTAGTAAAATGTGGTTCTGAGGAGTTTAGTCCTGACTAATAACCAGCATAAATACATTTGCACTTTGACACAGAACCACTTCAAAACAGCATCGCATTACAACATGGATTCACACAAAAACTGACCTTTTTGACATGAGAGCTTTAAAGGGGGTTTTATGAGAAGGGGTTTTTTTGCCATTGGAGTAATTTACTTCGTCCTTACAGCTTTAAAATGCTGTCCAGGCATTTCAGAAATCTTTTAAGAGGTAGTAAGTCACTAACTGAGACTCCATGAAAACCCCAATACCTACATGCAAATGTGAAGCATTTGAAGGCCAGCTGTGCTGGAGAACATGAACTCACAGCTAAACATATCTAGTGGGGAGAGAGAAAACTTCCAAAATAAATTAACTAAGTATTATCTTATTTTTAATTGTCCTGGCCCTCATTACCTTTGGCATACAAAGCAATTTTAAGGACATCAGGACCACATCAAACAGCTCCAGTCCCTCCTCACTACAGTTGATTTTGGTGAAATTTTAAAAATCAGATTCCTATTGACATAATTTTTTCACACCTGACCTTGAAAGCATAAAATTGCTTTTTGTCAAATAACACCAGTATAAACCACTGATCTTGCAGCAGAGCTCCACTCCAGAGCTTCACATTTTGGGGATACTCAGTGCACTGATCACTCCTGCAGCAAAATCACAATGTGAATCCTGCCAGCATCATTGATCCTGCTGCCAGGTTTTGAAGGATGACCTCTCTATAGAGTGGAGCTTCAGAGCTCATGGTGCTCAGCAGATTAGTAATCTGTCAATTGTAGCAGCTTCTCAAATGTCAAACCATGCCAGACCTGTCGATTCCTCAGTGCCAAAGTGTGTGGAAGACGTGGAAGAGGAAAGCTATCACAGTTAGATTGTATTTTTTTTTTTAATTTGGATTTTTAATTTAAATGTCACAGTGATTGGTGTCTTGGCTAGGGGAAAAAAGAGAGTCTCGCTCCATGATTTAAAAGTTTTTAGAGCTGTTTTATAATTTAGTAACTTAATATATTTATAGCCATTGCCAGATTTGGCTCATAAACCATTAAAACCTCCCAAGTTGACAATCTCTTCTTTCTTCTGTAACTATGCCTAGACAATCTTCCAAACAAGTATTAAACATTTCTGTACCATTAGGTTTTCTCACTATCTTGACTAAATCTCTAGAAATCACAAGCCTTATTCTTCCCAAGAACACTTGATTTTCAGACACCTTTGTGGTGTCTCCCTCTTTTGCGCTTTGTTCCCATTCTCAGGAAAAGCTGCACAAAAGTACCAGGAGTTGCAGCTCCATTTTGGGGTTTGTGTACATGTTTTACACATTAAATTACTTAAAGCAATGTAAAAAAAAATACAGCCTAATAAGCCAAAAGTAAAAGCATAGAGTACATTAAAGAGTGTTCTATTAAAGTAAAATTGACTAATTAAAACGATATCATAGTGTAGGACAAATGCTTAATACTAATATTCTCTAACTAATGAGCCATTGATATATAAATTTTCTATTCTTGCTAATACTTACTTTTGTATTTCTTAATTTTTGTGTTATATAGGGTCATGAAAGCAACCTTAATAGTAAAGTTTCGTTTTCTGCAAGTCATATTATATTATCTGGTCATATATGTCAGCTCTGAATTCTTAAATTTTGTTGTGTCAAAGTAAATGGAAGAGATTTTAAAACAAATTCACAAAAATATATACACAATAAGAAGTAATGCAATCCACATTTGACATGACACACCATAGAAAAATTACATTATATATTTGCTGATTTCTCTAAAAACATGCATCTCACTGCAAAGAGTCAGAAGCACAAGTTTAGTAAATTTCAAAGTTGGTTCAGAGCAATGAAACTGGAGACATCAGTATTAAATAATTTTAAAAGTCATTAAATTGATGAGACACAGTAATGACCATTAAGAATTTGGAATTAAATTTGTAAAAGTTCTTTTTTCTTTAAGTCCTTTTAATGTACATCACTGGCAACAACAAATCCATTTTCCTCACACACAAAAATGTACTTCAGCTGAATCCTCAGTGAGGCTGCCCTGGAGAGGAGCAATTTTATCTCTAATTTGCTTTTGACCTCTGTGTTGAAATAGCTGATGAAGCTGACAGTTGTTGGTAATTATAGTTTTAAGAAAATAGTGAAAACTAGGAAAAATTATGAAAAGGGTGTCTTCAATACAATCTGGATCTAGTGTAAAGATACTTCATCTAGTTTTATACAAACTAGTTAGCATCTACTAACACTGCTTTTCAGAGAAATTCAGACTTTAAAGAAAAACCTGGGGTTGCCTTCTGCCTAAACCTTTCTTCCCACAAGGTGAATGTCAAAGTTATTTTTCTTTTTATATATATGTTATTTGCAATTTTATTTATAACAATAGTTCAGTTAAACTAAGAATTTGATGAAAATAAAATTGTGTTCCAATCAAAATAAATACTATGACAGCTTATTTGAAGCCTATTGATTTCCAAGTGACCAGACACAAAAATAAACATTTTCTATACTGCCTGATGAATACTAATCTTAAAGTTTTGAACAAACAGAAAATGAGAAGGAATTTAAAATTTGTATCAGCAGCACAATTGCCCAGAGGCACTCTAAGGAGGAAGGATACAGACTACAAGGAAAAATAAGTGCATGCCTGAATGAACATAAATGGTTCAGCCAACTATTCATCAATGTGGCAGAATTATTCCAAACTGCATGGTATAAAGTATCTATTTATATTTTCATCCTAACTGCAAACTGTTCAGTAGGCTTACACAGACGTAGTCCAATTCTATCTTGTTTCAAGTACCTCAAATGATTGTTGTGCTAAGAATAAACTGTGTTAGTATAATCCACTACAGAAAATATCCTATGAAAATGAAAACAAAATCTTAGGAACAAAACCTCCAGCCTAAACAGATCAAAAAGAAATTTCACATCAATTGCAGTTTTAATTCTATGACTTCTGTAATATTTGTCCCTTAAACACATAAAGCTAGGGAATGTTAAACTGAAGTGGAACTTTAGTAAATTCTTGATAAGAACATACAATGAATACAAAATTTTATCCATCAAGAATAAATATTAAACACAGCTGTTTAGACAAGCAATATATTTACCTATTACAATTTCACTAGTGGCAGAAATTATGCATTGCACTGAAGGGTTAACAATCCTTCAATACCAATAAATAGACTAAGTAATGAAATTTCTATACAACAACAACAGAATGCCGTTCTATTGTTTCCAGAAACATTCTAGAGGCTTCTTTGTTCAGGAAGTAATATTAGATGATGTGGAAGGTTTCTTTGGTTTTAACTGAAAATATGCAACAGTGTTCACTGGGGTTTATATTTCATTTCATTATTCTAAAACTTTTAAAAAAACCTCACTCTATATATATGCATACACAACAGAGAGAACAAACTGACCAAAAAAGCAGAAGAGAAAGCAAACACAGCTGCAAGTACCCATAAAAGTCTTGATCGTACAGAAGCTTCAGCTTCCAAAATTATCAGTAGTAGAACATTTCCTGGAAAGCTAACTTCAGCACAGTTACACTATTTAGTCAAAATGAAGTTTCATTTTTAAAAGCTGTCTTTTAAACTGTATTATTTATTGTAAATTACTTCTGGAGTGCTGTCAGTGTGCTTTTCATTTGCCTGCAGTCCTCCACTGCTGTTTCCACGCTGCTGTCAGGGTTGGAGGATTCTCACACAGGAGGCTGCACCAGCACAGCTTTCACTGTCATAGCACCTAAGATCTTCCTTACCTTTCCAATGATCTCAAAAATTAAAACACTATAATCAGACTGGTGTGGCTTAAACTGAGACTTCAGAGGTTCTCTTTAAGGCTACACAAGCACATATTTAATTCACTCTGAGTGTCTAAAAGGTCAGCTGGAAGCACAGCTCAGGTTTTGGCAGCCCCCCATTCTGACAGTCAGCTGGACTTGGCAAGAGCAGGAGAGAATTTTGTGTCCATTAGTCTTCTCCTATGGATAATTTCTCCCCTGTTCCACTCCTTGATGGATACAGAAGCCAGAAGAAAGCAAGAGTGGATGAAAATTCATATCCTTTGATTTCTAAATGCGGAGGGGTAGGGTGGATGAAAACATCTATAAATAAATGGTAATTTTGGCTCAACTACTTCCACTGCATTTCACAAATCAAACTACACTTGTGTTCAGTAGACAAACAAACTCTATATTTAGGAAATATTTTGTAAAAATAAATTTCATGAAATTTCTTTCATGAAAATGCTATTTGCATTACTTAGAACAATTAAGTTATTTTGGTGTGCTTAAACTGTTATTTCATATATAAGAAAGAATGGAAGCAAACCTTACCCGGACACTGGATAAAAGACCATTCATAATTTTTTTCTTTTGGGCAAAGAGTAGTATCAAGCACCATTTCACTGGAGTGGACACTGACAGGCTTCATTGGGCCTCTTGAGGAGCCTTCCAAGCACTGTCCTTTGCCAGTGTTACTGGGATCGTTGCACCATCCACACCCTGGCTGTTCCAAACACTGTCCACAGGTCCTCAGCCCAGAGCAGTTTTGAGCTTTAGTACATGGAATACAATATTAATGCATTGTTTTTTAAATAAGATGCTTGGACTTTACAACAGGAAATTGAGCATTTAGTTTTCCTTGTTCAAATTAAAAAAAAACCAAACAGTAATACTAGTACGAATATCTCCGTTTTCATTAAAAGCTGTACTTCCTTTAAGATCACAAAACATGCAGCAGGTGTTTGTTACACCACAATAGAACAGTAAAAACTTGACACACAAGACACACAAGAAAATACATATTATTTACTTATTATCCATATATAATGCATTTATTACTAATTTTACTGAGATAGACAGCTCTTCCAACAGGAAAATTCTAGACCCAAGTAAGAGTGATAATATTTATAAATATAAAAAAAGCACAGAATAATACAAATTCAAACCAAAAATTATTTTGGTTTGAAATAGCACAAAGCACCTCTGGATGTCACCTGAGTATTCTCCTACAAAGATGACTTCGTCTTCTTACACACAGCTTTTGAAACAAGCTGGCAAACCACACATCTCAAGCCAGAAGTCATTATTCAGACCCATCTAAATTAACTGTATCTTAAGGTTCTCGTCAGTTAATTAGGTTTCATTTTTTATATAGCATTCTAAAATCCCAATCTCCCTATCAATCTTTAATAGTCTATTTTTTAAAAATAATGAAATGGTCTTCCTCATATTTCAAATCTGTTTAGAACCAAATAAAATTCCTAATCTGAAGTTACTGTCATTTTTTATTTATAAGAAATTAACATTTTAGTGACTTCAAGAGCACCAATAACATTCCCAAGGTTCTTTAAACTTTTTCTGATACATCTTAGTTTTTTAATTACTGTTGTAACACTGGATCAAATTAACATCAGACTCATTCACACATTGATCACTATGGGTTTCTGTCTCTCCTTACATTAACTTTATAGGCTTTCAAAATTAAATTTTGAAAGCACACATGAAGGTAAGCTCTTATACAGAAGTATCTAAGTTCCTTTTTAAAAAGAAGAAAGTAATTTAAAGATTCCCAGAGTTATTTTGCAGGACACTGAAATGGCTTCTATGTGAGGGTAATCTCTCAATTTGGCTCAGCTGCAGCCAGGACACTGCATCCAAATAATGTTCACAGGTACCTGGGCTCCTCTGGTCCACTAAGGGAATACTAAGCAGAATGATTTCATTGCTAATTAACTGAGAGCAGAATAAAGCTGGCTCCAGCAACTACTAAAATTGTTTAAAAGTAATGAAAGCTGTAAAAGGAAAAAGTACTGCACAGTCTAAAGATACCTGCAGATATCAGGAAAACAGGCAGTGAAGAGTCTTGAGTGAGTCTCAAAAGGATTTTAACAGCACAGAAAGCTGAAGCAAGAGCTCTTCAGTAGACTTGGAAGAATCCAAACAGGAGGAAATGTTTCAAGTTTCCCAAATATGGAAAATAGCAGAGATGGGAAAAGGCCAACTGTTGTTGCAAATTGTCAAACGTGAAAGATCAGTTTTAAACCATCAGGGCTGAAGCTGAATGATACAAATTTGGGCTTTTGAATACGTTAGAAGATCAGCAGAAAAATAAAGACCATTATTCTGCACTGGCTGGCTTGCCCTTTCAGAGATGCACTCCAAACTATCCAAACAAATCTCATGCTGCTATTTATACTCACGCTGCTATTTATAAAGCCCTGAAGTATCAGCTGCACTATCTTTACAGAGGCTAAAACAGAACCAAAGTGAAAATCCTCAGCTATTATCTGTAGTGGCATTCAGCTGAAAAACTGAAGAGAGCTGAGAAGCAATTGTTGATGGAAGAAGGGGATATTCGAGCAGCAATTTTGTTTTCTTTGAAATTCTAGAGGTGGTCCAAGATTGTTCAACTGTCAGCTATTCAATCAAAAGTCATAATGGATGGAAGACATAGGGAAAAGTGGAAATGCAAGTTTTTGGCAAGTAGGTATTAAAATGACAATATGTCACAAATAAAACAACATTCCTCATTTTTAATTCCAAGTTGTGAAAATAAATGTGAAGTTCTCAGTTGATTTGAGTTTTATTTTTTTGTATTTTAAATCATACATACTTGTCTGAAATTTTTTTTTCATTCAGAGCAAAACATCCAAAAGCTCAGAAATTTGTCATTCAAAATAAAAAATAAAATTTTAAAAACAAGGAGGATCTTTTTAAAGGTATAGTTCCAGTCTGTTCTTCAAGTAGAAACACTATTCCTTGATAAGGGAATCCACTTAATAATTCATCACGTCAGCAGCAATAATGATATATTTACCTAATAAAATTTTCAAGTCATTTAGACTAAACTAATATCTGAACCATCCTTCATTTGAACATGCATTTTCTTGTTTAAATGCAAAATATCTGATGCTATAAAACTCTGGAAAAACTGCTTACAGCCAGAGAATCTTGGTTTTTTTCTAATTTGTTGAATAGAAAGTACATTTTCATACCAAACTGCCTTTACATAATGTTGAACTGATATATAGCAAATCCCTTTTGCCTTATTTAATGTAATCTTTTCCAGACCTGACAAAAATGAAAATCAAATTAAAAACAATTTCTTATGTTCCCCAAACAAATTGAATCAGCGTGATGTGCAAACACTACACAAAAACTGAATAGAAATTTTGGGCTGACATAATATCTGCTAGTTCAAAAACATAAGCATCATTTATGTGGTATTCTGTCAATTTTATCTCTAGATTTTCAATCTATTTATGTTCTGCCACAACTCACTATCAATATTTTATAAGTTACAAAATTGATTCCTATACAGAAGAGGAAAAAATAAAAAAGGATCTGTGAATGGTTACAAGAGAGAAACCTTTATATAACTACAGAATTATTATTCCAAACATATTGACAAGAAATTAAATGTTCCTATTACCTACTACACTGAACCTGGGCACTAGAACTTGGATTAATACCTGAAATTTACTAATTTAGCTGAAAAGTTTACCGGAACAGCTCAACATGGTCCTGCTTATTAAGGATGAAGAAGGAACTTCAATTAGAGGAATACAGGCTCTTGGCCAGCTTAGCCTGAAGGAAAAGCTTTCCTATGTCTTATTTCCCTTTAACCCAGATATGTAGCACATAGCTTGAATCCGAAAAAAATAAATTAGAACATTTAAACCTTTAAAAATTCAGCACACTTCCTTTTCTTAATAACTTGATGTGGTGTAAACTGAAGTTCTACATATTGATTATCTAATTTTAACAGTATCTTGTTCCAGCTCATGGACATTTTTTGCCACATTAACAGTGGTCATACCAATCGTGGTAATTTTTATCTGAAAGGAATAAATACTTCTCACAGTTTCAAGAGACTAAATATATGTCACCATCAAAGAACTGCCAGCATTTTATCTGTATCCAAGAAATGCACACTCAGCACTGACTTCTCACATCAGTAGCTACATAAGGTCATTCACCTGAAAATCTTTTTATCTCCAGCGAATGTGCTGAATCCCTCAGGCTCTTTTGAGTGAAAAATAAATCTAACAATATATTTAGTAAGAGGAACATTCACTGAGACACTAGATGCTTAGCCTTGCAGTCTGCCACTCCAGACACTGTCCGTATGGGAAGGAGATGATGTAGGCGTTGGAGTCCACGCATCGTTTGGTGCTGCTGCACCACATACATTCCATGCCATTGCTCGTGCAGTTGGAACAGGTTGTCCTCAGGGAGCACGGCTTTTTGCAGGGTCTGGCATTCTGGTTAGGACTGACTGGAAAAGGACCACAAATATTTGATCATTTTGAAACCAAGTTCAATCTCCTTTTTGTTTCACCGTTTGTTCCGTTAGAAAAATCTCTGTCGAAGTGGTTGCTTCCTTAATTACCTATAAATAGGTTTATCCAAATTTATGTTTCTGTGTATAAATAATATCATATTTTACACAATTTAATTTGCAAAAGTGAGCATGACTCATATCACAGCTCACAGAGTCCATTTTAGTGTATGTCAAGTGACTTTTTATCACAGTAAACTTGATACATAAAAAAACCTAAAAGGCATAAACCAGAATTTTGGATTTGTCCATTTTTTACAACTTTTAGGATACTCACTAATGTTCAGCAAGATCCAAAAAGAACACATCAGCATTGCTGAATATCTCCAGATGTGGTTACAGTTTCTGTTACCATTGACTATTACTGATTAAGAGGCAAACTATGAGATTTCTGGTGTAATGCAAAAATAAGCCACGTGAACTAATTCTCAACTAAATATTTACTTTAGGAATATTTATAGATTACAGCTATTTCCAAAAAACTACAACAACATATATATTTGTAATTATTTAATCCAAATTGCGCCCAAATCCCTCTTTGGGAAACGAAACCCCAAAGAGCTGGTTATTCACCACGGCATCATTTCCTGGGAGCAAGAGGCTCCTTACCCACGGGTTTCTCACAGACGAGGCCGTCGGCCATGGCCGTGCAGGGGTTTGCCTTCAGCCCCGCCACCTCAGCTCTCTCCAGGTAGGCACAGAAGCCGGAGTCGTTGGGCTCCCCAGGGAGCCACTGCAGCGTGGTGTTTGTGAAAGGGGACATGTCATCCCAGCCCCAGTAGGAGATGTTGATCTTGCGCAAACCCACCCAGGGTGAAATTTTCTGTGGATGAAAATGAAACAAATGGGAGAGAATCATTTAACGTGTTTTTATGTCATGATGTTTCCAAAAAATAGCTCAACAGCAACAAGTTCACGTTTTCAGAATTCACCATGTTCTTGTCTCACTTTATCATCTCATAAATCACTGGCTACATAGTTTTTTATCTTAATTGTTCTACCTTGCTGAACACCCCCAAAAACCCCAACAAAATGGTAGAAAATACATCTATTGTCTTATTTGTTGTTTAGTTGCCCAAATTCCTGTTTTTGTACATGGTCCACATGGACCAGAAGACCTCAGATACCTACACATATATCTACACAGCTCCCTGTAGATGCTGAGTGTGCACCCCAAGCACATATGAAATAATGTCGGGGGCTAAGGCAGAATAAATTGCTGACAAACACACATAAACCAACCCTACATGTCTACTTTGGGATTGAGGGATTCCAGCCAAGAGAATCTTTAACACACTACTGACTGTTTCAATTGCACTGCCAAATAATTTGGCCTTAGCATGAGTATATAAAAGATAGGGATCCTATTCCAGCTATGGTGAAAAAGTATGTGAGCCAATAATGAAAACTGACTATGCAGCAGTGATATTTGGAAATAAATTCTTCCATTCGAGTAGGAGACTGTCTTGGAACCCCTTTAATGATGACAAAGTCCCAGGGAACATCATGAAAGCCAAAGCAGCCATAGGAGATAAAAGCAGCATCCCTGAAATGAAAGACTTCCAGCAAAAGCGACACATATCCCAGTCATAATCATTCTTAATAGCTGTACTGTCTGGACAGCTTACAGCCATCGTGTCAGGCATCTCAAATTCCATATGTACCATCTCTGGCTCTTTGCTAGGATAAACCATCAAAATACAGACCCAAATGTGATGAGCACGCTATCAAACACACACCATCGGAGCTGTGACCTTGCAGGCCCACTCAGGCCTCGCTGGCCACGCTGTTAAGATGCCAAGCACAGATTACCCAAGTAAGGCCTCCCAAATGTCCCAATTATGTGCTTAATATGCATATTCAATTATGTGGCATCAATTCCATCATGTGGTGGGCCACAGGTGAAGACTGCTGGCATTAGCAGAGAGTGTGTGTGGATATCATCAAAGTTTATCACCAAAAATGACAACACATACCAACAGAACGACACTCTAATCTCATCTACAGCTATTAAGCTGAACATAAGGCCAACTTTTAGCCATAACAGCAATCTATAAAACACTGATCACTAATTACTTAAAAAATATCCTCTTCTCTTATCCTACATCAGACAATTTAAATTTGTTTTGAAAGAGTAACTATGGAACTATATTAGAAAGGAGAATTGTGTAACCTTAACTGGAAAGCTGATAGTTTATGTTAAATCCACTGTTTACTCAGAGAATTTAGGTGAGATTAAGTTGCTTTGAAATCTAAAGTGAAAGAGATCACTTCTATAGAGGACACATTTTTTCAGGTACTACTGCTGAATCAGCACTAAAATAATGAGGACTGAATAATTGCAGATGAGTCAAGTGAGCAAGACTACCTTTACTGAATAGCCAACTACCACTGAGGCCCAAAAATCTCCCCTGTTTCTTAATTATGCAAATTACTGAAGAAGTATATATCTCTTTCAAAAATCTATCTCCACCTTTATTTAAATTTCTTTTATTCTGGACCTCAAATTGTCCTGAAAGTGTATAATACACTAATGTCTCATTTTCTACTGTGTGCATCACAACACCTTACAAACAAAACTCAACCAACTTCTCAGGAATCGTTTGAACTCCTTGATTTGTTGCTCTAGAATGAAACAATTAATATAATGAATACAATTAAACTTTGAAAATACTGTGGCCTTTCAGTGCCCATTATTTCCACAACATTCTCAATTTGGAGAAAGGCTTGCAATTAATTTGACTCTTTTCTGCACCATTCTGAAAAAACCAGCCACTTCCTGAAAAAGCAGCTCCATGAAGAGCAACAATGTGTTCTATGCTGGGTTTTCCATTCCTTAACTGCATCAATTCTGACTGTGCCAGATACCAGCACGTTCCATGTGTTGTAAATATTTACCCAGTGACTGACAC
Organism: Dicaeum eximium; assembly: GCA_013396995.1. Taxonomy (NCBI): domain Eukaryota; kingdom Metazoa; phylum Chordata; class Aves; order Passeriformes; family Dicaeidae; genus Dicaeum; species Dicaeum eximium. The sequence continues at coordinate 844,652 of VWZP01008035.1, forward strand.
ATTTTAAGCAGTGGAAGCAAGATTTATGAGTTTTAAGTGTCTCTGAATCTATTAGACACATTTGATGCAAGCTGGATGCAATTAATAGTAGGAGTCACGGTTTAGGTCATAAGAACACCTAATTCTCTGACTCTTTTTCAACTTTTCTGTAGTCCAATTGGTTAAAAAAATGTACAATCTTGCAAACTGAAAAAACTAGAACTTCCCCAATTTCCATCTACAGAGATTATAAAGAGTCTTTCAGTGGGACTTTGGATTCTTCTTGGATTTTCTTCTTTATAGGGGACAGTTTTAGGAGGAAATTTGCATTTTCAGGCATCCAAAGTGAGTTGAGCTCCCTTAATCCTGAATGTAGGAAGACAGTTAAACTAGAGGTGAGCTAATGGACAGTCAATGCAATGACTGTAAAATGGAGACAAAGTGCTAAAATAATTTATTAGACTTCTAAAACCACAAAAGGAAGGTGGGACTGTTAGAAACTGTTCTAAAGGGAGTAATTCAGAAACCAAGAGTAGATGTCAACTTCACCACAATCACACACATTATAAAACCACAGAAACACAGAGCCCTCAGAGAATACTTTGAGCTAACAAGGAATAACATTGCTATGCAAAGCTCACTAATTAACTGCAACCTACACTCAAGTGTAATTTATAAAAAAGATGCTTAGCCTTGTGAGCAGTGAGTCAAAGGAAAAGTCGCAAACAGTTTACATAATGAAAGGCTTTGTGTAAAACTGTTCTCTTCTTTGTTTGTGCTTACTACACCAAAACTAAATCTTCTCAGAATTTATTGCATGCTAACAAGAAAATTATTATTTTTAGTTAAATCCCATAGTTGCAAGAACACTCCCAAGAGAGCTAATTGCACTTTTAAATGAATATACAACATTTGAATATTAGCAGGAACAGTAAATTAACCTCATATTGCTGTTTAATCTATTTTTCAGAGAAATTCAAATCTTCCCTTTCATAATATTTTGCTTACTAGGTCGATAAAAGCACATAAGAAAAAAATATTAAGTGTCATTTTTCTTTAGTGTGGGAATCTGCAGCCTACCCATTGTGTTTACTTTGGCATTCTCTGACAGAATTTATTTATTTTTCATGAACAATATAAACTAGACTTTAAACCGTTGGTGATAATTTTAAAATATATTTGCAAATTCAACAGTGTTTTGAGTTCATACCACACAGATCTTTGTTTTGCCCCTTTCTTTAGTACCAAATGAACCTTCTCCTTATCCTTTAAAAGGAGGCAACCTATTGATTTCCAGTTTAGTATTGGGATTAGGAGAAATTATTTAAACACAGTGAGGTCTGGATAGGCTATGGAGACAATGGAGGGAGCCCCCTCCCTCTGAAACTTTCCAACATATCAATGTATTATTCTAAACATGATAAAGGAATTTCCCTAAATTTGTCCCAGAAGAAGGAGTTTGTGTATTAGGAAACAATCTACAAAGTCACATGATGTTTCTATTAACAATAAAGAATGCTGAAGTCCTTCCAGGCTGCAGATTTACTGATGCTATTTGACAGTTTGTAAAATACACAGCAGCTACCTAAGTTACTTTTCTTTTCTCAGCTAACTGTCCTAGAATTAAGAAATCATAAAGTCAGAATCATATTCTTATTTCCAAGTGCTGCTCTGACACATTCGTTAATCCTGAAAAGTTTTTTTGTTTTCTGGTGAAACTGAAATCTTTTTTTCTTTCCCAGGCTAAAGATTTTAAAGCTTTCAACATTAACAACCCAAGTCAAACTCTACTGCAGATAATAGAGATTAAAACCACGGTGTTCACCTTACAGCAGCTCTGGCTCCATTTGTGAACTCCCCACCATCACCTGCTACAGAAACAAGCCATCTAAAATGAAATCTCACTCTTTAAATCATTATGATTGCAGTTTGAGAGGGAAAGGCAGGCAAGAGAAGATCAAGAAGTTTCAGAGAGCCTCTGTCACACCTGATAAGACATTTAGGATGTAGCACCCCAAGTAAATGCAGCTGGACAGATAGATATGAATGAAAAAAACCTTTTTTTTTCTAACTGCCACTGAAAACACCAGGATAATTCATGGCAGAATTTCATTAGAGGTTCTGACAGCTACATGATTGCTTAATCCAAGATAGATTTTTTTAAAGTGTATACATTTTTCTACAATTGCTTAAACTGTATTTGAGGTATCTCAAATTTGCATCACCACATTGGCTCAGGATGTACTTCATTTAAATAAAGATATACTCGGCAGGATGTCACCTTGCAGAAGTTCTAAGCTCTGAAATGTAAGAAAAATCTTGCTTCCAAGTACTAAAAAAAGCTATTTCTCATCTACACCTCAAGCCAGACAGGCAAAATCAATCCTATCAATAGTCTATCACACCTTATTAGATTTGAAGGCATCCTGTGCAGTATTTTAATAGGAATCAGGGGAAAGGAAAGCAAAAAGGAAAAAAGGTGATACACTAAATAACCATAGCAATCATGTTGCCAACATAATTTTGCTGTTGTTTTTGTTTCAATTGCATTTTCAACATTAACTCATCAAAGAGTGGACAGACAAAATGCGTTTCAAGGCTGCAGTAAATATGATATCAGGGAAGAACTTCTGACATGGAATGATTTCTCTCCTTCATTAGCAAAAAATAGAAAAAAAGTGTATTTCTAGTAAAAAACTGTCTCTGTCCAGTTCCTATATTTACTCGAGAAAAAACACAAAAACCTCAAGTACATAACCTATGTTTGAATCTGCATTTTGCAGTGGCATGCTAAAAAGGATAATAGAATATTTTTGTCCACAGTATATGCCCCTAAGCTCTTGCTCCCAGATTCAGTAATAACATAAAGGCAATCCTTTCCTTTGAATTATCTCAATTCAGCTGGATCATAACAACTTCGTAAATCAAATACTAGTTTGATATAAGCTTTAATTATTATCCACAATTATCTTTCATTTTCCTGTAACTGTAAAATCCTAAACTACTTAAACATTTGAGGATTTTATACAGACAAAGTGCTGCATGTTCTACAAAACTACATACACATCTCTAAAAATGTCCCTTACTAAGAACAACTGATTTGCTTGTAAAAATCAGAATCATATTCTGCTAAGACATCCCATCTGAGTGTGCACTGCTGGGTTTCATGTTTCTGAGCATTCTTACATTTCATATACTCTAACCAGTAGTGTTTAAACACAGCAATAAGCATTTGAATATTTAACTGCCAAAAAAGGCAGGTACAGGTAATTTCTCTTTTCTTCTCTTGTCCCACAGTTAACAAAAGTAACATGGATCACTTTTCTAAGGAATATTCTGGTGGCAGCTTGCTGCATTTGCCAGAAGCATGTAAGAGTTCTCAGCTCTCTCTCTCCCCCCACCATTATTCGAGAAAGCTAATTAGCTCCAGCTAATTCCAGTGCTGCTGTGCAGGGAATTGCTACATGTTTTACATACTAGTGCAGCTTCTCTGTGACCCTTTGATCCCACAAACCAGTTACAGTGGAAACTGCCTTTTCTGGAGAAGTTACATCTGTACAGCTGCACGGGGTTACGTGTCCCTGTTGCTGGACCCTGCCTTTGCCAGTGTTGAATTTCAGGATTAACTCTATCACAGCTGAAACCAGGACAGAAAATCAATGTTCCAGCTATTCTCTTGAACAAATACTCTCTTCCAAATAAATAGTAAATTTTAGCATTTAAATCTGATAAGGGGAAAGCTCAGGAGCTGCTGTGTGATTTGTTTTAAAGATGAGATTTCCTTGATATCCTACACGTGACTTATACCAGTCTTTAGCACCATTTAGAACATTTCTTTGAAGGCACAAACTTTCCTCTTTTTGGACAGAACCCTAGAAGAGATTTCTCAAAGCAAATTTGTTTCACATAAGCACCAATTAAAATTCCTCAAGTTACCTGAAGTGTATACTTCTGTATTTCATCCAGAACAAATTCCACTTCTTTTGAGGTTGTTAATGAGGCAAGATTTCCACTCAAATTGTAGCAATACAGTTTGGCATTGTCGTAGCTTTCCCGACTGGAATTTATGTGGAGGCAGGCATCTCCAATGTGATTCCATCTTTCTCCACACAGGTGAGCTGGTGCAAAAAGCATACAATTACAGCTGATTTGAAAAAAAACTTTTAAAAAACCCAAGAGAGTCTGAATTTTATCTTCCTGAGATCGTAAATCAAAATGCATCCCACACTAAGTTTCCCTTTTCACATCATGTAAATTCTGAAATACCAAGTATCATCGTACAGAATAGTGTATTGTTGTGGAAAGAAATTTCTAAGAACTTAAAAAATAATTATAAAATATAAAAACATAAAAACTTATGCTAAGTTTCAGCATAATATTTTTTGCCACTATTTCTTCCTGGTATTCAGAATTGAGCACAACTAAATACTAAGATAAGATTATGTACATAAATAATAGTTTTAACAACTCCTTTTATTTAAGTGTTATGTAAATTTCAAAATCTAATAACAAAACTGTCCTAGAATTAAGAAATCACAACTGTACACTATCCTTGTTTTATCATACCTTTGCATTTATATTTGCTTAAATACTAATGCAATCCAAATGATAGAAAATTCAGATAACATCTCAGAAAATATTCCTCTTCAACATTTTACAACATTACTCAGATAACTATTAAAAGATAAGTAAGAGCAACTGTTATAGTCAATCTACAAAGATTACATAAATAGAGTTTTGAACTGCAGAGAATAAATTATTTAATGAATCATCTCTGTAAAAAAAAAAGTGTTTATTAACTTCATCTGGACATAAAGATCAAAAGGAAATGGTTCTGACATCTAACTGCATATATGCAGTTACGAATACAAAATAAATACAATTTCAAAATGTTAACAGTCACCTTCTGAGAATATTTCATATCAGCAGTTTAATATTCACTGCTTTCATAGTAGTGCCAACATTAGACAATCAAGAAACTAGATCTTGGGCCCTATCTGCACAGGAAAATTGAAGTATAATTAAATTACAACTTGGAAGGTAAAACCCCAGGTAGCAGAAGTAACGGTGTCAGTGTCCATGGAACAGTAAAAGCCCCGGTACGGCTATTCAGCTCTGCACTGAGGGCTCCCCCAGGCCAGAGCTCATCACTGCCTTGTGCAGAGGTACAGTGGTTGTGCCTTCACTGATGCCATTATCTCCCCTAACACGATTAAAGGCAGCACTGACACCCCAGTCAGGGCTGTAACCACATCAGGGTTCCCCTGGACAGGCACAGAGACAAGAGGAGCGAGCACAAATAAAACAAATCCATGTCAGCTCATGGACAAAGGTTCTCTGTCAAGGGCAGAGGAGATTTTGTCAGGTTTGAAAGCAGCTGTGAGCAGCAGTGTCCCCTTACCAGGAAGGGCCTGGCACTCCTGCTGCCGCTGGTCCCACTGGCAGTTCAGGTGCAGGGAGCAGCTCTTGCAGCTCGTCAGTTTATTGCAGATCTGCTCATTCCTCACGTGACATTTCGTGTAGTTCTTAACCGACTGTAAAAACAGACAAAGCAGCATCTCAAGCATACCTCTATTAAAAGAACAGAATGCAAAACGGAAATACAGAGCAGGTAGATCCCTCCCAGAAAGTCATGGCCACATAAAAGCTTGGCTGAATTTAAGTTCCTTAGCTAGAATCCTTTACCAGATGCAGAATGCAACACTGGGGCACAAATCACTCCACTTGTTCTACACAACTATGAGTGTCAAATTGAAAAGGCCAATGCCCTTCACAGAGAACAGGAAGAGCTTAAAAAACTAAACAAAATATTTATTTCTTAGATAGTTTAGGGTTGTATTTTCCCTAAATTATCTCATCCTATGCAGGTTAAAGCAAGAAAAATAGTCAAACAGAACATAAGTGGCACAAGGTGTAAAATAATTACATATAACTGACTGAAGGTGCAAGAATATGTTCCACACATAAAACCAGGGATAATTTATTCCTTTGGTACTTTAGTATACAAGAAAAGCTTTTATTGGCTTTAGTCGGGGTTTGGTTTTTTCCCTGAAAACTGTGGTCTTCCAAGTTAGAAATTTTGAATACAAATCTTTTTCCCCTCTACACAGTACTTTTAATTAAGACATTGTATTGATATCTTATTTAATGAACTGCTCTAAATCCTCAGCCAATTCATCAGCTCACCTATAAGGCTCCCTCTACCAACTTAATTTCAAGGTAATAATTAAAAGTAAGTCCTAGTGCAAGGACTAGGCAGCTTTATACTCACAGAACAGTTGAGATTGGAAAGGACCTCTGGGAGTCCCTGTTGTCAAACCCTAACAAGTCTTGTCTCTCTTAAACAACAAAAGATTAAAATAATACATGGCAGCAATAATGGATTGCACTTGGATAGCAAATGCATGATTAATTGAAAATGTTGGTTGCTTTCCTTTCTAATAGTCTCTGGGAGTATGATTAAACAACTTATAAAGGGACTGCATGACAATAAGTTACACAGTGGTTGGCACTGGAATATGGCAGTAATAGGGCAGGGGGGAGAAAAGCTGTCTCCTTTTACTTCTGTTTTTTCAAGGTCCTGAAATAATGCATTTGTGAAAGTGAATTCTCAATCTCACACAGAACCAGCTTCATTCCAGCTGAACAACACTGCTGTTGAGGCATTTTATTTTATTGCCTTTATTGGATCAGATGCCTACCAGTAAGCTTATTTTAAGAGGTCCTGACTTTCTAATGTTCTATAGGAAAGGCTACTGTGAAGCAAAAACAACCAGAGAAGCAGGTCTAGGTGCAGGCATCTAAACCACAACAGGAAGCAGAGCCAAAGGCAATGCCAGCAAGTAACAGACTTGTTACTATCTAGGCCAAAAATGCATACAACAGTAAAGCACAAAAAAGAATCTTTGGTACAAACCCACATTTAGTTTCACTCAGTCATGAAACACTCACAAAACTGCCTGACAGATGCTTTAAAGTGAATTTTAGAGAACAAGTAACCACCATCTGCTCATTTACAATAGCTCAACTAATACTCACTTCTAACATTTCATTTTGACATACCCTTAAGCATTCAGATTTCTTTTTTAAATTATATACTCTTCACTGATATTACATACAGATTACAATTTTCCACCTAAGCTGAGATATTTGTTCTATTACTTTCTAATAATGAAGCTTGTTGTGTGCTGGTTATTTAATGTTTAAAATAAAATTCAAAGTACTAGTGACTGTTCTATAATAAAGTTCTTTGTTGTATTCCCTTATTCCCAGCATTTATTTCCCTTAAATCCAATTTAAACACTGCTTGCCTGAAAATCTTATTAGTTCAATGTAGATGTGAATCCAATAGGTAATTCATATTAACACAATATTAAGGTTATAACTTAAACTACCAAACCCAATGAAATTCAGAAAGATGACAGTCCATCTGTTACAGAACTTCTATATTGCTGTAGGATATTTATAATGTTTACACACCAAAGCATGAGTAAATCATGTTATGTATAAAGCCTCCCTCATGTTTGATTTACTTAGATTTTTTAAGTACTGATCCTGATATGGTAGTATATAGACAGACTTATGAACTGCAGTGATTTTCTGAATATTTACTGGAGAATGAAAATACTACAGTAGTTTATCTTACACTTTCAGAAATCGCTATTAAATTATGTACCTCTCTCCTCCTCCTGGATTTTGCAGGTTAACAGTATAACCTTGTCTAGTTTGCCTAGTGTAAATGTAAATTATTAATTTATAGATTTGCTATTATTTCCCTGAAGCTACTCCCAAAACTTGCTATAGGGTACTTCTTACTCATAAATTTTGTTTATTTCCTCCAAGATAAATTTGATTCTATTCATATTTCCTTCTACTACTTTATATATTTCCTCTTGACTATTCTTTGAACTCTTCAAAGGCAGGCAGATTGCCATGATCACTATTATTGGTATTAGTGCATCATCCAAGGACTCCCATTGTGAAAGGAGGAGCTTCCTGGAAGCGATGCAAACGTTACAAAACAACAAGGATTCTTGTCTTTAAGGCACTGTGTAAAAATATTTAATAATGCAGGACTATTAGTCTCTGTGAAGCCTCCTCTGGTACCCCATTTCCTCAGAAAAATGCTCTTTATCATCCCCTTCATGGATTTGACAATATTTGTTTTACGTTGCCGCTCTCAGATAAAGAGCACTTAAATCACCCACCAATCTGGGCAGTATTTTGGTAACTGTCATCAGCTGGGGCTTTGCTGTATTGCACACGTGGGGACCAACACACAAGAAATCCAGAGACTGCTCCTGGCAGTAAGAGTGTGGCTGGTCCCAGTCACAGAGGAAACGCCCCTGTGGTAGGAACATGCCCCCCCTGCAGCTTCTGAAGGCAGCAACGTTTTCAAAAATGCAATACTGGGTGGAGGCAGAAATGAAACTATTCAGCTATGCCTCAGCATCCTAAGGCTCTCCTTAAGGCTACTTCATCAATTCCCTTTTTTTCTCTTCAGAAATTGAACAAAATTGACAAAGTAAATTTTTTTACTCTGAAATTCAATCTCTCTCTGGTCTTCCTCAGTAAAGAAGACTGCATTTTGTTGCAATCAGTCAGCCCTCTCCAGTAATTTACCATTTTATTTGGTAAAGTACAAGGAGATTTTGCTTTCATGGAGAAGCTTACTCTTTCATGGTACTACTTCTTGGAAAATGACATCTTGTAAAGGTGCCGCACTCTAAAATGAAATTAATCTCTCTCACAAAGCCTTTTCGTTTATTCTTTTTTTTTTTTTTTCCTTTTTTTGGTAAAGACTTGTTTCCATTATAAAATATAGTCAATTTTCTGCACAACGTGATCAGCAGCAAGGGAGTATCATTTTCATAGGATGCAAGATAAAGCATTTTATGTGTAGACATAGAGATTGAATACAGTTTCATAAATAAGCATATAAAGCAGATCCAGGTCAACCAGGCATTGCAAGCTTCTGCTTACAATGACATCAGATATGAGTGTGATATACATGATCTATATGATCTATACCTTGATGATGCCTGAGTCTGCATAGTAGGGGAATACAGTGTCCTGTTAGTGTGCTGGCTCACATCAGAGGGTGAGCACAGGCAAATGAATGTACATCATCAATGCATTAGCATTACTCATTATTCCATCTGTCCAACTAGAGTTATTTCAGGGAAATGCTCATATTTTACAGGCTTTCCGATCAGTAGAGTAGTCACTCAATGCAGTATCTGCTTTGCAGATATCTGTGACCATGAGGCCAATGCCAAACTGGTTGACAAGACATCTTTAGTAAACTGCCTAGTTTCCATGATGTAACAGCATCAGATTCTAAAACATTACTGTCATTCTCATCTGGAGTTCTATTATCTAAGTCATAAATCAAGGCCTTTGTACAGCTGCAAAGGCTCCTTGTGAAGTTCCTTAGCCTACAGCTTGTTATCCCATATTACCATCACAGTGCTGTCACAACATTTTCGTTTGTGGGCCTAGTCCAGAAGTAGCAGTCTATGAAAGTGGATAATCAGCCTGATCCATTCTGGTTTTCCACATGGTGCCATTCTGTTGATGCTGTTCTGGTGGGTTTATGGCTACAAAATTCTGCCTCCATCATCTCACGGCCAATAGACTCATTTTGCAACAGCCACCTTTCATTTATGACAACAGCTCTTTCCAGAAATCATTTTGATGAATTTTTGCTACCCCATTCTTCAGTAACTACACTAACAGCCTTTGCTACCCACTTCAAAACCTGAATAAAAAACTGGAAATGATACAGAGCAGACTGCTGCATCGTTTGCTAATTAAGCTGACAATCTTAGTCATGAAAGGTTGTCAAAGAAGGACACTGAACCAAGAACCTTGTGCTAAAATACCTAGTGCTCCACATTTATTAGGGATCATTTATTAGGAATGAAGATGGTTTGCTCCTTAGCAACAATTCCTTGTTCAAGAACTAAAATCCACGGTTAGAAAATTAGCACCTAATGGAGAACAATGTGTCAGGAAAAGAAGGGCCCTTGAAGATCACAAAGGAAACTAACCATTAGTGCCTGGAATGTGAAATCCCACTGACAGACTTATAACACGACTACTGATGAATTTGTGTCTGCATTGCCTTTATTAGTAGTGACTAGCTACAAATGCCAGTGATTAGAGTGGCTGTGTTGTCTCTGAACGGGCAAGATTTGAGTCACAGTCAATCCAAATCACACCTTAATTTGTCTGGAGAACAAGATTGATTTGCATCAGGTTCAAGCCAGAGAGCAAGATACTTTTACTAATGAAAGTGTGCAAAGAAAGGATTTTGAACTCAAGTACAGCCAGGTGTCTGTGGAGAGCTGAAAAGTGTAAGGAGGCAAAATTCATAATGCTAAAATACTATTACAAGCTTGAAAAAAATCAAATGAACAAGCAAGAGATGCAGCAGCTGGTGAACAACAACATGAAGTATAAAATATGGCACTAGGCAATATTAAAAGGAGAAAACTATAAACTTGCATGAATCTATGTGATCTGATTGCTTGAAGTTAAAAACATCAGAACCAAATTATCACAAGCCAATGGATCTCATGGTTACAGAAGCTCATATTCCTTTAATGAGATGACAAGTGACTCCATGACAAAGAAAACCACTTCTGTGATGATCAATGATCAGAACACCGTGACTAATGAGACTGGCCTAGTCCTGTTTAAAAGGGAAAAAACCAAACAGTACCCTCGATGGGATTCCACGGTTTCTGCCTGTCTACTGTACACCACATATGCACAAAATCCAAGTTAATAATGACTCTGGGACTTGCCAAAAGTCATTAATTAGGGGATAATAGTATTTGTCTTAAGAAATATATAGTAGGCAACACAATCCTGAAGAATACTTGTTTTACCCTGAAACAGATTTTTTTTTTGCTGCAGTCCAGCTCTGCCTTCAGCAACAATTTTAGCTCAAAAGCCTGGCAAATGATTTTGTTCGTGTTGAAAACAAGTAACTACTTATCCGCCAGACCTGGAAAAGGAGAAGTACTGATAACACACTCAGATTTGCGAGGACTCACCATGCTACAGTTACTGCTTGCTGAAATGCACTTCTTGTCGTCGCACCACTGGCAGCCGTTGGTGTTGGCGGTGCAGCTGGCGCAATCCGCGTACCGGTAACAGCGCTCGTCCGCGGCGGCTGCCACACAAACCAAACACAAACGTCCCACACAAGGAGAATAACGCCGCGCTTTAAACACTCCCTCTGAGCTTTTTTCTGTCACAGCCTTCATTTGAACTCTAGCCGTTCTTAAGGGTTTAAGTTACTGTAGGAAATTGATTCTATTCAGTTAATAGGATTTACTCCTTTAAAAATTCCTTCAGTAGCAACTTTATTTGAAGGTTCATAAGTGTCATATCAACTAATGGAATATTCACTGATTTACAGCATGCAAGCTCTCTTAGCACAATGCAAAAATTAAGAGTATGAAAACCTTTTTTCAAGTATTTTTCCTTTACTCTTTTAACATGGAAGAAAGATTTTCTTCAAATGTAGGATTCTATAAAAATATTAGATGGCTGTGCAAGAAGATGAAATAAAAGTAGTAAATAAAACAATCTAAGACAGATATGAGCAACATATGGATAATTTAAATCTTTTAAAATTAATTTATAAACCTACTAATGACTGGTAAGCTAAAGCTCTGTCCTTTACCTACAAAAAGTATTTGAGAAAGAGTTAATGATATATTTTTAATAATGGGACTTGGAATAAAATTTAGGTTATGTAAACTTATTTAGGACACAAATTATTACGGCTGTTTAAAGGAGGAAAAGGTTTTCAAAATCGTCATGATGCAAAACAGGAGAATTTGTATCATCTCCTACACTGCTTACTGTGTTTAATTCCTGTTTGATTGTCTCCTTCAGTTTCAGGTTCTAGCAAGTTTAAAAGATTCTCTTTACAGGGAATTCTTGTCATCCAAGAATCAATCTTTTGAAAACCACTAAAATTTCTGCTTATCCTTTAATATTAACCATCAGCAGTTTCTCAGATGATACTCTCAACAAGGTAACAACTGAGCCAATAATGTAAAAGAATATATGAAAAAATGGCTTTTGGCAAAAAATTACCACCTGAAACTGGAAGAATTTGACAACAGTGAAACACTGCTTCACACAACTGAAGTTCACACACTGATGTTCACACAATTTCTTCAAAACTGGAATTATACAGACCTCATCTCTTCCAAGTTGAGTTGGACTTTATTTCCACAGCAGCACCTGTACTTTAGAAACTGCTCTAACTTTTTTATTTTCCTTCAGCCTGTCTGTGCTTTGTTTTGTTTGGCTTTTATAAACATCTGTTGCTATGATCAGCTTTTTATAAGATCCACTTTTACTTGTATTACTTTTGAATTTAATGCCACAAAATTTTTTTCTTTTTCTATATAGATGAAACTTTCTAGACTATAGATCTCTAAAAGTTCTGAGACTGTACAAAAGCCATTTCCTAGAAAACTTTACCTGGATAAAGTTTTTGTTATATCATGTACCTTTTTTTTTCCTCAGTTTGCAACTTTATAGCCAGAAACAAGTAAAAGCTATCAGAAAAATAAAATGTCTTGAAGTGTTGATTAATAGCACTGCTAGTAACTTTTCAACAAACATTAAATACAGACTGGCAGTTTAATTGTATGGCAGTTTGTACACACAGCACACAGCCAAAGTTTGGGAAGCAATTTTACACTGTGCTGAAAGGAAAGATGCACAGAAAAAATAGTAGGTGCATGTAGCAGGGATAAATATTCTGTTCATGTGACATATAAGAACAACACTTTCACAAGCAATTTATTTGTGACAAGCCAAAATACTTAGGAATAGCTTGGAACAGTTATTCATAACAGTAAATTGCTGTTTCAAACAATACAGCCATCACAATGCCACAGAGAAATTCATATGACAAACTTGAACCCATCTGACTCTCTGAAAAGAGCTTGTTTGCCTCAGGTTTTTTCCAGCTGTGCCTGTACTATATTCTCCTGTACAAATGCTTCTGTTTCATAGGTAATGTGCTTGAAGCAGTGATGCTTTCCTCTTTTTCTGGTGTATACAGTTATGGGAGTGCCATGTGCCCATAATATCAGGTATCACAGTACCCATTTGTGCTCCCACTGCTGTTCTGCTCTGTCTTAACACCTTAAACTTGTGCCCTTTTGAATCTACTTCTCTGCATGTAAAATACAAAAAGGATTCCACAACTGAATTATTATTTTTTTGTTAAAAATAGCCTATATATCTCTTGCACTGGGTATTCTCACAGGGGAACACTCTTAACACTCCAGTCACCATTTCCACGTGGTTACTTCTTTGGGGGCTGCCCACCCCCATCTCCTACACTGCATTACAAACCTGACTAGAATTCACTTACCTGTTTTCTTGGGACATTTTGCTCTAAGGATATTATTAGCATGTCCAGATTCCCAAGATTCACAATGTTTCTTGTTCCACAGGCACCTTATTCCTGGACGAGCATTTTTGCACAGCTCTTCATCTCTGAATGCTTCACAGTTGGGAGGCTTGTACACGAGGATGTCATTCAACAGAACACTTGAAAAACCCCCAAATATATACATGGACCTATTGGGGAAAAAGGAAGGAAATTTAACTGTTATCGTAGACACATTTTCTAGATTTCTTATCTGTCTTGGTGTACAATTAAAAACCCACATATTATCATTAAAAAGACTCTTATTCTTTCTCTAATAAATACTCTATCAGTGGGTCCTTTATTGATTACTTTTACAATGTATTCCTCCATGGAAGTTGAGAGTAACAAAAAAATTGCTGAAAGCTCCCTATGCTGTATGTATTACGGAGTAGCATAACCCAAATGTCTGGAAAAAAGAATGAAGAGCTTTGGAAAAATACACTCATTTTTGCAGTTAGATATTGAGAACAGAACATGAAATACTGGCCTGGTGAAAACAAGAACATTCTTTTCAAGACAGGCAGCAACAATTGGCAAGATGGATATTTCTTTTTGGTAACATTTCTGGTGCAGTAGCTGCTGACACAGGAACCAAAAGACTAAACCTGAGTCCTCACCCTTCTCATTAAAACTAAGTACTGTCTCAGGTAAAAGATAGTAATAGAAAACCTCTATATATGTTGTATGATATACTCTTAAAACAGAATTAATCACAGAGTTACCAATAGCAGAAATCTGGAGAGTGTCTTGCATTGCCCTGCATTGCCCTGTTTTGGTACCAAAACCCCTACTAAAAATACCACTAAGTTATTTAAAAAAAAAAAAAGGCATTTTTAGAGTAATTCATAGAAAGTGAGAGTTCTCAAAGTATCAGACATAGCTTAGATGACATAAAAATGCACAAATCATAATGAAAAACGATCAATTGCTGAATTCATTAATTCCAAGCAATTTTGTCTTAATAAATAGATCTGTTCATTGATTAATGTCAAGTGCTCTGTGTACATTCAACTTAGTGCTATTTTTGTTAAAAGCAGTCACACTCTTATTTGTAACTTTACTCATTACCTCATTTCTGACCTATACAGGATCCATAAGTTGCCCACAAATACTTAAGTACTGACTTTATTTGTGCGATGAATAAAGTAGAAAGGCAGAATGATCTATAGTACTGCAACTTCAGATACTAGGCCAGCTGGCAACCAGCAAAACAAAAGCTGAGACAAGTTAATAATACACATTTCTTTAAACTTGACTTGTATTGCTTTCTACAACTTTTCCAACTTAATATCATCTAGTCGCTGTCAGACTTTTCCTCCTTCAGGTGGTAAAGATGATAATTGTATCAGTATCATCAAAATCTTCCCTTTTTCCCAGCAAATTTTAGTTACATGGTTATTTTATGATTGTAGAAGAATGAAGAATTATAGCATACTGCAAAGAGAAAAATATTTCTCCCATCACACCTAAGTGAGGGTTATAGCTGGTACCAAATACGAAATTCAGTGTAGCCTCAATATTGAGAGGACACCTCAGAAAACTGGAATGTTCACCTAAAATGTCACTGAACAGATCCCCAGCAGACTGGGGACCAGCTGTACTGATTACCTCATGAGTACTACTTTCCATTTTAATAAGTTACATCAGTTCTGTTATTGAACCATACTTCACTTAAGTGTGATTTCTGCTACAGTTTTTTCCTTTAGAAAAACGGCAAGGAAAATTTAAGAGACACTTCATTTACCCATTACTGACAACAGCAGTGTGACCAAATCTGTTGACATCTCGATGCAGATTGGGTTTTGGTAAAACCTTCCATTCATCACAAGCTGAAAGACAAAACACGAAGCATATATCAAATAATTTGAAAAGTTATCAGCAAAATTCATGTGAAGTATATTTTAACTACTCAAGGATAAATCAACAGGTTACCCCTTTTAGATGCATTTGTGAGTAGATGCTCCAAGAACCTGTCAGCAGCACTGATCTATCCTAACATTTATCAAGACCACAGGACACTGACAGAAGAGTCACTTTATTACACATACAGTTGTCTGCCTTCACAGCCAATTCCAACACCCACAGGAACAAGCCCTGGCCAGCGTTGTTAGCAAGGGATCAGTAATATTGCCCACGTTTACACGCGCCCAGATTAGCTACAGGGTTCCAATTTATAAGTGTTTCATGGAATATCTATGGCAGTGAACTTAGTTGTTCTTCTTAAGTGTTTTAAGATAAGCTATCAGTCCTCCAGATGTGTAACCCATCTTATTATTGTCTTACTTTTGGTATCTTGATTTAAGTATGCTACTAATTACTTTCCACATACTTGAGAGGAATGTTGTATCAGGAACTCTACGTCAAATTAATTATTGAAGCACATTTCTTTTAGAACTGCTGTACACAAATGTGGTTTCAGTGTGGTTCACTTTTTCTTTCCTGACTAGGCTTTTAATTCTTTAGAACAATTACTCCTTTCTTCATTATTTCTTACTTAAACTTTACTGACTTCATATATTCAAATCTCATAGTAATAGAAATATGGAGCACCTACAGATTGAAACTCCAAGGAAAGCACAGGGGTTTTGCACCTTAATTTGGGTAGAGACATCTCTCAATAGTCAGATAATAACACCTCACTCCTCAGCTTAAAAAAACAAATGGATAAATCCAGCAGGAACAAACTATCTGCCAAGCTGGTCTCGTTCCCACCGTCAGAACAGGTCAACTCCACCAGTGCTGCTGTTCTGGCACTTCTAATGCGAAAATTATTCACAGCAGAAAAGTACTGACAGCAGCACCTTGTGCATTCAGCATCCTGTTAGCAAAGCACGCTGGAGCCCCTTGGTGCAGGGTCACACAGGATGGACTCGGCACACAGGAGGGGACAGGATGGCACAGCCATGGCAGCAACACTGCTAAATCAGCTCGGGCTTCCACCAAATCACAGCCTGAGACCATAAAGAGAGCCAGTGTGAGACCATGGCTGTGATAAATAAATCAACCAATTACACCTCTTTATAAATTGGAAACAGAAATGAAAAGCACATTATTACCAGAGTAACGCAGATGGCTCAAACAGCAATAATTTTGACATCAGGTGGTGGACTCAGAATGGAATTAGCAGTGTGAAGAAAGTATAGCAAGTTTCATTCACAGTCTTATGGGAGCAGTACATCCCAAAATTCTTACTTCTTTTTCAACTTCTACCTTCTGTCACTATCACTGTTAACATTATATTATCATAACGCTATGGAATTATTAATACACTTCATCTTTCACCATTGTTCTTTTTTATTTTCTCTACCTAAATAGAGTGGTGAAAGTAGGTACAATGCCAGAGAGATGTTCCTGAAACAGTTTCAACCAAAGAGATCTCAACACTAGGACACCAACCACCTACTTTTGATCATAAGTTTCTGATGAAGTAAGTTGGGAACAGTATTAAATATAGAAGTCATGTATTACCCTTATCCATCCATAACAATGGCATTAGATGCCTCCAGGGTGTTTGACTTATGAAAGAAACTCAGACCAAGAGCAATATTACTTATTAGAAATAAGGGCTCAACGGTCCAATAATTAATTCAAATTCTAATTCAAGAAAATACTTCTATTTTAAAAGCTATAAAAAACAAGCATTTCAATAATTGACTAGCAAAATCTTAGTTACAATCTAAAATCAAGTTCTTGCTGCTGTTAAGTCACTGCACATTAACAGACACAGCACGTGTGAGCTCACAGTAAAGGAAACAATTTAGGAAACTCACACTAAATTTTCATCTGATCTTGGGAAATGTTGACATTAATTTTCTTATTTTTACAAACATATACATTATGAACATCAATATATAGTCTTTCCTGTACTTAGAAATTTATTTTAGAAAAAGTGGGATTTAACACCAAGGGAAGACCATAAAACCATAATAAAGGCTGGTTTTCAGATGAGGAACCCCTGAGGGCTGGAGACATAATAATTCCTTTCTTACTGATGGTATTTTTCAAACTGGCAGGTCTTTTCAATAGAGTACAAGAAAAAAAGAGGGAGGGAAGCTTATTACAAATAGCCTCCCCTCTTATCTCCTCCAAGTCTTCTCAATGACTACTGAACACTGAACAGAATCCTGTGCAAGAATAATACTTTTGCCCAGCTTTCAATTCCTGATGTGAGTTTCTCTGTACAGTTGATTAATACAAAACACAGATAGCTAGCCAACTGATTCCTGGTGTTTTTCAGTAAAGAATCAAATAGAATTCATCCCTGCCCATCATCTTCAAACTCCTTTTGAATAACCCTAAGCATCCAAATTTCAAGACTTCACTGTACGTTTCCAAGAAAAAAATGACAAATGTTAAATGTAATATGATTTAGAATCTGATTTATCAATATTACAGCATTCTGTGTATTATATTAAGTCTAATAATGGTGGTAAACTCCATGCAGTAAAGAATAAAATATTTTCCTCCATAAAATGTTATGGCCTCAAGGAGTTTTACCAGTAGTAAGTGGAAGATACAGCATTAGTTGTATGTTTTATCTGTAACCAGGTACAGCACATAGCACATGGAAACACATTCTGCTTTTAATAGAACCAGTTACAGAGCATATGAAGAAACAATACAATTCATTCCAAAGTGATTTGCAGAATTTTTAGCCGCTGAAAAGTACAAGGAGAAATAAAGGATTTTTTTCCTTTCTATTACTAAAGCTTCTGCTTTAAGAACAAGCTGTACCACATTATAACATTAAAAGAAGAAGTTTCATCCTCCTCCCTGGCGTAGATTAAATGGTTACCAGATGATACAGAAGTGGCTCTGAGAGTGAATTGCCAGCCACACACATTTCTGTGATGAAACACCACAGAAATGCACGGGATTTGAAGCAATCCAGCTGATTCTGGCTGAGAAAATCCCCACTTGAACTTTGCACAGGGTATTGCTCTCCAGAGCCCTCACTCCAACAGGTCAGGCCTCAGCACATCTCATCCACAACCTGCTGGAAACACTGCTTTACTGATATCAGACAGGATGACCTGGACATTCCATAGGAATGTTCTCAATCCTGTAACAGTATTCATACACTACTGGAAGGTTTCCAAGTATGATTTTATAGAAAAAAAAAATCAAACCCCAAACAGAAAACAACAAAATAATTTCTAATCAACATTGTAGTCTCAGTAAAATACTTGAATATAGAATTTGATTTTTAAAATTTAGCTAAGATTAGGCTTACCAAAATGTGACTGAACAGAAGAAAAAAAATAGAAAAAAATAGTTCAAATTGTTAAAATATTGTTAAAATACTGTTAAAATTGTTAGAAAAAAAATTGTTGAAAATAGGAAGCAAAAGTTGTTTGGACAGTCTTTAAAAAAGAAGCAACCAATGTCCCACACTTCACCTCCAGGATCATATTTTTATTTCAGCATTGACAGATTATTTAGTGACAACTTCTTACTGCATTCAGAGCTTTGTTTTAAGAGAAGGTATATGAAACCACCTCCTTTATGCTTACATTTAGCAAATCATTTCTAAATTTCAAACTATTGAAATACAATTGAAATGGCAATGTACTTATTCTGCTCAATGACACTCTGCAACAGTGCAGTGCAGCCTTATGTGCTGCACAGAATCCAATGCCAACTTATGCTTCTATTTGCTCTTTACATATTTCTAATAATTACTAAGTCCATTTTTCTTTTGTAAAAGAAGTAATACTGGTTCAGAACATATGGACACCATTATACTTCTGTTTGGTCCTCATTTATGATTCTGGACAACTAAACACTGAACATAAACAACTAAAACATCAGGAAAGTTAGGTACTAGCAGAAAACTTATTTTCTGAGTCTTTCCACACTGCATAAATATTTTTCTTTAATCAGATAATAAAAATCTCCTTACTCTCAGGAAAACACAGAGCAAGCATGTTCAAAACAGCATGAATTGAATTTAAACTATAGAACTAACATCTACAGCAGAGTCTATAACAGTGACTCCCCAAGCAATATAAAGAAATCAACAATCTCTTGCTTTGCTATTAAAGGGAGCAATTAGTGCATTATATTATTATGGCTTTGCTCTTCTAATAGCACAGCAATATGGAAGTAATTGCTGTTACAGACTGCACCAAAACTGCATTTATAACTTAAGTGCTCAGGAACACATAAAACTTAATCTTTCAAGGCGCTGATTTACATTTTCTTTGTGATGGCACATTGATACCCATTTGTAACTCCAGAAACAGGGAGAACTGCAAAAAGAGATGTGTTCATATTGGAAAAAAAATTCACAGATATTTAAACTACTTTATTTTGTTAATGGCAAAGATTAGAGGTGAAACAATTTACTTTACAAGCAAACAATTTATGAATAAACAATTCATTTTTATTACAAAATACAAGCAATATGTTTGATTACAAGTGGAACTAAAGTGAATCTCATGAGAAAATTTTGAATTTTTTTTCCAAAAAGGAGAATGTTTCTAAGCTTTGTTTGAATACCCTAGAAGAAACTTAATACTTCATATGCAATATTGTCTTTCATAAGCAATTGAATTTGCATACTATTTAATCCATAATAATAAACTGAAATCCAGATAGTAACAAAAGAAATATTGTGGAGTATATTATTCGTGTAAACATATGGGTTATTGCACTTCTCCAACAGATCGAAACAGTGCAGAACTCCAAGCACCACCAGGAGAAAGCACAGAAACAGCTGCCATGTTCCCAGGATTTCAGGTTTTGGCTTTTACAGAGATTTCTTGTCAATAATTCTCTGCACATATCAAAGGTATCCAGACACCTTAGCAACTGTTAAATGTGGAACAAAAGGACGGAGGCTGAATACTTCATAAACTCAAACTTAAGGAACTTAGGTGTGCAGAGATATATTTACTAACTGCACCATTTGGCCTGAAACTAAAATAAATATCCTTAGTCTTTTTAAAAAAAAAGTTTTATTTAGTTGTATTTCAATACTAGTCTCAATAGATAGAATCTGTTTTAAACTCTGATTCTGTGTGTCTAATAATCTATTTTTATCTGCAAATTTTGCATGTGAATACTCATAAAATATAATCTAAATTACTTTTCTAAGATCTGATTGGAACAGAAATATCAATTTTAAGCATATGGGGGCCCTTGTAAAGAAAAGCCGTAACCAACATCATTTAGAAAACTGCAGGTCAACCACAGCATTCAAGACTTTCTCCATTGCCAAGGTTCCTCTTTCAGATTAATGAAGCAATAACAGCACAGTTGGAAAATACCTGACCTCTACAAGAATGACCCTCTGAGGATCTTTAAGGGGCTTCCAGAGCAACCCAGGGACAACCTGGTGGTAAAATATCAAAGCAGAACAGAAGTATACCAAATCCAGATTTCTAAAGCTCTTTTTCTTTTAATGCAGCAGCCTTCTCACAATGTATTTACTGCTATATAAGTAAATACATCAAACAGTATTAAATTATGAAAATTATGGCACCATAGCAGTTTTTATAATGTCTCCCCATCTCTGTTTCTTTAGCAAATGTGCAGTAGGTATTTCCAATTACTGAACTGAGCTCTTGACTCATGACACATTTAAATGTCTAAAACTTGTTACAGACTAAGCTCAGAACTTAGAGAGCAATGATTGACTCAGAAAAGCTGGGGGGGAAAAGATAACTGTCCTAAGCTTGGTAAAATGAATTGCTCTCTGGAGATACTTATCTCTAAGCCTGGACTAGAGAAGGAGTCTGGATTACCAAACTGCATCAGAAACCAACCTTTCAGAAAGCTAAGCTTGACTGAGACTGAGGCACACGAACAGTTATTCCACATTAATATGAAAAGCAGTGTTTTCATGGGTAGTAAAAAGCTGAAGCAATCTATCCAGAGGACTATGTCACATACAATAAGAGAGATAATCAAAAGTACTCTCTGGCCCATCTTGAACATAAATAGCATAGGCTCTATCTCCAGGATTCAGCTGGTTTCCAGACAGCCCCCATTTTTTACAAGACAAGGCATAACACTCCATCACTTGCAAGGTATCTAGGAAATGTGATGCTGATAGTATCATATTTTTTTTCTTCCAAGCATTGTTCAAAAACTCATGATACAAAGTAAATAAGATTCTGAAATATACCTATTGTGTAATTATTTGATTCTTTGTAAAATATTTCAAGTTTTCTGAAAAATATGTCTTTATCAAATGTGTGCTGTGAGATTTGTTTCTAAGTTATGATAAAATGAGTATTACAGAAGAATAAGTCTGAATCAAATCAATCTTCATATATTCTATTATTTAAAGATTAATTACTACATCCAAAGAGTAATTACTACATCCACTTCTTTTGTACTTCATCAGTTTCAAAACATGTGGAGAATGTGACATGCAAGAGAATACAAATACCAAATTAAATACCAAATAACTATTAGACAAACCAAAATATTGTTCTGCTTAAGAAAAGAAGTATAAAATATTTTCATGAAAGATGATAAACTACTGGGGTGCAAAAAGTCAGAAAGTTACATTAACTCAGATCTTAGGACTCACATTATTGATCTCTAAGTGCATATTTACAAATAAGTGTAGACCAATAAATAATATTATGCTCCAAAAATGAGAAAGGAGCTCTGTTTCATTAAAAATTAAATTCTCATGTAAACTGAAGTAGAACAAAATCAATAGCTCACACCATCAGATGCCTATAAGAAGCTCTGGAATGTGCAATACAGGGATACAATAAAAAAATTCAACTGCTTTGCTAAGGTATTATTTGCACACCCATTAAAACTGGCAGGAAATAACCCATACATGTTCCATGTACTGAAATCAGTCATCATGTTTGTATTAAAGCAAAGACATTGCATTGATATCTGCAGTGAATGCCATTAACTAGTCCTAAAAGAGGGATCATGTCTCAGCCTCTCCTACCACTGCAGGCAGCTGATAAACGCTTGCCAAAAGTAGCTCCAGGCAATATCCACAGGCTATTCTCACCAGGAGCATGCAAGAGTCCATTTTCCAGGCTGCTCTGACACATTTCCCTTTTTTTGGCTCCCAGGACAAGTGGCTGTACTTTTTGGCCTCAATGTGAGCTGCATGATTATATTTAAAACCCAAATATGAGCTATATGTTTATATTTAAAGCCTATGCATAAAATATGGACATGAACATCGGGGAAGGGAAAAACTATTTATGGTAAGAACAGCAGTAGCACAAGATAGGAAAAAGATTCTGGACTCATTAAATTCTCTTCTATTTATAGCCTCCACAATCCTGTAGAGAGGCTTTTCCATAAGTGTGCAGCTCAAAGGGTTGGAACCATTCACCAGAATGAAAGCTGACACCCACCTAGTCTTGTCTTATCACACAGTTTTCCTCCAAACTGTATTCTTATCATATATTTACAAACAATAATCTTTTTTACTCTCAGCCACACTCTTGTGAAATTAAATGTACCACATCCTTTTATCATCTCCTAAAGGTTCCTCATGCTTCACTCAGCCCTAATATCACTTGCCATGTAGAGCCTTTTTTCAGTTTGTCTTCCTTAAAAGTGTGTTGCCAAAATATTTCAAAAAAATCCAGGGCCTTGGGAATGGCATGGATGCTGCTATGCTTTGCTCCACAAATCAAAATCTTTAGACAAAAAGGAACAAAAATCTTTAAAATTTATAAACAACTTGAAGGTGTTTGGGATCAAAACTATAAAGAATCACATTAGCTGGACTTGAGAAAGCAAAATTGTGGTATATAAAACTAAGATGAGAAAAAAACCCAGTACAATACATACCTATATCATATGAGAGAAAGTCAGCAGAAAAACACTTTGCACCATTGCTCAGGGAAGTATCATTATGAGTGTTTCCACCAAAAATGAGCATAGCTCCATTGATCAAGACAGCTGAATGAAGGTACCTTGCAAAGCCACTTTCTTTCAAAATTGTCCTACAACACATAAGAACAAACACATACTAATACATGAAAAACTGTATATGGGCATCAAGAAAATTTGTACATGAAAGCAACACAAAACAAGAAAAATAGTAAATTATAGCTATTATTCAGTAAATACAGTTATACTGAATCAGATTTTTTCTAGGATTATCCATTTTCTGATGGTACAAAATATATATATTCATTTAAAGTATCACACTTTTAGTTAAAATAAAACAGTTTGCCAAATAATATAGCTGAAATTAATTTTAACATGTTTACATTCTTCAGAAATTATTATTGATATGGTAAATTTTACTCAAAACTGAATGAAAACTCATTCATAGTATGAATTCCTATTCTTATATATCCTTAGCTATGTTAGTTTTTTGCTCAAGAAATGCAACAAAAAATTATTTAGAAGGCATTTTAAAATAATCTTTAGACCATCCTTAAAATTGCAAAAGGAAATTTTTTTTTTGTCTAATTAATTGAACACTCAGAACTGAAAAAGAAATGGTAGAAGGCATTCTAGGTATAATAAAAACGCTTGCACTGCTTCATAAACTTATTCACACTGGTAAACTCAAACATAGTGAACTTCAGTGCTAAAAAAAAAAAAAATGTCCAGGCAATTGAGGCTTTGATCTCTCTCTTTATTCACTTTAGCCTCTGTGTGTGTGGTCTGCTTTGTGCCAGAGCAATGGCCCAGCCCCAACAGTAGCCAAGAGCTATCAATGCCACAGTTTGAAAGTGGCAGATGTGGGGCCAGTAGAAAGAACAGAATACAAACTTGATTCAATCCCAGCAAATAAATCTTACCAAGGAAGAGAGTAACCATCTGTGGGTTTGCAGATGAATTAGTTAAGCAGACCAGCTGTAGACATGTTTGTGAAGAGCTGATTAGATCACCAATATAAAATACCTTTTACATCCTCCTAATAATCTTTCATTGTCTCAGTAATCTAAGTTTACAAGTTTAGCCTCTCATTTTCATTTATATTACTACACACTGCTCAAATCTACAATTCAACTGTTTCCTGTAAGAAACTGACTCAACAATCTACCTTATTGAATAATTCTGTCTTCCCTTGAACCACTCTCATACTTGTTCAGTATTTTTACATCATCCTGTTTGAGGGTGAGGGTTTAAAGTACATCTCATTTTTCTTACATAATAGCATAAATCACTCCACAAACTTGAAATATTTTAAGTGATAAAAGATTGCAGGTTTAAACAATCTTTCCTTGAAAGTAAGGCATCAAACCTGAATTCTCATATTATTTAAATAAATTTCCCCCTAGCCCTTGAAAGCAGCATCAAAAGAAATATCAAAGACTAAATGAAAATAAATAGCTTTTTTATTGTTTAAAAATGTGACAATTCCTTCAATCCACTTACATACCTACGCACGTGCTTCTGCTTTTGACCCCTTTTTTTTTTTGTCCCATTAAGTGATTTGCTTTTCTCTTGTGTATTTCTGATTAACATACTTTGAAACAGAGCATCACATAAGTGTGTTTTCTAACCACAAATTGGCTTTATGCAGGATACTTATGGTACCCCCAGATAAATGTGGTATTTGGGTTAAACTCATCAGTTAGCAACATGGAAAACCAGAATTACATGGAAGTAGAACAAGACATTATTTTTAAGTTATTTTCAACTGGCAATGGAGGAATTCTGCTGAAAGAATGATAATATTCTAAGAACATTTTAACTTTGTTCATTTAGACTACAGATACCTTTTTGTCTTTTGCTTCTCCAGTTTTCAACAGCCCCTATTGCCTAATTTACACTAATTGCTATACACTAGGCTCTGCCTTGATGATCCTGCCTCACAGCTGTCTACAAATAGTTGTGTTGATCACTAAAGGCCTGAAGAGACGTGCACTGTTCTGGGGATAACTAAGGATTGTCCTCTACACAGTGGGTGTAAAAACACTTCACAGGTTTCTTTTTTGAACTACTCATTTTTCTACTTGTGACCCAAGTGTTGCCCCACTCCTGGTCCCTACCACAGTGTGTGGGGATTTTTTCTTATAATCTTTGCATATTTTGTGCTGAGTTTCATCCTTGCGAGTAACAGCAACTTTTCCTCCAGATTCAGCAGAACTGGAAGTTTGTTCATTTGGCCATGATTTTCACTATTCATTAGCATCACTAATGAGGGCAATCTAGAGAACTCTCCAGCTCATATCAACCCCATGCAAATCCTGTGAGAGTCTCAGCAGGCTTTCCCCTGAATCCATTATTTATGCACATATTCGTGTATCTGCAAACATTAGTCCTGTTAACTACCCCAGAGCCAAGTGCTGCAGGCAGCAGCACGACTCTGTGATGGTAACAGAAATACCCAGAAGCCAGCAGGTGTTTCACTGCTTCAGGCCATTATCCAAGCCCAGCTCCACATTGTGCCCCAGCTGCAGCAGCAGGGCAGTAATGCAAAGCAATGCAGGTATTGCCAACGCTGTAATTCCCCATCGTGTATTAGGAATACAGCTCACACTAGGAATTAAAATATTGCCCTCTCACATTCCTAGACACATAAATCTTGTTTAGTTGAGATTAAGAAAGGAAAACCTACATGCAACTGAGTTGAACAGGTAACCAGATTTGTATACCTCAGCTTACTGAAGCCTATGAACCTCTGCCAGGCCAGCCACAGAAATGGAGTGAGTGCCAGAGACCAACAGTGGGGACCAGCAAATAGCATGGAGATGGCATGAGAGAGCCATCAAAATTCCAACTCTTCCTCATATCACACCTATCCAGTGCCACACTCAGTCTCTTACCTCACTGAGTGCTTTGAATGCTAATCACAAGGTGTCACAGATACAGTAACAAAGATTCCAATTTTATTACTATGTCATTACTCCATCCTCTGAGCCCATTTTCAGCCCCATAATAAAATTCACTCCCAGTGTAAATCTCACAAAACAAAGACTTGAGCTCTCTACAAGCTGCAGAGAATGCTATATCAGTACAGAGTCAACTGAAGTATTCTTTATTAGTTTTTATATGAATAATGCATAAAAATATTCCAGCAATTATCATTATTTTATTGTCAAACAGACCATCAAAGGAAAAAATATCACTTTGTTCCAAAAATAGAATAAGAAAGTATTAAAATTCCAGGAACTTATAAATACATTAAAAGGAGAAAAAAAATTCTTGTATTAATGTTTCCAAATGCCACGAGTTAATGGTATTAAGAATCTCAGTGGATTCAAACCAATGTTTCCAACATCTGAGAGCAAGTTTTGGGTGCTTAAAGTGAAGCCATTAGAACTCTAAACAAATATTAAATAGCAAGAATAAAATGTTCAAAGAAATAGTTCTTGATCTCAAACCATCTCTAAGGTAAGAAAAAAAATTCAAGGTCACTTTCTGAACATAACATACATGTAGCCTTTATAAATTATAATAAACCTGAGGAACACCAAGAGCATTCATAACTAAGGATTCCTACATAATACCAGAGGCCTTCTCTCTTATTTCTGATAGTTTTGTGAAAAATAACCTTCCACGGTTCTTAGGGTTTTCTACTTCTTTAAATAACAGCCACAGCCACTTTAAATAACACCAGCAGTATATTCACACCGTGAGGAAACGGTTCACATGTGCTATTTCTCCACAGTGGTTGTGTCTGGAAGGTGAACCTTTTCCTAATTTGTAGAACACATACAAAGCTTCCTCCCTGCCATCCTTTCAATTAATAGCTCCACTAATCCATTGACTCAAGTCTAGTCCCTCACCACAATTCTTCCATTTTGTTGCAGAGAATTTCTTGTTCTAATATGTGCAAAGGATATAGAGGTACCTGCATTAAAGTCTAGCATGACTTTGCTAGAACCTAATTCTACACTTCTGTTTCCTTCAGTAACCTATAACTTGGTTTCCTACATTATAAATCCAACTTACCATGTCCGAGTATTAAATTCATATCTGTAAAGATCATCCACCAATCCATATTTATTGCCAGGCAATGCTTTGTATCCACCATGGACATAAATAGATTTTGTCAGTTCATCATAGACACTGGTATGGCCATATCCACCTTGAACAATTGCTCCTTTCGTTTCTGGTACAAGCCAAGAGTTAGACCCTTGAAGAGACATTAAAAAAAAACCATAATTTAAAGGCTTACTACTGCTAAATCACAGTACTAGGAGTTTTAAGTGTATAAAATAATTTCCAATATAATTCTAAATATAGCAATAACTATTGGGATTTATTTGAAGTAGTTTTATACAAATGTATCAAAATACCTGCAATTAGATAATGTTGTCAGACTATTATCTGCTATTCTTAATCAAACCAAAAATACATCATTGTTACAGCTGCCAGGCAGTACCTCATCCTCTCCCATGTGACTTCAGCACTTGCACAAACAAAGACAAAAAAAAGCCCAAAGCTTTTTGAAAATATGAAATTAGGAGTTATGATTAATTCTCACCAGAGATGGCTGATGAGAATTCAGTGCTGCAACTCCTTCAGATTCATTAGGAACACCTGTGCTCAGTCATGGGGAGGCTGAGGAGCCTGGCAGAGCCTGAACCGCAGCGAGTCGTGAGAAGCACGTAACATAAGGCAGCTCCAAGTGTGCATGGATACGGGCAGACACTTTGAGAGTAACCATAAAATTATTGGGCTAAAATCCATTTCCAACCACTGTTTCTTGGTTCTTTAACTGCCAATACACCCATTCAGTTGCAGAACACTCACAAAACAGTAATTTGATAGCGGCCCATTCAATTGGCATTTAAATCCATGTTTTACACCACATGATTAATAACTGCAAAGAGACACCAAATAAAACCAGCCACAAGAGCTGTTATGACTGAAGGAGAGAATACAACTGGAAAATATTTTACCATAGCAAAAAAAAAAAAAAAGACACCTGTTAAGTGATTTCCTGTGGCCTGTAGCCCCAAAATGTCTTTTTCCCCCCCTCCATCTTCCCAGATGATGATGTAAGTCACAAAAAGAGCAAGCCAGGAGGTCTTTCCTGCACAAGGCAGCCTATACAGAAGAGCCTGTGATGACTGAGAGTCAGTGCTACAGACATGAAACAGAAGTAATTCACTTCCAGCCTCTTGGAGATTGTCAGAAGAACAGAGAGTCTGGACAAGAACACTCAAAATGGAGCAGTCTCCCAATTCTTAACCTCAGCTGGCTACCACTATGAAATTACTTATCCAAGGCTGGCACACAACACCATACACCTTGCTTCCCCTGAAAGTTAGGTTAAATCCCACTCCAATTTTTATCTGATATCATGTAGGTTAGCTTAAATTAACTCTTTTTCCCCCAGATTCTCATGAAGAGGCTCATGATTTTCAATTACTTTTGCTATCATACTTTCCTTAAGTAGTTTCCAGGCACTGCCTCTCGAAGTTACATTTTTGTCAGAAACAAGTGCTTAAGGCCAGTTATAAAGTATAGATTCTGAGGAAGAATTGTGATAACTTTTTGTGTGTATGAATGCTGGTATTTGTGTAATACACTATTTATAACCAACACAGAATATTTACATTATTTATGTGTAATGTAAGCCGTATTTTATTTCAATCCCCAAGCTGGATATTATCAAGCTATGAAGAAGTGCAATTCTGAACACAAATATCAAATTTGTACTGGTAATACTGTACATTACATACATATTACTTTGATAACAAATGGATTTACTTGATACAATTTCTGTAAAAGGGCTGGTGAGGAGACAGCCTGCAGATACACCTTTCTATTACCAAGAGTATCTTCATTTTTTTATTTAATGATCAGTCCTAGAGATTGGCATATATGCTTTTCAGGGAAAAAGAACTATTTCTCCACATAAACTGGCAAAATGCTGTTGATAATGTGCATAATAGAATATTTTACATTTCTATCTGGTTCATGTAGCATTTATGGAGCACTGTGGTTTATGTAGCAATGGTGTATTGGATGATCCTGAGGTCTTTTCCAACCTAAATGGGTCTATGACTCTGTGTAGCATTTAGAACACTGTCACAGTAACATTGCATCACTTTACGTGACAAGGGCTGAAATATGAAAACCTGTTCCTTTTTGAATAAGAAGTGCTATGAATAGCTACCTAAATTCAAGAAAATAGGTCCAGCAACATCTTTCTGAAATAAAAGCCAAAAGCAGTGTTATGTTGCTCCTTCTACTTCCCATTCTAAAATTTAGCTGAGTTGCCTGAATTTCAAATACTGAAATGTGTATGTACAGTTTTGATATCATTCACACTTCAGCATCTTGATTATTGCATCATTCATACAAAAATACAATCCTATCTATATTTAAAGACATTGCTATGCATATGATCTGACTTTTTGCAGCAGCTTATTGATATGAATCTTCTACCTTTTTTCAATAAAAATTCAATTTTTATTGAAGATTTTTAGATAACCCTTCTCATACACAGAGATCCCTCTCTTTCTATCATTATAACATAAGAATATAGAAATATATATATATAAGAAGTACTTGATTGACCAAATTAGTCATGTGAAACTGCATTCTCAACAGCTTAAAAAAGTCAAATACAAAGAGCTTCATGAACAAACAAGCCATAAATAAGGAAATAGGAGTTTTACAAGTTTTTTTCCAGATTTAAATTTCAAGTTTAGTACACAGTGTAAAAACAAGGAAGATACATTGGTCTGATCTGTCCTTATCATAATACAACCTTCAGATAGATCAGGTAAAAAGAACAAAATGTCCAAGAAGCACCTTGGTGTGCCACCTTCATTTTATCACAGCGACAAACTTGAAAATTTTATAAGCAACCAGGAAGCTTATGCTAACTTTAATAAAAAAGAGGAGGCATGTTACATCATGGGGCCATTTCTTTTTGCATTATTTCAAAGAAATACTTTTAATCAAAAGCAATCTATAACCTACTTCTAAAGCCATAAAAAAGTTCAGTCTAAAATACCATGATATTATGTTAATCCAAAGAAATCTCTGTCTTGTAAGAGAAATAAAATTAAATCACAGAAAACTTATTCAGAAGTTTCTTAATATAGAAGAAGCCTTTATAAACTTCAGCTAAAACAAAACAACATTATTATAGTCACCTTGAGACTCACATTGAGATTCTTAGAAGGTTTATGAGGTATTGCTAACCTAAAGGGAAATAAATTTCCCTGGGGAGTAACCCAGAAAAGCTTTATGGTTCAAGTTAGTAAAATCATTCACATAATTCCCGTATCAGGATTTACTGGCTCCTTGGAAGTCGTAAGTCTGGGCACAGTAAGAAAGGACAACAGGAAGTTCTTTTCTTCCTGCAGCAACCACCACACCTTTGGAGTGGAAATAAATTCACACGCCTTTGTATGGTGAAAATCCAACTGCAAACTCCGTCCAATTATTCCAGAATTTATTTTACTCTGATAGAAATTACTCTCTCCCCTAATGTGACACTGCCAAAGACACTTTGAGATCAGGTATACCTTTGACTGGCATGTTTTACTAGCAAGAACTACGTACCTACATGAAAAGGTAGTGATATCCACAATTATTTAAAACCTCTTCAGGTATTCCTTAGCCCAGACCTCGCGGAAATCATGGTCACACCAACTAAATAAGGCTTTAGCAGCAGAATTCCATGTACCAAGTTCATCAAAGAACTGGATCCTAGCGGTTTCAGTTCATACGAACCAAAGGATAAACTGCCTCTATGTCTCTTTCTTTCAGTAGGCATGTAGTAAATGCTTGAAAAATAGCCTTCACTAGGACTAAAAGCCATTACTGATAACACACAGAAAAAATAACACAGTTCAATTTGAAATGTTAAAGTAATATGCTTATAAAGCAAGCAGAGAAAGAAAAAAATCGGGTTCTTATTTCTCTTTCTATAACGTCAGAAACCCTTATTTTTATGAAATTTCCTTTCCTATTCAGGTGAGTTCACAGGAATACTTCTCACTTCCTATGTCTTTTAAGTTTGGATCCTGAACTGCTAAAGTCCTCCCAAAAAATAGTAATTCTTAATTCAAACCACCAGCTGCAATTTTATGGTTAAAAATGTGTTCATACAGCTGCAAAACTGTAGATAAATGCCATGGCTAACACAGAATTCAGGCAGATTCACCACAAAATTCACTTAACTTAGAGGGGAGGGAAAGGAGGGAGGTGCAGGGAGGTGAAATCAAACATGAGAGCTCTCTGTGGCAGCAACGGTTCAGGTACAGCACGTTCTGTGAGCCCCCATGATCAATCCTTCATCAGATCAGGAGACTCCCTCAAGCCAGTGGTTTCCACAGTAATACCCTGTGCTGTTGCAAGTTCCCTTTGTGTTTGATGCAAGTGAAGCACATTTTCTCTAATAAATCTCTCACTAGAATACGACAAAAATATACTCTCAAAAGGAGACGTTAAAACTTGAGAATAATTGAAACTGGCAGAGAACTGCTTTCTCTTACTCCAAGATTATCAGCATGGTAGGGAAGGTTTGAGGTTTTTTTTATTTTGTTTCTGTGTGTTATATATGCTTAACTACACTGTTTTATTCATCCTCCACAAATGTAGCTGTAACATTAAAAAAAAAAAATAATAGGAACAAGCTGTCCATTTCAACCATAAGGCCATCAATGAAATCAGCCAGGCAGAAAATTTTTCACTACAAATCATGTTCCCTTCTTCCTAATTAAACTAACAACAATAATAGGTGAGAATAAAATTGTTACTCCTACTCCATATTAAATTAGCAGTATGTGAAGAAGCAAATAATTTAAAGTTCCAACAGAAGAAGCAAATAATTTAAAGTTTTCCAATAGACATTACAGTGAACAAGCTAGAGTGAGAAAGCTAGAACAACAAATTCCTTCATAGAAAAAAAAATCACCTCTGATAGGTCAAAAAAACAACTTTCTGAAAGTAAGTTTTTCCAAAAAATGGCCTTTAATGCTTAACAAATCTTAGAATACAGTTGGGAAACATCATTCTAAGACCAGAGTTTTATAGTAGCTTTTATGCAATTAAATTGGAATTTTTCAGTGCAAATAAAGCACATTATGGTGCCCTTCCTCTTACTGCCATTCACTTTTATCCTTTTGCAACACTGTTACATAATTTTGACACTGCCATCAGAGATAATGCCAGAGAGCATAAGAACAATCTGAGTTTCAAAAGGATTTCCCAAACCTGTAAATCTGTTTAAACAGTGTTTATATAAATATGCATACATGAAAAAATGTTAGATGGAACAATTAAAAACAATTATTTCTCAGCATGTAGGTATTACTTTGAAATTTTGTATTATGCCTTCTGCAATTGCATAAATAACTGAGAGACTCAGATAAACTCAACAGAAAAAAGGAATTAAACAAAAATAGAAGACTATAAATTTAATTAGTAGGCATATAACTATTCTCAAGAATTTATCAGGTGTAGATTTTCAATATTATTCCATTGAAATAGTATCTTAACTGTACCATGTGTATGATAAAAAGATTTCTGTTAGTTTATTTAATTTTAGCATTTAAACTCACCCCTAGGAACAGCTTGCAGTTCATAAGGGGATAACCTACCGTGTCTGTCTGGGTATTTACAGAAAATTAGAGGTCACTTTCAAGTATTATATCTAACAGCAACATGTATATCTTTAAGAGAGAACCCTATATATAACGATGAACTAAGTCATTACATTTAAAAACAATACAACAGAATGAAAATAATACACCAACATTAAAGAACCTTTAAAATAACTAAATTATTGTTGGTTTTCCTCTTCTACTGCGTGGTAAAAACAGCAAGTCTGTGTTGAAAAACTACATTTCAGCACAATTACCATGGTGAGGAATTTCTGGTTTCAATTTTTATCCTCTTTAGAGTACCACAACCACGTACAAAAATGGAAAAAGTCATGGTGCTCCAGACACACATGAAACACTACTACTTGACAAGAAATCTTATGTACATAACTTGAAGGAAAAAAGGTGAGGCTTTATTTATTTTGGAAAATACACATTTTTTTCTGAAAAAAATAAAAGTCACTTTTTTAATTTTAAAGAAAACAGCGCTTTTTGTATCAGTATGTGATAAAAATTATTTGAAAGTGACTTACTGATGTAGTATTCTTGCACGATGCTTGTGTAACCATATATGGAAGAATATCCAAAAATTACAATCATTACCACATCTCTGCTGTCCAGCTCTACTATGTGTGCTGAATGACCTTCCACAGCATATTGCTGCCCATGGACAAGGACTGCAGGAATTCTGGTGCTCCAGGTTTGACTGGGGATGTTGAAAACCCACAGTTCATCGGTGACATTGCCATAACTCGTTTCAATTTTGCCTCCATACATGTAGATGTCTTCCTGTAAAAATGGGAAGGGAGAGAGGAGAAAGCAAATAATGGATTACAGAAAGATAACATCTGAACTGCATACTCCTCTGCTGAGCAGTATTTCATAACCGAGCAATCTGATTTAAATCTTCACATTTAATCTTACATTAACCAGCTCAATATCAGACACTAATCCCAGACAATGATACTTAAACTAAACCAACAATGATAAGGAGTCTATTTCTCTGAAAAATAAACCTAGCCATGAAAATGACACCAAAATGAATCTCAAACATTATTTCAACCAGAAAACCTTTAATTACAGGGCTCTTCTAACCCATACCACAGCATTCTATTTTAAAAAAGCTAAAGAGAAAGGATATTATATTGTTTTCTAAAGAAACAGTTCACAGAATTAAAATGCGATTTTCCACACACTCAGTCTATGGGGATATTATTCAGCATGTGCACAATAGAGGACATTCTCTCCTACTAGAAAAGTAATTTAAGTTTTGAGAAAATCCAGTCACCAGAACCCAAAGAAAAGGGAAAATACATTTATGAAATCACAGAATTATCTGG
Source organism: Dicaeum eximium (assembly GCA_013396995.1). Lineage (NCBI taxonomy): Eukaryota > Metazoa > Chordata > Aves > Passeriformes > Dicaeidae > Dicaeum > Dicaeum eximium. Next base: position 878,920 of record VWZP01008035.1, read on the forward strand.
GTCGCAAGGTGCCTTAAAGATCATCTTCTTCCATCCCCACCACCATGGGCAGGGACACCTTCCATCATCCCAGGTTGTTCCAAGCAATCTTCCACTATCTCAGGTTGTCCAATCTCATCTTGGACACTTCCAGGGATAGGGCAGCCACAGCTTCTCTGGACAACCTGTGCCAGGGCCCCGCCACCCTCACACTGAAGAACTTCTTACCAGCACCTAAACCAAACCTGCCCTCACACAGTTTGAAGCCATGTCTCCTCATCCTGCCACTCCATGCCCTTATAAAACATCACCCTCCAGCTCTCTTGTAGCCCCTTTAGGTACAGGAAGGTGCTATAAGGTGTCACCAGAGCCTTCTCTTCTCCAGGCTGAACAACCCCAACTCTCCCAGCCTGTCCTCTTGGGAGAGGTACTTCAGACATCTGGTCACCTCGGTGGCCGCTCCTCAGGACCTGCTCCAGCAGCGCTTCTTGTGCTGGGTGTCCCAGCTGGACACAGGCTCCATGTGAGCACAGCAGAGGGGCAGAACCACCTCCCCCAGCCTGCTGGTCGTGCTGCTTTTGATGCACCCAGGATGTGGCTGGCTCCTCTTGAGTACATTTACTAAAAACAAATCCCACAGGGGAGTACTTTGAGTTATCTTTTTAATGAATGCAAAACAGATATTCCAGCCATCACAAACCACACACCTTAAACAGCAGAGCCATCTGCTCTGGTAAGTAATGAGTGATTCACTGAAATATTGCCTGAAAGCAAATCCTACTGAATTTCACTTCATCTGGATCTGTAAGCCAAGGTATGCAAAGTCACAGAACAAATTCCAGATTGTTGGCTTCACAGACTTACTCAAGGACAGTTTATACTGGGTGGAAAAAACTTTTGGTTCTGAGATTGATACTCAGTCTTTGCTAGGACATAACCACCTCATACACTCTGCATCCCATTTGCATGCTGCACAGTTGGCAAATGTCTTCTGCATTCTGCAATGTAATGTTTAGGGCTTACCCTAAACTCAGCCTTATCAGGTTTAAACTAGAAAGGAAAATTAATTTAAAAAAAAAAAAAAAAAAAAAAAAAAAAAAAAAAAAAAAAAAAAAAAAAAAAAAAAAAGAAGCAGAAGCTCTGCAGGTTTAGCATATTTGGCAAATTTTGACTTGGCATGAAATACTCAGAAAAAGAGGCTGGGAGATAAGGAAACTACCGTAAAAGTTTCTTCATCAATCATGCAGAAATTTCAGACATTGTAAAAGGAGTCGAGGGATTTGTAAACATATATATGTAAACTTCAGGTTATTTTCATCACAGCCATCAAGAAAGATGAGCTCTTGACTCTTTATGAATGGGCAGGCATGGCAGATATAGGTGAATGACAAGGCTTTTCAGTCCAGCAGAACAAAGGCTTTAGAGGGTCATAACACTGTCCCATACACCTGTGGTGGATGGGAAGGAGCAGAGCCCAGAACAGGAAGAAAAGACTCCTCAATACCCAGAGAGGTTAGTCAGCAAATGCCTAACCAAACTGTCTGATGCACTTCAACAGCAGACTTGAAATTTCTGCAGAATTTTCAACCACGTTTTTTCATTTGAGGCAGGTGAACAATTCTCGATCTGGAATTTAAAGCTTTCCTATGCAGGGATACTCTCTGTTGCTGGTGGTGTTTGAATAAAAGATGTTCACAGAAGGAATTTGTACTAGGATTAGAGAGATATGTATCTGAACCCATTCTTTTCCTAGGAGATAAAACATTTCAAAGAGCTTGGTAATGACCCACAAAAACTGAAGAAGGATGTGCACTGATCCAAAGGAATGGCTTGAACAAATATTCTTCTTGAAAGGATCCTATATGGCTCATTCCTTACACCACATAGATCTCCAAAGTCAAATCAGCATCACTAAAATTGTAAACTACTTATTTTCAGATGCTGATAATTGACTATAGCATTAAGAGAAAGCTAATTAGGGAGCTGCAGGGGCTGTAGAACAGTATTTGAAAAAAAGAAATTTCTAACACCAAGGAAAGACATTTAAAAAAAAAATGGTGAGCTAAAGGGCTGCATGAACTTTGAAATTCTTTCTTAGACAGCTGACAATAGCAAAGTCCTCCTCACCATTCTGCTTAAATGATTCTAAGTTCAGATAAAAGAACACTTCTGTGAGGAGCAATCCTTTAGGTGACACAGCAGATCCGGTATACAAGAATACTCACAGAGAAAAAGACAAGAAGGTCATGACAACTGCTTTATCAGCCACAAAACCAGATTTAACTAAGCTTTGCTAAGGGCTATTTCTGAGATTAAGAAGCTCCTAGTGCTGGTGAAAAAACGCTTTAAAAGTAAGTGATGATCAGCTGAACACAGAGAAAAACAAGCTGAGAGACCAAAGTCAATGGAAAAATTACAGAACTGAAATGAAAAAATGTTACATGCATATTTATACAGGGCAAAAACAAACCTGCTAAGCACATGAAGATAGACATTTATTTGGAAAGCCTTAATGGGAATGGATTGTAGGAATGATATGATTATAAGAACTGTGACAGCAAAGAAGGGATCCCTTTATAAATTTCATACTACCTTTAAAAATTACTTATATACTAAATATATATCAAGATATATACTAAAGGTGAGGCTTTCTGGAAGACACAACACATAAGGTACAGAGTTTAAAGTATGCTAGTACACAAACACTGCTGACCTTTACTTAAATTAAGCATAGAAGACATTTGTTTATAAGATAGCAAACCAAGAAAGACTGCAAAGTAAAATAATATATTTTTTAAAAAGGCAACAAAAGTATAAAATTGAGAGTCTTTGTGAAATTAGTGCAAAAAACTGTGAAGAATCTGGCCCAAATTAAAGATCTTTAACACTGTCCTCAGTCTAGCGGAGAGAGGACAAGAAGCAGATTTTTCCATGGAAGAAATAACAAAACATGTAGATAAGCACCAAGAACATACAAGGCCTTCAACACTTTCATCTCTTAAGGTTCTCATACCAGGTATCACAAAAAACACCTTCAATTACAGTATGAGACAGAAAAGCTGAGCATTTACTCAATAAATTAACCTTGGCCATATTAGATACATCATATGAGTAACATTCTCTAAGAAGTTATGGGAACCTTGAAAGACCTTGTGGTTTTTAAACCAAAATTTCATATAACTATTACTTTATGCAAATTGAAGTATAGAAAAGAACATTGTTTATTGAACTTCAGAGCTCCTGCTCAGTAGGAAATTACAGAAAAATGAGAAATTTCTTCCTGTAAACAGAGCAGGTCGACAGCTCACTCAATCATGACATTCCCACCTACAGAACACATCAGTTGGTTTCTTGGCAGGTGTTCAGGTCCAAGCCAACAAAACTGCCAGTGCAGTTCCTGTTTGCTTCAATGGAACCAAAACTTTCCAAAAAAGTTTCCATTTTCTCAAATCGCATTTTTTCCCTGAGAAGACTACTTCAGTGGAAAATTTTGATGAACCATAATGATAAAAAAGATGGGAAAAGGTACATGATCTGTAAATAGTTGAGTGTGCATATTGGACAGAGAGGATGACAGCAGAAGGCAAGAATGATAAGACCAAAGCCAGGATTTGAACAAAATAGTTAAATCACATTTCTCAAGAGAAGAAAACATTGATTTGATCTAGGATTTCTCTTACAGAGTAATGAATGTCATGCACATTTTTGACTGGACAAAAAAAGACTAAGAGAATAACTCAAATATAGGAGAAAAAGTAAACTGTCACAATTTGAATGTTGGAAGAATCAATACAACTTACAGCCATAAAATCCCTCTTAATTTCTTCATCTTATTGATACCATCATCATCTTTGGAGACAATGTTTGTTAAATAACCAAATAACTCAAATAAAATTAAATGCCTGGAGGGAGAGGTTAAAAAATAGGGAACCAGACTGTTCCCAAGGTACTCCAGCAAATAAACCAAATGTGATGCAAACAATTTGGATTACAAGAAATTCTATTTAAGTATAAAGATAAACATTTCTCTTTTCTCATTGAGAATGGTCAAGACTGGAAGAGGTTTCTCAAAGATCCTTGACAGAGGAACATTCTACAGTGAGGAAAAATGAAACAGACCAAGGAGGATATTTTAAAAGATCACCAAAAGACCAGGAGCACTCACTTGTCCCCTAAGTCCCACCCAACAGAGTGTGCACCAGAGCAGAGTAACACTTGTACACGCTTCACATTGAATCCTGAACAAACAGCCAAAAATCTTTTTTTTTATTGACCTTGGACATGTTCTTTTCCCTACACCTTATCTCAGTGTTAATAGTCATTTTATATTTCATATAATTGCAGTAATTCAAGACTTCTAAAATTTATTATATTTTTAATCCTAAGACTTCACGGTTTTTCTTTTTCCAAAAGTAACAATACTTAGCTGCTCAGGCTGTACCTTGGAATGACACACTCTCATGCAAATCTTGCCTGCATTCTGAAAGAATCTTATCTGATAGATACCACTAAAAAAAATGTTTAAAAAAAATGCAACAAAGGAGTAATTTATAATCCATTTCTAATCATTTGGAAGGAAGTTAATCACATTAAAATAACCCCGTAATTTTCTTTTTGTATTTCTAAACTATATCATGGCTACACAGAAAAATTTCTCTCTCAATAATGAGTTTTCTGCCTTAATTCTTATAGAAATCTAAACTGTTCCTGAAGAACTGACCAAAAAATGCTACTCACAACCACATGAACAGTCATTCTCTATTTTCTTGAAACAAGATCAATTTTTTTTTATGCCCTAGACTGTATCCACACCTTGATAGTGAAATTAACTTTATGTAAACTAACAGAACTCTAACATTTATTAGGATTTTTGTTCATTGTATTTCTACATGAAATTTCTTAAAGTTTAGTCAAATCATTACATCACTAAAGAAATGCTCAAATTTTTTTTTCCCAAGCAAAATACAAGTCTCACAAAATGTCATCTAGCAATAACTCATGCTCCACAAGCCTGTTTTTTGCATTCACCATGTACCACCTGGTTTAGGAGTGTCTAATATCTCCTCTTCCTTTTCACAAACTGTTATCTCCTTTAATATGCTTAACAGTATCAAGAACATTTTATGTGTTATACCAAATTAAAAATTAGTTACATTTCTAATTGATCCAGTAATGCTCCCATTAGACCAGGTCTGACAGACTGGAAAAAAGTCTTCATTTAACTCTTCCTCCTGAAGCCTGATTTATTAATTCTTAATTTGCTGTGGGACTATATCCTCTCTGACTAAGAACCTGAATAAGTTACTGGAGAGGAACATTTTAACTTATGTTCCCAACAGGACCAAATTCAAGGTCAAGACAATACTGCACCACATTGTATGTCAGGAGGTCAACCTAATCAAGAGTGCTGTCACTTTATTTCTTCATTATTTGCAGTTTTCCAATGGTTCCTGGGTTTAGTTAAAGGTATTAATTAAGGTGACCTTACTTGGGCTTCACTTTCAAATCAACTGGAATATAACATTGAAACAAGGAATGAAAAATATGACACTTCTACATAAAGAACCAATCCCTTGATCAATTAGGGCCACTTCATAGAAGGGAACTGTGAACAGGCTTTTCTCAAGACTACATGCAAAAAGTGAAGGGCAGCTCCTCTCACCTACTTCTCACACTTCTGAGATCTGCAAATCAGAATAAGAGAGCAAGTTGTGTATAAGATGTAATTCAAAGTCACAGAACAATAGAACTACAGAAATTGCTGGTACAACTTACCAATAGCTACTTAATAGAATAGTTAGAAAATACTTTTCTATTTCCAGGACTATTCAAATTATACTACAACAGCCACCAAAAATAGGCATTAAAAGAATAAAAATAAACCAACTGGTGAAAGATTTTATCTTGTTCATAATAAAGTAGGAAAAGTTTTTACTCTTTTTTGCTTTGTTAACACTAGCTTTTGATGAGACTATTAAAAATACCAGGAGATATATACAAACTCAAAATCAATACCAATTAATTTGTAAAAAGAATCAAAACAATTACCCTTTCTTATTAAAGATTTAAAAGTGGAAGTAACATTCATAAAACTCAAATGAGTTAAATTAAATTTGACTATAGATAAAATGGTCCGTGTACTTTATGGTTCCTACTACATCAGCTTGCCTGCTTCCTCTCTATCTGCATTCTCAAAGGAAACAAACCTCAAAGCCCAGCCCATCCTTCCACTGTCTCAGGACCAGCACCAACAGCTCCATTATGAGGCCAAATTCAACCAATTTTAGAGATACTGCTAAAAACTAACTGAGTAAAGTCCCAGCAGTGACTACATATACACCTTGCAGGCAATTCCCTTTCTCCTTAATTCCAGGGATCTAGTATTTTGTAATTTACTCTAACTCCCTCCCTAGTCATGTTTATCAAAGCTATGTGTACCGACTCTAAAAACGTCACAAGTCGTTTCCTCCAGTCTCTTTATAAGCCTATTTCTTATATCAATTATTTTAAAGTACATTTATATTTTCAGTATCTCTACTGAAGTGCCAGAAACTACATGAGATGCAGTAGAACCACTTGCTAACAGCACCTTTCCAATAACCAGCCTGAAAACTATTTAACAGTTTAATTGGTCTAAAAGCAAGAGCTCTTTTATGCTCTCTCCTCTATAAATGAATAAAAAGTCTGGAGGATTTATTATAACTATACATCAGTGGGAGTCCTCAGATCTTTTTTTCTGCAGAATAAAGAAGAACAGTACTTCAGTTTTTACCAAAGAAGCTTTCTGAGGGAAATGGACACAGTAACTTACTTCATTCTCCACAAAGTCAATCACACAGCTGCAATTTATCTTGCACCACAATCAGCAAAATCTAGCTCTGAGCTCTCACTCCAGCCTAGCACTAGGCTTTGAAATCTCAGAAGCTCAAGTCAAAAACTTAATCTAATTTCTTTTCTGTGGATATTTTTTTCCTATCAACTATAAAGGAAACATCACACAATTACTAGTACAGAGCTGAAAACACAGCTCAAAGCTGCCATCTCTAGGTATTATGCTCTACTGCTCTTCACTCTAAATTACTTCTTCTGTTTTTTTCAAGAGATTGAAGATCTAAAAGGAAAAATAGCAGAACTTTATCCTAACAAGTTAATATAAGAACTTACTCCAGAAGGATGTATTTTTCCCCTTGAAATTTCTTTGGCTTGCATAATCAGCTTCTTTTGGCCCATGTAACTTCTGGCATTTGACATAATCACAAGTACAAGCAGTATAGTAGTTAATTATTTCACATAGGTTCATTATTAGTGAATCCTAATTGCTAATTAACATATGTCTTCAACAACAGCCACAGCTTCTTCCCTCTACCTTTGCTTGCAGCTTTCATTATTATTAACATGAGTTGCATTTCTTCACTAGGATCCAAAGAGATGACTGAATTAACACAGATCTTTCACATTAAATATTTGCTGGTGAAAGGACTTCTAAAACAGTTACCCTTTAGTTTGGAATGTCTCAAGAAAATATTAGCATTGTCAAATAAAAAGGTTAAATTATATTTAAAGCCTTTATTCTGAACTGCTAAATGATACATTACTCAAATGTTTCTTGACTAAAAGGTCCACATTCTACAGGAACTGTAATAATCAAAGTCACTGGTCAAAATTATCTGACCTTTCAAAGAACAGATAATACATTAGTAATGAATCAGGGAACTGAGAGGAAGAAAAGCAAGCTTGGAGTTGATGTTATGTATTTTAGGAAATCCTAGCTGCAAAGTAGGACAGTATTCTGAGGAAGCTCCTCTAAGTTCCTGTCATTTTTTCTTATATTCTTCCCTAGGCATTCACTGCTCCCCATTACTCAGGAGGTGTTACCAGGCGAGATGAATGCTTTGGTCCGACTTGATACAATCCTGTTTGTCCTGCCCTGCTGGCGCTGCCTTATGCAAACGAGGGAAAAATTGGGACAGCAATTCTGTATTTCTCTGTCACAATTAACAAGTCTGTAGCTTGTCTCCCTGATAGCCCCTCAGGCAGATGTTGGAGCCTCCTCTACAGCCCTGTCTCCTTGTGCTCCTGGATGCCCTCAACAGTCCCCACACCTGGGCCATCACTTGCCATGAACTGTCAAAGGACCCTGCTACAGGCAAGTGGCTCTGCCTGTGGGGTTCAGCCCCTGGGGATGGTGCCTGGTGAGCAAGAGCACTGCCCACAGCCCCAGTTACACCTCAGACACACCTCTGCCTTTTATTGGCAGGTTTAGCTCGGAAGGTTTAGAGTCAGCAAAGTCATTGAGAAGTATTGCACAATCTCTGTTCCAAAAACCATGCAATACACCTATGTACTGAAGAAGAAAACACCAACACAAAATATTTAGAAATTAAATTATCCTCAAAAGTCTCCATTCATGGTGACTCATTCCAAGATCACTAACAGCACACACATAAAAAATTATTATACAGAACACTGAAGAGTCCAAACCTGATACAAAGCAAGCGTGTGTCCGTATCTCTGAAGTGGCCCTTTGGATACAGGCACTACATTCCATATACTACTTTCCAAATTGTAGCTAGAAGAGAAAGAGAAAAAGAAACATTTACAACCTGCAGAGGAAATAGAAGGGCTTGTATGTTCAAACTAACTCCAACTCTGACATGGTAATTTGTTAGTGGGGCAACACAATCCTTTGACCTATTACAACAGTGCACTAACTTGTGACAGTGCACTAAATATTCCTCAAGCAGAACAGGAGCAGCTCTTTAAGGGACCCATCAACAATCTCAGAAAATGGGAGTAACTAACAAAAATCACAAGACTTGTTTTGTTATCAGTCACGTAAAAAACCCCACCTCACTAAACTGCTCATGCCCCATGCTTCTGCACTACTCTGATGATTTACTGTTGGGCACCCTCTTAACTATACGGTTGATTTTCATTTCCATTACATTTTAATTAATTAATCAATGCACAATATTGGATAAGAGAGGTAAAAAAATAAATGACAAAGGTAGGAAAGAAAAATCCAAAAGATGATGGGATTTGTTTTGGATGATTGCAAATGTGTGGAAGAAAGCAACAGGTAGAAAATAACAGAAGTAAACATGCCAATAATATGCTAATAAACAGAACCTAACACTTGCATTTGCCACATTTAGGGCCTCTACATGTGAAGTAACCATCCAAGTCACCTGGGTCCTATTTACAGCTGCTTCAACTTTGTTTTCAATAGGTGGCCAAATACACATGCATACAAACTGCCCTAAGTATAAAAAAGTGGAATACAGGTGACCTGCCTGGCCCTACTGGCGTGGCACCAGCAGGCAAAGTGCAAGCACTAAATACAAGTGTCCTGTAAATTAACAACAATAATGCACATGGCTTTCAAAATGTACTGTATGAAAACATAAGCAGTGAATTTCTTTCACTATTTTATGACCACAAAGCTCTTTATGTTTTGCAGTTTTTCACCAAACTGAAGGATGTATAAATATCACCTACAGTTTGACGTTGCCCATATTTTCACTTTCTATAATCATAAGAAAACCACAAGCATAAAATGAGGCCATTAATAAAGGACCTAAAAGAGATATAAACCTTTCAGCTAAATTAGAAGCTCCCTCCCTAGCAGGATCTGTTTTCCCTAAGCCCCATCAGAAAGGACAGGAGAAAGGAGAAGTGACTCACTTCAAGACCATTTGGAAGGAGCTGTAGTTGAAGGTGTATCCCCCAATCACCCACATGAACTTCCCGTGGAGGACGGCCTTGTGGGAAGCACGGCCCACGGAGGGGCTGAAGGGCTTCACGTTGGGCAGGATCCAGTAGGACTCCGTGGAGGGGACGTTCAAGGAGCAATCTGGGCCTGGTTTGTAAACAAATGTGCGATTTGTACAATCTGTTAGATGATGATGTGAAAGCCAATAAAGCAGAAACAGGAGGCTTAATTACAGATGTCAGGATTGCTCATTCTGATAAAATATGGTGTACGCTTTTACGTTTAACAGATGCTCAATGAAAAAAATGACAACATGGGATGTCAATCTAAATGAAAGCATTAGATTAGCTCAAATAATAACAATCCATTTCCACGTTATTCTCAGAAAACAGACTGTGAGTCACAAATTGAAAGAAAGGCACAAAGCATCACATTTTTAAATGACCTGTCATTTAGGCCTAAAACTTTTAGCACTGTATGTTACCTTTGGAGAAAAACTATACTGTATGTGAACCAGAATAAGTGAATATCAAAGCAAACAATATTATAGCAAATCAAGTTACAATATGCATTATACTATATTAAATCTTAGAATTAAAAATTTGTCTTTTGCAAATGCCGTTCTGCATCATTTTTCAAGAGGAAAATACACTATCATGTGCTTTATCAAAAGAATTATTTAAATATTTAAATGTTATAACATCTTATAGACCATTATACAAAGCCACCAAACCCACAACTAACTACTACATATGATTTTCAAATGTGTTTTGGCCAATCACTTTTTGTCAAAGTAAGAAAAGTCAGCAAAATGCGTATTTTTTTTTAGCTATAAGACTATTACAATCATGAACAGCAAAATCAATTTTTTATTTGTTCTGTAATAACAAAAATAATGTGATCTCTTCATCATCATTAGTTTATGCTCTAGATCTTATTTTAAAACCTGAATATATATATATATATATATGTGTGTGTGTGTATAAATATTGCTGATAAAGGCTATTATTTCAGGGCCTTTGAAGAACCACAGAACAAGTTCCTGTCTGACCATGTGACTGAACAATAAAACAATACACAGAACTCAACATAGTTAAATTGAAAATTAAGGTACATTTTAGGATCATCTCAGGATAGCTCATGAAAATATTACATCACCACTCAGCAATGGTCAAAATAACGAATCGTGTCAGAATGGAGAATACTGTTACCCCACTGCATAAATCTGTGGCTTGTGTAACCTTAGAAAACTGTGAAAAAGAAGAGATTATTGCTTGAGACTGTTTGCAGAAGAGTAGTAAGGATGTTCCAATTACAGAAACCACTGAATTCCTTTGAACTACTGACTTTTCCACTTGGAAAAAAACCAAAATTTGGAAGTGAATTATAAATGTCTATAAAATAAGTGACAAAGAGAGGGTGAATATGAAGAGTCCACATTCTCTCTGAATATAAAAGAGCTGAGTTTCATGAAATGCAGGTGGAAGAAGCCATGCTAAAAGCAAACAAGAGGAGACAGTTCTTCATGTAAAAAGTATCAGCTCTCTTTGGCACGAACACTGCCCTGGCAAAGGATGCTCCAGATGCAAAGATTTACATGTGTCAAGGAGAGACCAAACAATTTTAGATGAGAGAGCTGCTGAAGTTTACTAAGTAAGTTAAATAAGTAATGTACATCAAGTTTACAATAATTTTAAAGCATTGTCTTGGGGGAATGGGAATGCAGGGAGATTATGTTTTTCCAATGTTTATTGTAATTTTGGGGGCTACTTGTTACAGTTACTTCCTATACAAAACAATCAGGCATCCACACTGTACATAACCAGCTGTTAACTTTTCCTGGTACACGATAGAAGAATGATGTCCACTTGTATCCAAATTACCTTCCATTCTCTAAACGATGGAGACACTCAATTCCCATAGTTCATTATACCTTCTACTCCGAAAAGATTAATGGTATCTGAATGAGGTCTAATGAGAGTATGAACAATTCAGTATATTATTCCTTAAGCATTAATAATTGATACTATAATAGAGTTGTAACCTCAGCAAAATCGTGATTTTGGTAAATCACTGGAGGAAATACTTAATTTGAATATAAAAGGGCTTTAAAATAAACAATTGATTAAGTATTCTTTGATCAGGGAAGAGCTTAAAACGATGGAAACGGTGCGTGCAGGTCAGGAGGAGAAGCCGCGTCTCTGCCGGTTGTCACCGCGATGTCACCGCGATGTGGCGGCCAGCAGTGCCCCCTGGTGGCGAGCGGCGGGCAAAGCCAGAATTCCTGGGCGCATCCAAGATCCCCGGCACAAACCGCAATAAAATGAGCGCAAAAAAACCGCCTCATACTCAATTAAAGAATGCAAAAATCTTCGCCAGATCAGGGATGGAAATAATGTCACAGACAGCGATCTTCCATCCTCAGTGCTTCGTCAGATCTGAATGACAGGAAAGATGAGAGGGAGAGCAGAAACACCCCTGTGCCAAAGAGTCACGGAAAGCCTTGGGCTGGAAGGAGCCTGAAAGATCATCTAGCTCCAACCCCACTGCCATGGGCAAGGGCTGACCCCGTTATGTATCACTCGAGACAAAAATGGAATATGTAGCTGCAAAAATGCAAAATAATAGAATAGTATTGCCTCTACCAAAACAACATTTAAAAAGCAAAGTCTTTTGAATGGCTATTGCTTTATAAAAGCAAGGTAAACGTAGGACTTATAAATATCATTTATAGATTTTCCTACTTGAATACATACACCATTATTTCAGCAAAAATACATATCCTCCTCAGAAACATCACATTCACTAAATACGTGCCTTCTGTGCAACAAAGAGCACTACAGCTGCAGAACAAAGATAATGAAAAATATGTTTTGTTATGTTTTATGCAAATATGATTTTTCTCCATTCATTTAAAATTGAGTTTCTTTCTTATCTTCCTAATGTGTCAGTCAGTCCACTGGAGAGTGGGGGGGAAATGCTTTAAAAACAGTAAACAACTTTATAAACCTGAACTGGAAGTCAATTATGTTATCCTCTAAGGTAGGAAAAAATTCTATAGGTTTAAAAAAGTGATTTATCCCCACCACACAAAAGAAATAATCTAATTTCTCTTTATTGAGGAATTTCATGAAAAGCAAAAGTAACAATCTGTTCCAGTAGTTTAAGTCATACGATCAATTTCCACCTAAATGACTAAACATCATCTACTGTCTTCAAACCAAATCTTTTCCTTTGGGAGCACAGGAGAGAAAGCCAGAAGTATTGATGTGTTGAATATAAATTTCATACTTCTCTTCATGCAATCTAATCAAAGCAATTTTAAAAGTATTTGTTGCTTATTCTGGTTTTGTTTGTCTGATCATTTGAGATGAAATTATTACTTTAATGTAATTTTTCAACCAACGGAACTCAGTGGTTAAAAGCAGCCCTACAGTGAGATCAGCTGTGCTGGAATGGCTCAGTAATTCCTTCCAGGCATTCTAACAGTAGGTGTACCCATGTATCCCCTCACTGTCACTGCACAGCGCTGCAATACCCATACTGGATGTAATTTCTCCCATCCTGCAAAGAAGGAGAAATTGTCCTTGCTGAAAATGAGACTTAATGGCAGGCAGAGAGATCCTGGTGAGGTGTCCAGCTGAAGCAGCAGGGCAGCAAGCTGTGCCAGGAGTCGGGCTCCTCCAGGAATGACACAAATCCCAATGCACACGGGCTGATGCAGCTCTTGAATCGCCCCCTGGGTGCTGTTAGCCCCGTTTGTGTCCTCAGGCAGGAAGAGGGGCTCATCCAAGGGCAGCCTGGCCATGGGGGATGTGCAGGGTCAGTCTGAGCAGGGATGTGCAGGGCCTGCCAGGGGTGGGTACAGCTCCACAGCATCCTCTGGCATCCTTTAGCTGCTCAGCTCCAGACCTCACACTCGAGATCAGCAAGGCTGGCACAGAAGGTAAGGCCAGATGTCACAGCATTGTCTACTGGAAGCAGGGAAAGCTTTCCTAGTCTTCCATGACTGAGAACAAGTGCAGTCTCTGGTAGACATCACACGAGATTTGTCATCTTGAACACAAACAGGTTTTGCTTCATACGCTCTAAAAGAAGCAGGGACTTTCAGATCAGCTGTAGCTGACAATACCCATTGGACCAGAGATTCTGAGGCTCCATTCCAGTGGCAGCAAGGTGCCAAGCTCCAGTATTTCTGCTAACAAACTAGAAAACTTTGCAGCTCTCAGACAAAAGCCTCCTACCAATTCCCAAATGATGTATTGATGACCAGTTTATCCCAATTTTTCTTCTACCAGTGTTGCTATCACTGGACTTAAAGACCTGATCTGTCTCTACACCCCACAAATATTTATAAACAGCAACATTCTTCCCTCTCAGCCTTGATTTTACTTGTTTAAACAAACCATGCTCTGTTAGTGCCTTCCATAGCCCTGTCCACACTAATGGTTCTCCCTCTGAGTCTGTTTCTACTTGCATTCATAAAACTGTAGTAACAAAATTACTAATGCTTTCAATATATTTACCTAGAATTTCTATGAGTGATCATTCTACCAGTGCACTTGGCACTTCAGAGTTTGCAGAGTATATAAAATTAATAATGCAATTAGTTAATGTTCTAATTGAGATAGACAAGCAGGTTTTCTCCCATGTCACATTGCACATTTCAGTCCAAGACTATTGTCCTGGGTTGACTTTGAGGCTTGTTATCCCCATTAGTCTGTGTAGCTTAGAACAACCATAAAACAAATTCTTAATACTCTTAGTCTTTAAATTTATTAATTTACAATTTATACTGAAGTAATTAAATCCTACACATTACTTGCAGACTTTTTTGCAGGATATTCTGGTTCTCTTTCCTATTTAAAGTACCTTTCACCTTTGTATTACCAGATTTCATTAGCAGCCTTGTAAGGTAGATTACAAAAATTATGTAACAATATCAGTGCCAAGATCAGCCTTTAAGGAGCACTGACACCTTTCCATACGTGTTCAGCACACCCACTCACATTTCATGATGAAGCAGCTGATTCCCCTGTTTCCTTATGTATGCACTGCACTCTTCAACGATTTCCTGTCATCAAATGCTGAGGTCCAGATAAAATATATTGCATTTTCAGGTCAATTTTCTTACAGACTCTCTTCATATGAACTACACTGATAAATTCAGATTTCAATTGTTTTGTTATTAATCACAATATGTGTTTCATTATTTCTTTCCTCAAGTTATGGTCTTGAACTCTACACAGTGCTGAAATGAAGCAACAGGTTTTGAGCTGCATGAAGCACTTTCTCCCTAATCTTAAATGAAAATGCTACAGATAATGAAGTAAATTTTGTATCTTACCTTATCAGGGAGATCAGCACTATCTACTTCTTGTATTCAGGACAAAGTATTGCTTGGGATCATTATTTTAATCAAGTTTTATTTTAATACACTTAAGTGTATGTCTTTTAAATAAATATTGAGGTCATAGATTTATTCTAAATGGATTACATTTTTCATTAAAACTCACAAATAGCAGGAGACTCTCTTCCTAAATCTCATCCTAATTAGACATAGAGAGCATTATCAACCCCTTTAATGCAGCCATTTAGTGAAACAAATCAAAAATTCTGCTAAACTTGCTTTCACTAATTGTCAAATGACACTATAAAGGTATTTAAAGCTGGAGCTGGGTCTTCATTTACCTGTGATGTTCCTTCTCTTGCAATAAGGGCACTCGATTTTTCTCACACTTCCAGACTAAATTTCTAATTACGATAGCTATATTTTGTTTACAAATTGCACAGTCCTCCAAGGATGCTTGTCAAATTGTTAAATTCCAGCTGAAGGTAAATCTGAAGAACATTTCCAGTACATATGAAATAACCATTCATTACAATTCCTTCCAATCAATTCTATAGATGTAAACTTTTCTTAGACAAATCTCATTTCTATGATCAACATTAAAAAATCTACAACTATGGAGGACAGAAATCGGATTTTAAATTAAAATTGGGGGACAAAAAGGTTCCTTGGATATGTGTCTTTATATGCATATACAGTATAAATGCACATATATTTTAGAGGACACTTCCCAAACTGTAAAACTGCAGTTTCTCCTTTCTGAATTGGCCAGGAGACAACCTGAAAAGTAAAATTGAGACAAAGAGGGCATTATCACAGGGCAGAACGGTTATAGGAAACCTGCTTCCATTTCCTTTTTCTTTCCAAAAACAGGTCTGTCCACAGCAAATGTTACACCACAGCAAATGTCCTCATCTCTGAGTTCACAGACTTGTATGCTTTCTGTTCAAGAACATCCAGGCACAATGGGCCAAAATCTCAGATTTCAGATCTCCAGGCATTTGGCACAAGCTCTTCCCAGTGCTGCATTTCACCTGCTGCTGCCTGAGCCCCCAGCCCAAACCTTCCCCACCACTTTCATCAATGCTGGGGAATAAGGCAGGCCAAACAAGAGAGTTTGACATCAAAGCCTTCCACTGAAAAGTGGGAACAAACCCAGATCCAGAGAGTCCTTTCAGGATAACCTGAGTTAGACAGACCTTGACAGAATTGTTCTGGCCACACTCAAGATGCTGTCAGGATAAATGCCATAGTACCAAGCAGGCAAAACACTGATTTTACACTGCAGTAGTCATAGCTCCTTTTACACTTTCATTGTTTACTCTTCTCCTTACAGAAAGGCTCACTTTTCCCTAGAGAGATGTTATAAAATTCAAGCTGCCCAAATTGCTAATGGACTTATTTAGAAGTTAATTAGTTTAATTTCAGAATCTGGTCTTCTGCTACATCTCTATCTGCTAGGAGCAGCTCTGCAGGGAGAACCAACTAACTATACATGTTCCAAAAATTTTATTGATGTTTTAACTTTGGATTAGGGCTGAATGCCTGTTTGGGGCTGGTGTGCATTATCTGCAACCCTAGAGCCCATTTTTGATGTAGTTCCTTATAAAAGGAATGCACTTCTTCTGTTTCCAAACCATCTCAAAACACAATCCAAAACACAATAAATGTGAAGGATCAGATTTGCCATGAAGGTACCCTACTGATCCTCTTAAAGACTAATTTAAACACACCCTGTAATTACTCTCTACAGATTCCCCTTTTGCTTGCAGTGCTGATGTTCAATGATCAAAGTATCAATAACTTAATTTTAAGAGAGCCTTCAACTCTTTCCCTGTCTACACCCAGGAGTCAGCAATGCTTTCAGCATTTTCAAAGATAGTCCACTTAACCCTCTTAAAAATCTGGAACTGATTGCTATCCTTCCAGTCATCCTGAATTTTTTCACCTGTCACAGAAATTTTTAACTGTTTGGAAATCTCTCTGCTCCTTTATAGCTTGAAACAATCCAAGACATGGTGTTACTGGTATCACAGAAAATCTTCTGGAAAAGTGAAAACATATACAGTAAAATCATCTTTCTATAAAATTCTTAAATAGGTCAAATTGTGCAAGAACCCCCACTTTGGTCTCAGCCATGTCCCCATTACTCTTTTACATGTGCCTAGCAAAGAAAGAGAGAGCAAGTCAGTAGTTTTACGACATATTTTTTTCCTCCCTGAATAACATCCACAGCTTTTTATCAGCAGGCATCAACACATTCTGTTAGATACTATCAAGACAGATTGGCCAGGAGTGGGACAGTATAATATGGTACAGAACCCAAAGAAAATACTCCTTTGGGAAAAATTCAGCCTTCCTTATGTTGGGTGAAAATTTTTAATTAACCAGCTTTTCTGTAAATACTAAATTTTCTTCTTAAACCAACCACCTCAGGAATATTTAATATTACTAGCATTATTAAAAATACTTTGATAAAAAAAATACATTTAACTGGTGCATATTTTTTTAAACGCAACGTGTTTAAAATAAAAATGATATAAATTATTTGTCTTCATAGTCTAAAAGTTTTTATCGAAGCTTTATTCTATATTTGTACAACCATCAGCCAGCTGCAAGTATCTACAAGATCCTTGTATTAAATTCCATGAGACGTATCTGATAATCAGAGGACCATACATTTTACTCAAAGAAGTTACTCTGTCCCAAAGAATACCCTAAAGTGTTCTCTTTTCTCAGAATACTTGTTTTAAATGGGTAATGTTCTTCAGAGCTGCTCCTTCAACAATAACCACAAGATG
Source organism: Dicaeum eximium (assembly GCA_013396995.1). NCBI lineage: Eukaryota > Metazoa > Chordata > Aves > Passeriformes > Dicaeidae > Dicaeum > Dicaeum eximium. The sequence goes on from VWZP01008035.1 coordinate 896,762, forward strand.
TCACCATTGCAAAAGAAAAACTCCATGCAGTAAAACAGGAAATTCTGGGATTTATATTCTGAATCAGGGGTTCTAATTATTATACATCCAAATTAATGCACTTGAATATTTTTTTTTAATACAGGCACTAAATTTACTCAAAATAAGGTAAAAAGAAAATAAAAAATGAAAAATGAAACATGAAATTCTCTCCTAAAGCATACAAATCAAGATCCTTCAGCCACTTGGTTTGAATTACCAAACACAAGAAAAACTTTTCAGACAGCAATAGAAAAATTTATTATTTCATCATTGCAAATAATCTGCACAGAAGATAGTATCAGTCTAGAAACTACAGAGAATACAGGTATAAATAAATCGAGAAATAAAACAGAGAAGAGAGTCATCTCCCAGAGAGCTTAAGCAAAGTTTGGTATTTAGCAAGGGAAAACAATTATATATCCAAGCCAATTCATATGTGACAGAATTTTTAAAAAAAATTATTGAAATCTATGCAGATTCAGAGAAAATCAAAGGAACAATTAAGCAAATTATCTTCATATGATCTGTAGGAAAGAGTGAGAAGCTAGTATGTACAGAAATGCTAGGTCAAAGGAAGGTACTAGCAGCAGTAGTCAGATTTTTAATCTTATTTTGTGCTTAAAACTTCTAATTAATTTCATAGCACTGTATCTGAAGGTATAGTCTAAAAAGCATTTCCAAAGTTTTGTGACATTTCCCCATTTTGTACTCAGCAATTTGACACTGCAAGGAATCCATGCACAACTAAAAGGGCAATAGTCTTGCTGCAAATTCTATTCACAACTTCTGGACAGAGATTAAGCCTTCAGGATCTTTTTGTGCACTACAGTCCTGGAAGGTTTAAAGGACTCAGTAACAAGTCTACATTATTTCCATTCAAGTACCATACTGCTCAACCACTTCCCTTCTGCGAGTGCACTGACTGCCTTTGAATGAACAACTCATTAATTATTAAGTGAAATGTATTAGAGCTCATCATGACTGTGGAGTAATAGGTGTGACAGCTAACAGGAGTTAAAAAGTCATTTCCTTTGACATGCCAGAAGAAACAGCAATAAAACAGAACAGAGGGAGGAAGTCATGGGAAGAGGGCATATCAGCTAAGTAATGTGGAGGGATTTTAATATTTCTGTTAAGAGAACAGCAATTTCTAAGCATAGTAAGCTAAGCCAATTGAGACTTGTAACAGAAGTGGTAAACGATAAAAACAAAAATCCACAAGCATCTAGCATAATTATAATAAGTGAATTAAACATTTAGGACCTTAAATAATTTATCTGTAATGAGCAACAACGATTTATGGTACTGGGAGTACAAGTGCACCACATGCTTACAGTACATCCATTAGCCCACATAGCCACTCTTGCACCATTATAACAAAGCAGTTCACCTTCCTTTTTCATTAAGAGGCTGATACAAATAATATCCAACAAAAAGCAGACAGTGGGTACTTCAGGAAATGCTAAAAATATGATGTGCCATTAAAAGGAAGGCAGGGAGAAAATCAAATTACCTAGACACTAAACTAAGCAAACCTTACCTTGCCAGCTGTCATTGCAAACGCAGAGCTTCTCTCCTGTCAGGTCACAGTAGCCGTGATCCGGGCTGCCACAGTTGGCTTTGCAGTAGGGAATGTCACAGGCCTCTCCTTTCCAGTACTTGTCACACTCACAGTACACCCGGCTCGGCACAGACAGGCTGGTTGTGCACTTGCCATGTTCTGAGCAGTTATTAGGGCAAGAGTTAATTCTGAAAAGAAATAAACATGTAAGATAAGGGAAATGATGACCCATGAGCTCATGGCAGTGGTTTCATCTGACAGTACTCCAGCAGTATTTTTTAGATTAACTATGTTTTACCACTAAAAATTTCTGTGTGCTGATAAAACACAAGTTTAATGATTATTTTACAGGCAAATGAGCTCAAAAGGTGTTGATCCCATCTTACATATAAAGTCTTTGATGCACTCAGGATCCCAAATACTTTGCACTGCAACAAATATTGACATTAAGTAGGAGAACAGGCCCTGCCCAGACAGATCACTACCTATTTTTCTCCTATATTCCAGTATAAGCACTCAGTCCCTTCAAATGCTTGTTCTCTCTAGAAACAACACCATTGGAAGTAATTGAGCTTAAACTCTCCACCACAGGCATACAGTTAAAGGGTCTTCTTGAGTAGTTTGGGTCCACAATATAAACATAATGCTGAACATCTGGGGAGAATAAAACAGGGAAGAACAAGTAAGAAAAAATACAAGATGGCTAATATCCTGAAACTACTTACAGATAACACTTCATGATTTGAATCCTTAACAAAAGAGCCACCTTAACTCAGCAGTCCAAGATGCAAAAACAGGAGAGCCTAGGCTGAAAGAAGTCTGTGACTGCTCTGGGAGTTAGCATTTCTGTGATACGCTCTACCAAACTCTGAGATCACAGGCAACTGCAGTGCAAAATTCAGCAAAGTGGTTCCAGAAGTGCAGGCAACTCCTTGAAATGAGGAGGACATGGAAGCATGTGGGTCCAAGAGTTTCCATGAACTCAGGCAGTATTGTGCCTGATGAAGTCCAAACAGGATTTGAAACTTTTCTCGATGACTCAGAATAAAGTGTTACTACAAAGCTCTGATGATAATACAGACCACTCCCTGCAGATGTGAGAGATGGATACTGTTCACAGTCTTCCCTACTGAACAAAGCTCTAAGTGAATGAAGAAAGAGCTGTTAAAAGTTAGCAAAGAATTGTTCAAGGCTGGCCTTTGACAAGATGAAGTTGTGATAGGACAGTGAGGAGACATTTTTGTCTTCTAGAGACTCACTTCTCAAAGGACTGATTCTGTTACACTGCTAAAATAGAAAATTCCACATCTGACCATCATTCCAAATCTCCTGAGAGTTTTACCTGGTAACACACATGGCATTGAAACCATTGATAGCATTAACAGCTGTATACTACAGCTGTGAGGAGCCTCTCCCCCAACCTCACAGGCAGTGTTCTGCAGGACGGCGAACAGTTAAGTTTTTCCATCAGGAGATATTAGTTGGAAAGCAAACCATTTCCCATTTCAACTAGGTCATTACTGATTCAAACAAAATGAGAAAAACTGGATCAGCAGAATTGGAAGAAAGTTGCCTGACTCCAAGGAACAGAAAATTTACTCTGACTGTTCTGAAGTAATTACACTTGTTTGCCACAGAAATGGCACTTCAGTCACAGATTTTTTGTTTCTGTCTTCCCCAAAATAAGGGAATACAAGTGGTCCATCAAGATGAAGTCAAAAAATAAGGAACAGGGTAACAGAAGCAGAGTGCAATAGACCAGTGACAGAAGCAAAGTTAATGCAGCCATAAAAAGTAATTGTAGGTCTTCTTTATCATAAAAAGCGTTACTGTTGGTTCATAAAAATGTTTTAAAAGTATCCATTGCAATAAAAGACACAGAAGAACAGAGTACATAGAATTTCATGAGTTATATATGTAATAGGATAAAAAAATTGGCAAGTTTTTTCATTTATTTTAAATCTACAAAAAAATTAGGTAATGATATGCAGCATGCACCACATTCCCAAGTAATGAAAGAATGCACATACACTCATTTCTTAAGAATGCCAAGTCTTATTGCCATTTGCTCCCAAGACAAATAAAAAACGTGTAATAAAAGCTTCAGGGATAACTGAAAAATGTAACTAATTACAATAGAAAGTCTGCCAGGTGATTGCATTTTACTGATGTCAACTGACAAAAATTAGAAATACCCAGTCTTCTAGGCTGCCATTTCCAATGCAATATATATAGTGAGGTTTCCCAAACTCTGAATAGCTATTTATTATCTGGTCAAAGGTGGGCAATCTGCTTCATATTACAGCAATAATCTCCCCACAGATCATGTACTCAGTACTGTGCCAAGAGCAAAGCTATGGTCAGAAACACAAATAGGAATTTTAAACTAATAGAGAATACGACAAAAATATTACATGTACTCCAACTTAAGAAATGAAGTGCTGGCCACCACATCCCAATAACTGGTACTTCAGAATCTGAAGGGATTGAGAGAAAGGAGCAGGCATATCTTCAATCATGGAAAAACTGTCACATGCAGAAACAGGTCCAACATGACCAAGCAATTCCCTCTTGAACCAAGGCATGCAATACAAAGAGATGTTGTGTTGTGTCTCATGCAGATCCCAAATGAGACAAGTTGCAAACAACGGGTGCCTATAAAAAGGAAAAGGCTCAGGTCTACTGGATGCATCTTTGGAGCTGTTGACACAGAAAAGGAGGCTGGACAAAAGCAATCATGGTCATATCAGATTGGACTTTGCCATCAGAGAAACTAAAAGACACACAGTGCAGATAAGATCTACGAAGGCAGAGTGTAGACTGTCCCGGAAAATAGTAGGGGAAATACCCACGAAGAGGAAAAGAAATGGAATAAAATCTTTGTGGCTGGCACAAAAATCCAAGTGGAGGAGGGTTTCAAGTGCTTGGAAGGTTTCAAAAGCCATAGTATATTCAGCAAGAAAAATCAAGCAACAGATGATCCCAGTTCAAGAGAAGGGAATTTATATGACAGCAGATATAATCTCCCTTCTAGTCCATATGACAACTATATGTGTTGGATAAACACTGGAGGGGATACGTTCTAGTTCCATATGGTACAGGAAAAACATACTCTAGGAATGGCCATGTGACTTCACTCAAAAAAGCCATACTCTGTCTCTAGGAGTTTTTTTTTCCCTAACTCATACCTTAATAATTTATTACAAGCCCAGCCCTCTGGTTTTAGGCACTTACCACTGAGTATGACTCTTATGCTACTGAAAAAAACAAACATAATTACTTAGTATGGAAATACTTACGAATAAAAAATGTTAAATCCCGTTAGGTTATAAGCAGCATCACTAAAGAAGTGTAGCAATGCATAGCCAGACGTAGTAACCACTTCAGGAACAGTTTCATTTCCACGCACCTCAGGGACTATCAGACCACTGGAAAAGAGAAGGAGAAAAATGTTTTTAAACAATCTTTGGCATATTTAGGGAAAAAAAAAGGAAAGAGGGAGTTTGGTATTCTGCTGGTTAACAATATAAACATGACTCGTTAATATAATTTTAAATTTTTTTTTTAAGGTATACAACATAGATAAAACTTGCCCATGTATCTGCAAGGTAAGTCAGATGTTTCCAGGAAGTGCCTGGGTATAAGCATTAACATTCCATGCAATGTTGGCAGTAAGTATCCAAATAATAGATTTCTCCTGTGATTATCTAACCAAAACTAACATTTTGGAATGCATTCTAATACAACTTTACATACATGTTCCAATACTATTAAGATAAGAAAGCAAGCTAGTTAACATAATAAAGTCTCTAATGTTACTTTTTTCCCCAATAACTGAAAATGTCCATACATGACTACGTGGACAGAAAGATTAGTAAATACACTCACCTAAATACAGCTATTAAAGGTGCATATATTGAATCTCCATCATATACATACATATGGTCCCAGCTACATTCTGTGGCAAAGTGATTAAATCTTAATCTTAGTATTGCATTTGGGCTGAAAAAAAAATAACATTCATATAACATATTATTTACAGAATTACTGAGATCATAAGATCAAGAGCTCACAGCAGAATTGATCATTCCAACATAACTCTGTTAAAACATTTTGAGTAGTAATTAAATATTTCAAAGTGTTAAATAACAAAACCCAGGGCAAGTAAATATTTCCCTTTATCTTAGAAAATTTAAAAATTACCTATTCAGTCCATAGCTAATAATCCCTAAAGTTAATAAGAGGAGTAAGTTCACCACATTTTGTCAGTGTTCAGAACCACAAACTTAGAGCAATTAAAATATCTCATTTTAATACTCTAAATTTACTTTATAATGTCAGGACTATGAACTTTAAAGAATCTTTCAAGATAAAATCACCTACATATCCTCTTTCCAGTATTACACTAATTATTGAAAATAAAAATCTGAAAACACAAATCTAAAATTGCAACCAGTATTAGTGCAAGTGCCTGCCTCTTCCTCTCTGTCAACACGTGGGAAATGTCACCAGATTTTGCCTGAGGTCCAAATGGATCTGTAAACTTTCTGAAAGGGGAGTTTTCACATATCACAGAATTACCAGACATACATACATATATTCCATGAAACATAATGATTATTTTCTTGTCATTCTCCTTGCTACTGACAGGCTTGAGTGCAATTTGTCAGTTTGGAAAACATGTGGGGTTTTGTGACAGATCCTTTGGAGAGAGCTCTTTGTTCATTTTTTAAAACAGAATATTATACACATATGTGACTTCCTCGTGTGCTGACACTTGGCAAGGTGTTATTGGTTGCTTTACTCCTCCCCAGACTGTGCAGCACATTGATTCCTGCAGCTGCCCACTCTGCCATCTCCTGAGAACAGGAGGAGTGGAGTGGGGAACAGCTTCAAAGCAGAGTTTGCCTACAGTGCTAAGGTGTGTCTCCACTTTAGTGCAGTGCAGTGCAAATATTCCTGAGCTAGCCTGCCTCAGTAAAAAGAGAAGTCTAGCTAGGTCAGACACATATTCAGCTATAGCCTGGTCTTCTAGATAATAAAGATTCAATTAAAATGATTTTGAAAATGGCCATAACTTCATTGATGCTTTGTTTAAATTACTGTCTGCATCTAAGCAGACCAAAGTCAGATCAGACACATCATTTCTGAACTGCAGCAGCGGAGCAGATATCCAAGGTAATTGAGATTATGGCAATATGGAAACACAGAAGGAGTTAATTTTCTTCTAGAACTGGGAACTAGAGTCAGCAAATCATGACCCATATGCTGGGGAGGGGGTGAAATCCTCCTGAAATGTAACCAATTTGTGCCATTAGCACTTAGCCATACTAATTTATGTGTCTCATTATTTCTTCAGGCACGTCTGTGTGTTTCTGTGCTGCACAAACTGGAAAATTAGCAACAGGCATGAGGTATTTAAACTGTAGGCATAAAACTATTTCCAAACTAAGTACATGAGGAACTGTAGAATGCAAAAGAAAATACTTTATAGAAGCACTAACTTTGGAGAAACACATAACTGAATAAGCATTCTGTACTTGAGGCCATTGCTGATTTATCACCGATATGAGTTAAATAAGGTAAGTCAGGCAATGAGTTAAATAAAGGGATTCTATAACTATTTTTGGACCTTATGTAAAGGTACTCAAATATGCAACAAATTTATCATGGGGTTTTGAGGGCCTGCAGCACCAGCCAAATACTGATGTCAGCCTAATTTTTGCCAGCAATTTGAATGGGAATGGAATTTGGCCAATTCTAAGAAATCCTGAAAATCCAAATACCTGTTTTTTTTTTTTTATTCTATATAATATTTAAACAAAACACCAAACTGTTCATATTGTATCCTCATGCAGTCTCTACATGAGGAGTTCTTTTGCTCTCTAGAACACATAGTACCAAATTCTTCAGAAAATTTAAGCTATGAAAATAGATACTTACTATCCTTCAATTAACCATGTGCATTTAGTTTTATATTTATAATTTATAGGTCCATCTGTTAAGTATCCAGAAGGTTCTGTTAACCTACAAGAGGAAAAACAGGGCTGTAATAAACCAGAGACAACAGAAGATGAATCATCAACATGGCAATAGAACCTTGACAGAAAGAAAATTGGGGGTAGGGAAAACAGTCAGGTCTCTCTTCATATTTTTCATCACACTTTTTGTGCTCATAAAAACTTGAATTCTGATTGTTCTAATATCATTGATTTGCTTTCTTCCCCCAGGCATTCACTTACATTTTTCCTAGTTCAGTAGCAAATAAATTATCCTTCACATGAAATAGATCCAAGCCAATGTAAGGGGGGTTTGTTTAAGAGCATTTTGGTTTGCTTTGCTTATTTGCTTTGCCATTGCCTTACAACTTATTTCTGAAATTAGACAACACCAGCCATATGAAAACTCTCCTAGATCAAGACAAATTAAGATATAAATTTGAATAAGCACATCTGTCAGCCTGCTGCTCTGTTATTCCTGGTCAGAACCTGTCTCTGCACAGTGGTCTCCAGTGATTACAGGAAGGAGTAAATCCCTGCAGATTCTCCACACAGCATTACACCACCTTCAATGACTTGCAGCTCAGGGACACTTTCAGTCCACAGCTGTGCCTCTGGGTTCGTGCTTCATACCACTAAAAATGTAATGATCTGTGTTTTATTTCCCTTCTTTCCCTCCTCTGCCCCTTTTCCAACCTGAGAAGTCCTTGCTCACTGCTTTTAATAAATCCTTGTATTCTCCTAGAGCCTGCTGAGATGCAACAGAGATCAGCATATTGTATTCAAGATGCAAGTGAACCATGAATCTGTATAGTAGCAATATTATTTCCATTTTATTCTCTATTCCCATTTAAGACTTTATTTGCTCTTTAAACAACTACCATTCTGACATTTGAAGCAGAAATATCTGCTGAAACTTTTTTTTGAGTGATAATAGCTCAATATTCATCACATATAGAAATTCCTTTTATGTAGAAAGAGAACCTTTTTCATCCATTCATATATATTACTTTGTATTAATTTATGAATTGATAAAACAGCAGATGAAATTCAATTATCTATTAACATAAAAGCTTTCTGAAAGAGCCTGGTATCTTCAGCACATTGTATCTTCGCTAATCCGTTCTATTTTCTGCATCCTTTATGATTATGTTCAGGCCTTAACACACATCTCCAGTGGCCTTACTCCACTGGGGAAACAGGCCATCCCACTCTTTAATAAGAAATAACAACAAATACAAAAACATCCTCAGAAACACCAATTTCTTTCACTATACTGTTGAAAGAAAATCATTAAGAATAAGTATCACTATATATGAAAAGCTTTGCTCATCTGTTTCGTGTGGGGTTTTTTAAATAAAAGGCAGTAATACATAATATTCCAATAAAAATCATTTTAGTGCTGTCATCTGATTTATATACAGACATAAAGTCTTATTTAGCAATCCACAGAACATATCTTTTCCTGGAAGAAGTGTGAAATATTACAAATACTTATTTGCAGTCAAGACCATTGCCTTCTTAGTAGTTGTATAGTGCAATGGAGGTGACCTACAAGAGTTGTTTTTATTAGATCAGCCCTTTGGTACAAGCAAAGCACAAACAATTTCCCTTGTCTCCTAGAATGGTAATTTTTTGATAAGTAGTTTCTTTTGGAAGAGTAGATAGCCTTTGAAACAGCCATTTCACTTTGCTGGAAAAAAAAGTAAATAAATAAAAGCATACCACTACTTTGCAATAATGTTTGTAGAAAATGGTAAGATAAGGGCTTGTTCTACTTAAAATAAACACATAGCAAGACAGATAGAAATTACTGTAAGTTTCTTGAGTCATACCAAGAATTTTTCTCTCTAATTTTTCTTTCCAAGTGTTATCAAACACCAAATCCCATAACTCATAAATACAAGCAGTACTACTTTCAGGTGAACCCTTGCCCAATCAAGAGCAACATTCTCTTTCATATAAAGCCAGGTATTCATCAGCAGTTTTCCTCTGTGGCTACCAGTGGCTCTGTCAAATAACCACAATCCAGATGAGTCACCCTGACAATGCACTCATGAGTCACAGAGGTGCCTGCATTGCACCCCACTCCTTGCTCACCACTGAGCAAGCCTCAGAGATGAGAGGAAGCCAGAACAATTTGTGTGGCCTGCCCAGGCAGCCCAGGTTTATCACACCCAAACTACAGCCTTCTAAACAGAACACTCAGGGGAGCAGCTGATGCTGTGTATTGTCATTTGAAATTGCACATCAGCTTTCATAGTATTTTCAACAATATTTTTTCCTAGTTGGCAGGGTTATAACCAAAGCCTATAAAGAATTAGAGGGTGCATGCCAAGAGAACATTTCCCATCTCGGTATACTGCAAAACAGATCTACCAAAGAACAGAAAGACATCAGGATGCTTCAAATTTAAAAGCATTCAGAAGCACCAGTGACAGATCAGTCACTCACCAAGGCAATCACAGTCAGCAATAGATTCCATGAAAGATGTGTGACACTGCAGGATTTCACTTAGCACACACACACCAGAAATGCAAGGGCTAAAGCCAACACAGGGAAACAAGGGGATACCTACATTCACCTGGAATATTACCAGTGCTATAAAATAATGGCAAATATAGCTGAGTTAGAATGTACACTGGCAATATTTACCACTGCAGAGACTTTAAACCAAGACTGACGCATTTCAAGAAAAAAAGTACATCCTGGTCAGTCAGAAATTATTGGTCCAAAGCGCAGGAGTAGTCAGATGAAATCTATGCCCTGCAATGCATAAGACGTCAGAGCAGGTTATTAAAATGGCCTTTCCTGCTGTAATATTTATAGAGCTGTGAAAAATGCAGTGTTGTCATCTCCTGTATCTTCCTGCAAAAAATAGTATCACCAAATCTTTTAGAGAGGGGCACTAATGTAAACCAGAAAAGTCTGGCTATTTTCTGTCATCAGTAGAACATGAAGATCCACAAAACTGCTGGTGGATGGACAGAGATCTGATTTATAATATCACTGCTTTAGGAGAAACAAAGCATAAGCTACATTCATAGTATTACAAATATTCACTATTAAATAAAGAGTTATCAAGAAATTAATTTACGTCTATATTACTTACTGTCACATTTTTACTGATAATTTTAAGAAATGTTGGATTACTTTGCAATTCCTACTTCAGATACATCTGAATATACAATATAGAGTATATTTTGCTTCATGAATCCATCTCAATATCAGTACTGGTGTGTCAGTCAAGAGCTATTCTCTCCAGTGCTGAAAAATTTTGCTCCATCTCCTTTTCATCTTTTATGAAAATGTTTTATTAATAAGAAATAAAAATCAATAACTGTGCTTCAAAGTTACAAGATCAAGTTTTTCATAAATAGAAATACTGGCAACCTTCCTAGTTGAGACCTTGTACCTAACATTTACAGCAGGGAAAGAGACTGCACAGATCTCAGATCAACTGAATATATTAATAAAGGGAAAAAAAATTCAGACCACCTGACAGCACAAGCCTGCATCAGTGAGAAAGAAATACAGAAGTGATCAAGAGGCCATTTCTCATACCACAATATTGAGTGACAGACTAAGAAGGTTTTCCAGTATTTTTTCAAAGGAATACCTGAAAAACAATATGTTCTGAAAAACCCACAAAGGCAATTTTTTCTTTTCCAGGCATAAAGCATTGACTAGCACCTGACAAAAATTCAAAGAATTTGCATTTGATTTTCCTGCGTTCTTACCAACTTGCTGTTGGTTTGGGTTTTTTTCACAAATGAAAACAAGATACACTGAACATACTGCAGCTCTAATTTTTCTCCCATGATTTATCAAGAGGACTAAATATTTAATACATTAAGGAAATATTTGTATATGCCAATCACACTCCTCTACTTGTTACATACTGCTTTGCAGTAATACAAGTTATATTTAGAAACACAAAAGACATTCACAACAACTTCTCACATGTCAACTAATCACAGGCCTGCTCTTGGATAGGTTTCAGTTTATTCATTGACAAAGTAGCAGTTTCTGTTGCAAATTGCAAACCCTAGTGATTAACTCAGTTCATCCTGGGTCCATCTTTCTAAATTATTCTAAACAAAGCCATGCTCCAAAACAATCCAAAAAGCCCAGAAAAGTAAAATCAAGGCTAGAATGCATAAACAATTCCTCCCCATAAGGATATATCCTGTATTTCAAGAAGCTTGACTTACGTTTAAAAAAAAAAAAAAGAAAACTAAATTAGCTGGGATATAAACTCTGATTGGTGCAAAACATTAAAGGTTTACTCTGGCAGATGTTATTTCTGAAAAAGGTTGTTGTTCTATAGCACATTTTTCAATAGTTTGCAAAACAACTGGAAGGATTCTGCATAGGAATAGACGTTGCTTTCAAAGTCCAAACTTATATGGCATCTTACTTATGCAATGTATTTTCACTTACATAAATGGAATCTGTTCCCTTGCTTAGGCTGCACACCATAACAAACTCACAGAACACAGACCAGGACAGGTTGTTTAGAATAGGATATCCGAATGTGTGACTCAGGGAATCTACAAAGTGACTTGAAAGGTGGGCACAGTTTATGAAGACCTGGTAAACAAACCAGATGCAGCAGATAAGAGTAGTATTATAATATTAAATGAAATATTTATTCTATTATAAAATAAAATGTGAAAATACTGCATTAACTACTCAAGAATTTTCTTCTATCTCCTCACAAAGTGGCACTTGACTTTTTCCTACCAAGAACCCCTTACATTGCCATTTCAGTTACAACATGCCCTAACAGCTATCTCACCTAAGCTGAAATCTTTTTTCAGTTATTTGTCTAATCTGATTTTAATATTTCCAATGACAGAAGTCTGCAATCTTCCTAGGCAATCTATTCTAGTAATGACTTATTATTAGAAACTATTTCTAAATATCTAATTCACCTTTTTTTTCTCACTTTCACATATTTCCTGAATGCAGACCTGGAAATCGGGTAAAATTCTTCTTCTTCTTTCTACTCATCTTTTACAAACATCTACCCTCAGCCTTTTCTTCTCTGAATAAAGCAATTTAACCTAGCAATCCTAACGAGGCATTTTCTAGGCTTCCTTCTTCTAGAACTTCTCCAAGTCATCTGCACCTCAAAATGGTACCTACTTCTCTCAGCTGGTCTGACCAGCACAGCAAGCAGAGAATTATTTCATGTACATAATGTGGCCAGTTCTCCTGAATGCAAGTAGTAGTGAACTGCTTTTATGCTGATTTGTGTACAACCAGTAATTCCCCAAGATTGTCAACCTCCTCCACAGGAGGAACTAAATGGTATTACCCTAGTTCATCTTACTGAGGTTAATCATGCCCGCTCAAGTGTAGAAATTCCAATCCAATCCTGCCAGTATCAGGCAGTATTACATGGGATCAACGCAGCTCGCATCAGCTGGAAATTGCTGCATGGAAAATTTCATTTATAATCACTTGCTCAGTAGGAAAGTCTTTTTTTCTTTCTCTGATATAAGCATTTACCTAAAAAATAGTAACTTCTAGTGTGAAGAACCTGACTTAAACAGCAATGAACTCCACAAGAAAAGAAAAAATTTTGTTTGTGTATACTTTTGATAAAGGTCTTCAAAAAAACTCCTGCATCTTTCAGAATAGCCCTTTTCTATTACTCAACTACATCAACAGTCTCTGAATATTCATATTCATTATTCATTCACCTTCCATAGCACTAACATAACAGTGGCATAAAGGCAGTACTAGCAAAAATTGAAACTCCCATGCACCCATGGTCTGCATCATGAGAGTTACATTAATTTTGTATACTATAATGCAAGTCATTCAAGCAATTACAGCATGGCACCATTTTTTATGTTGGTTAAAGCTAACCAGTTGCCAGACACCAGCACTGTGAATTATAGGCACTGAAGCAAAGTTTTCTTCCTCTTCATAGTTCTAAATATTAAGTCCAATACAGAGCCTTCTACTTTCCCTTCATGTAAAGAAATTTTCCTCTTTAGTTTCCAGGACAGCACAGCACATCAGAATGATCCATTTCAAGTTTTTTTGACAAAAACTGTTCACAGAATTACAGATGAAGAGAGTCCAAGTGATAAGGTGGATAACAGGCACAGTAATCTCTCCCACTGCACAAATGATTGGAGCATTTTCATTTAAAAGCTTCATACAGAAAGGGAGAAAATAATACTACTGAAACTATAGCTGCATAGAATGGATCTTGAAAAAAGACATCCTGACCTTTGTCTTTGGATTTTTCTTCAGATTACGTGCATACATATTCCTTAAAATATGTGAGTATAAGCCATAAGTATCTAAAAAAAATTAAAACCAGTCCAAATGCTGATTGCCTTGAATCTAAGCAGAGAAATACACCACTACTAAGAACTGTGTCACCCCCAAACATTCACAAGTTAACAACAAAGAAAGTTTTTCTGCTACTTACTTACACAGATGGATTTATACCATTTCATTTACATCATTTCATGGATTCACACATTTCATAATATTTATGAAAACTTCCTATAAAATTGAGGGAAGTTGAGTCAATTTACAGAGTTCAACAGCAAACTCAATGTTTTCTGTAGAACCACTACACCAATAGGCAGTTCAAATCTTGCCAATATTTTCCAGGTGGAAAATATTGTCCTCCATCTCAACTTAGAGATCAGTGACTTTTAAAAGATACTGCAAATAGCACAATATCCTCCACTGACCTGGAAAAAACTTAGTGAAAAGAAATGAAGTGAAAGAAATGTAGCTTCTCTTATCTAGAACACTACAGACATTTCATATTTCCTATTTTAATATCATGGTTGGACAAAATCATATGAGACAAGCATATATTCTATTAGAAATGCACAGGCTAGTTTATAGATGGCATGCAAAATTCTGCCTATAAATAGGCCAGGCACCATGCTTAAGATTAAAAATTGATAGAAAATCAAGTTGGCTTTTGATACAAAACCAAAAGTTTTATATAATATAAAAGTATTTATATAATATAAAAGTATTCTATAATACCCCACATCCCTATGTCAAAGTATGGCTGTAAATGCTACTCAGGATAAAAATGCCGCTCCAGATATAAAACCTCAAAGGTCAAAAAGCTGTATAAAAATAATTCCTGTTTTGAGTAAGAGGCAGACCATCTACTCAACCCACTGACCTAACTTCTTGCACTCTGTTTCCTGCCACAGCTACTCGTTTCCTCAAAAAAAGAGCAAGGTCTGAAATATTCAAAGTTCTGACAATTCAGTCTTGATTCAGAGGAATATTAACAGTAATACCAAATGTTTCTCATGTATGCAGATAGCTACCATTAGAAGTAAATAGGAATTCAAAAGGAATCTGCCAGGAAACAAGGAGACACCCCATTGCTCTAACATTTTACAATGTTCGCTTCAGCCAAGAGTTATTTTTATGGCCAAGTGTTGCCAAGATAATGAAGAAATTAATTTAAAAAAAAAAAAACCACCACACATTCCACCAGACTGAAGTGGTCCTATTACTTACTTTTTCCTACTACATTAACACTGTTATTATTTCATTTAGTAAAGTTCTGTACCTTCATAGGCATTATTCTGTTAACATCTCCAAATTTTGTCAGGGTACACTTCATCCCATCTTCCAGATCACCACTTGTTGGGCTCAATATTGATCCCAGGGAGATCCCAGGAGCTGTTTACACATGACCAGGCATGGTTCAGTCAATGCCCAGCCTGCCAGTCTTTTCCCACTCATGTTCTTGGTCTGACTTGTGATAGCCCCAGGAGAATTCATTCCATAACTTTCCCAAAAACGAAAGTAAGACTGATGGGCCTCTAACTTCCTAGACCCTCCTTTCAGTCCTCTTTGTAGATGGAGTTGTCATGGGCTTTCTTCCAGTCTTCTGGAACATCCCCCAATCTCCACAACTTCTCAAAGATGACAGAGAGCAGCCTCACAACATGAACCAGCTTTCTGATCAGCCTCAGGTGGATTTTGTCAGAACTCATGGATTTTTAGGGGTCAAGCTCCTGTAAGAGTTCCCACGCCAGCTCCTTCACTGACGGTGGGTCTGTGTTTGCATCAACCTGGATTTTTGTTCCCAGGGCCTGGGGCTCGACAGCACCAGCAAAGAGAGATGTGAACCAAGTGCTGAGAATCTCTGTCTTTGCACATTGTTGGTGACTAATTCATCTCTCCTGTTTAAAAACAGGCAATGTTGTGCTCTGTTTCCATACCTGAAGAACATTTTTCTTGTTGTTTTTGATATCTCTGGTCAATTTTAATTTAAGCTGAGCTTCTGCTTTCCTGACTGCATCTCCTCACATCCTGGGAATGCTCTTGTAGTCCTCACCAGGTATTTCTCTGCTTTTGCATCTCTGGTACAGTTCTCATTTCAGCAGACCCAGAAACTCACAGTTAAGCCAAGAGGGCCTCTTGTTCTACCCACTTCCCTTACCTTTAAATAGAATTCAATCTCAATAGTTTCTACATTAAAGTAAGATTGGCTACAGGTTTTGATCTAATCACAGGATTAACATGAGTGAAGGATAAAGTTATTTATGAATTTTTAAAGTGTAAACTTTAAACACATGTATGTATATATTTATATATTAAGCCATATATATATATAAATATATGTCTTTTATAAGACTTCTATAATTAATCAAACATGCTAGAGTATTTTAAAATGTGGAGCAAAAAGCATATAGGCAAGGCAGGCTGAGGTACTTGGCAACAAGGTAATGCACTGTGCCAATTTTTCACTGTACATCACCATAAATCTCATTTTCACTTGTGACCTAGTTCAGGGTTTTAACTTAAGCTTCCTGAGGTAACAGGCAAATGCTCTAAATCCAGTGTGTCACCAACTCCTAAATTTCTCCTTGACTATTTAAATCAAGGCTCTATGCTCACCAAGAGGCACCTATTTCTGGCTTTCAATCATCTAGAGTAATTAATATCTAACCCTTAGTTTTCATGTCTGTTAAGGATCAAATTCTCACAGCAGGAAACTATCTCACACCAAAGGGCTGCAAGCACCAGCTCCCAAAAGCTGTATTAGTTTTGAAAATATAAAAATGCTGTAAAACTTGACACACAGACACTTTCCAAAGGGAAAAAAAAAGTGTTATTTTCTCTTAGCATCACATCCTAAGACTTCTCAAGACTCTTAAAAATCCATTTATAGATATATATTCTTTTAAAAAGTCAAACCAGCAACTCCTTCCTCTTTTCCCTTTGCTGTTAGCACACATACAGCTTCATAAGAGGTTCCCAGTCTCTGAACACAACCTCAGTAGAAATGTTGAGATAAAAAGAGATAATAGTTCTTTTAAAAACTTAATTGATTAATAAATTCAAAGGGCTGGTTACTGAGTAGATTTCGAGTACTGTCTTTCAGATAATTATATAGATAATCACTTACTTCCAACTTCTCTGGCTGCAGCAATTATCAGGACATTACACATTTGCCTTAAATACAAACTACATCCCTCTGTTTACTGTAAATAAATGAAATAATGGCATTCATGTCTCTAGGGTATTACAAAGCATTTTTGTTTGGGGATATGAAATATTCTTACTAGTCATAACATATCCTTTCAGAATAATTTTACTCATATGGCAAGCATCATTTCACTCATATTTTATGCTTGACTTTATAATTTATGGGTGTCACAACACCGTTAGCAACTTCCAACACTCCCTTTAGAAGTGGATGAAGTGGTATAAGAAAGAGAGACTATGATATTTTTACTTTTAATGATGGCAGCTCCAAGTTTCCCACAATCAATCATTTTATATATTGGTAGAGGGTTTTGGGTGTGTTTCTGTTTGCATGGGTGGCGTTTTGGGGGGTTTCTGGGATGCAGTGAGAAGACAGAAGTTATCTCTGGCCTGTAATTTGTTCTGTATCTTAACACAAAACCAGAATGAAAGAAATATTGACGTCATGTTTAAAATGACAAACAGAAGTTTTAACAATTTTAGCAAAACACAAGAACAGGGAAACAGAACATAAGAAAATTTACCACAGTGTTGCGGTGTGTTTTTTTACCTCCCCCCCAAATCATATGATTTGTCCCAATGTACCACCATGTCTATTCCCAATTGGTTTGTCCCATGATTGTACCGTCCCTCCAGCTTTCCCTATTTGGTGATTCCCCTCCCCTTCTTCCAGTCCTTTCCCTGCCAGTCCTTGTTTCCCCACCCAGCCTGCCTGCCGATCTATGTAAATCCCGCCTATTCTCCTAGAAGCTTCTGTGTCTGTTATGTACTCCCTGAGATTCTGTTGGATATTAACTTGTAGTCTCCTCCCTTCTTGTCCCTTATTTGTTGGAACATTATGTATCCCTGCCTTTCGCTCCTCCCTTAGTTCTCTCCTATTGGTTGTGAATGTATTGTCCTTTGGTTACTACCCCGTATATAAATTGATGCATTGCTTCAATTTGTGTCTTTTGTCCCTGAATCTTTTGGTGCAATAAACGCCTTGGAACACCATACAAAAGACCTCTCCCTAATCCCTTTGCCTCTGCCCTCATCGGGGTGTGCTGAGTGCTCGCTGCTCGGAAGCCGTACCCTGGGTCTGACCACATTCTGCCATCTTGTTCTGCCATCATTCTGCCATCTTGTTCTGTCATCTTCTGACCATGTTCTGCCATCTCCCCGTGGCTACCCGAGGGCGGCCCACCTTTGCCGTGGTGCCGCAGAGAGAGGGCTGGCCGGGCAGAGCGGACAGTGGTGCCACGACATCACAGGACTCTTGTCCCCCAGGAGAATACAGGTTAGGGGACATTGCTTGGAATGCTGCACTTCAACAGAGTAAACAGCAACACACTCCTGCAGGGATGTACGTGGGCCTGCACAGGGGTATAGCGAAGCATGTGGGACACACAGGCAGCCTGCCCTGTCAGTGAGAGGCTACACAGTGTAGCACCATCACTGATGAGCAGGAATTCTTATGACTGCTGCCAGGGTAACAGGCTTTCAGAGGCTGATGATCTAACTTCTGCTGGGGGAAGTTCTCAAAGTTGCTGCTGATCTATTCCCACTAAGGTCAAACACAAAGCCGAATGGATTGGAAACAAGGACCCACTCTTCACCACGACAGTATAAACAGCAATTACACCAGTACACAGCTTAGTGCTCGAAAGCCAGCAGGATTCAACAAAGCCATACCCTGAATTCTACAGTCAGTAAATTAGGCTGTTCCAAACAAGTAGAGGAAAAGAAACGAGAAGGCAACCGATCACTCTGGAATAGGGTCAGGAAAAAGCAGTGACCCTAAGGCTTAGAGAAGAAGTGATGATTCAGATAGCCAAATGCACTAGAGCAGGGAATTGCTTCAACACAGCTGCACGGTCAGGGAGAATGAGGAGGATGGGTGGGCTGGTGCTGCCCCTTCTCAGATTCCATAAATCATATGCCAAAGGAGCAGGAAAAGCACAGCCTCCATGGGCCATGCTGTGGGACAAGCTTTCCCAGCTGTTGGCAATATAGACAGATACAGAAGCATTCAGATACTTCTGTTATTTAATATGCCAGTTTACAAATATGCCATCGATTATTCCTGTCAGCATTTCACTGCTTCAACTATAATTTACTTGTTTTTTTGGAATGTATCAAACCAGAAATCTAAATGTCTCTGGTCATCTCACTCAACAAGCCATCTAATAGTTAATGTAGAGTTAATTTCCTGGCAATGGTGGAATTCTTACAAAAAGGCCTTTGAAAGATACAACAAATACAGAGTAATTATTGCTTTATTTGATTGGCTTAAACAAAACTGGAAAACATAGCAAATTTAGAAAGAAGTGCACTGGTTCACATATAGAAGAGACAGACATCTGAAAGGATATTACTCAGCTGAAGGAAGATTATTACTGCAAGCATGCCAATTAAATCCTGTTTAAAAATAAAATTTACTTTCCTTGCCTACATGACCTTATCTAATCTACTAGATGGTTGAATGAGTACCTTTCCAGTCTACTATTCCAAATAACAGGCATGCACTGACATAAGCAGAACCTTCTAGATCATCAATAATTCGATCATAGCAAACATTTTTTGCTTTTATGTTTTTAATTGTGAACAAAGATAATGTATTTTTAAATGTTTTGGATGCTTGGTTTTGCTTTTCAGTAAGTTTTACTGCAGGTAAAAATAAGTGAGTAGATTTGAAAACTAACAAAACCAACTCTCTTTCTAAATCCTAGAAAACCACACGAAATGCAATAAATTCTTAATATTTATTGGAGAAAACTCATCAAATATTCCTTGAAAGACTCTGTTATTGACATGGTCTGAAAGCAGTATTCGTCAAGAATTTCAAAACTGGTTTAGAATCCAGATCAAAAAAAGCTCTCACAATAACAAAAGTCTTAATACTACCTTTATTCAGTTCTCAATTTGTGGACTTGAATTTGGCTCGATCTCAGGTAACATATGGCTCCAGAGTTTCCATCATACCAATGTTAGATGATCAAAACTGATTCTATGCTTATCAATGCTAAAATAATTTCTCTTGTAAAGAAAATGTTTCCAAAGATAAATTCCTGCAGCATTAACAGCTTAATACCAGCAACAAGTCACAGAAAAGAAAACTAATTTCCTTAAACTTTCTGTTGACCTTATAGCCTTTCAACAAGGTTGTAATAAATAAATAGTCTTCTTTCAACATATGACTATTTCTACACCAAGGTCTTGCCAGAATCAAAGATGGTAGAAATCAAAACAAGAGCAAGTTATGAACAAAAGCACATTCCCTGTTTCAGGAAAAATCTGCATTGCCTAAGACCACAGATGAACTTCAGTTTCTAACAGAGTTTCTGGTTGTTGCTACTCTTTTGTTAGATCTTATCCTGTATCTTTTTTAAGCATCTGTTCAGCAATGCTTAAAAAGAGATTAAGAGCTGAGGGAGGAGGGGGGTAAGCTTCAAGAGCAGAAAGGCTCTGGTATATTCAGCTGTAAAATGAATCAAAGGTGTTTTCAGGACATATTTCTAGGTACATCTCTAAATGTTCACCCCCCAGTCAAAACAAACACTTTTTTGGCCTTTGATTAGTCACCAGAAGGTGGTTTTAAATCATTAATCTGAGCTTCAGTCACTCCTGACCTCAGCTCTCTGAGGACAGCATTGTGCCCAGGACTCTTAGTAGGTGATTAAACTGGAACCTAGTACACTTAAAGTAAAATTCAAACTAATTCTGGCAGGCCTTGCTTTTCAAGGCAGCTAAAAGGAGCCAAAGGACTTGTTGAATCATCCCCGAAACAAGCTTTTACTTTAAAAATAAATAAATAAATAAAATTGAAAAAAACCTAAAACAAACCTCTATGGATATATGCTCTCAAAATGAAAAAAAAAAAAAAATTAGAGAAATTCCACAGAGAAGAGAATTACACATTTTACACCATCTCAAACTAGACAATCAGGAAGATTGTCATTGCTTTTAGAGAAAAAGTTTTAAGATTTAGAATTTGTAAATATAGCTATTTTGATAAATCATTTAGGGGAAGAATTGAAAGGGAAAAACATGTTCAGCAAAATGTCTGGTACCTAAGCTTCAGTGATTATATAAATTAAGCCAAATAAAATACATAAACTATATGTTTGTGGAAAGAGATCTGTGAATTGGCTCATTTTTGTCAACTGTTCATAAAATCCACACCAGCATTTATACTTTACATACGTATTCCCTCCCAAAATAGATGCCAGATACAGATCAGGCTGTGTGAAACACCAACAGCCACAGAGGCAGAGCAAGGCACAATCTTTACAAAGGTTATTTTACACCATCTCCACCTCCCAGCTAACCAAAAATGAAGCAGAGCCCCTTTTCCCTTGAGTTTTCTGTCCCAAGTGGAAGCCAGGCAGGAGCTGTAATGTGAACACACTGAGGCTGCACCCTCCCATCAAGGAGCACTCACCATCCTGGGGAGCTTGGAGTCACCCCTGGAGGGACAATCACCAGGATCCATCCCCTGACCAAGAGAGACACTCTAGTTCAGGGTTATTTTTGTCTCGCTTTCCCACCCTCAAATGTCTATCTTAATAAAATACCTGCTTTTTAAACACCAACTCTAAAAGTTATCTGAATATACAAGACTGAGCTTCTTCAGCCTGAGACTAGGAATCGCCAGCCTAATGTCAGCTTTTGCATTAGTTAGAAAATAAGCTAAATCTTTGCTTACAAAATCACTAGGAATACAATTTTTAATCCCTTTACATTTTAAAATGCTTTTTCTTGAATAAGCCTAAGAATCTTGAGTGTTCCAATTCATAGAAGTTCTTAGGCTGCAAATCCATTTACTAAAGATAGGATTATAGAGCACATGTATATCATTTTACATATGATACTTTTAGGAAATTTAAACCGACAGGGCTGTGTTAAAAAGCTTGCAGTTGATAAGTGAGCTTTAAGGGAGTATTTACTCATATTTCTTGAATCTCAGTACATACCCTGTACTATCACAAAAACTTGAAGGGATCTAAAAATTTTACGAAGCATAAAAATGGACACAGTCCTTGTCTAAGTTGCTTTGGTGTAAATCTGCAAGAGTTGCCTGCTGTGTATAACAGGGATGCTGGGCTGGGTATTACAAGCAAGACAGGGCAAAGCCCAGCTTCAGAAACCTGTTGGAAGGCTTGCAACACCTTTGAGCTGTAGTTCCACATATTCTTCTCATTAGTGTTTTTACCATTCATGAGAGAAGAGTGGTGTAAACACAAAACTAACTTTGCACAGGCCAGGAGTGTGAAGAAGGATCCTGTAGGTAACAACTGGGGAAACTGGAGAAAATTAAGCTGAATGCCTCGTCCCTTAAGAGGGTAGCTAAATTGCAATTAAGGATATTTAAGAGAGAAAGCATCAATCTCCAGAAGTGAATTTAAGCTACCAAGCAGACAATATATGCCTGGGGAGGGGAGAAAACATCCCTTTAGAAAGCTTTCCAAGTAATTTTTATAGATTAGAATTTTAACATATTTTTATTTTTCTTTCTGTATTTTGCACATCAGTTTAAATCTGTACTACTCATCTCTCTCTGGATTTCCTCAGCACCACAGTGCATAAAAGATTGATACATTTGCTGCATACACTAGAAAAGCCAACATCCCAAATGAGGTCAGTGACATCCACCTGCTTCAAAACAGCAAAGAACCCTCTTTAATATCTTGACACAAGCAAATACTGGGACATATGAATAAGTCATCTGGAAGCTCTAAGTAGCCATCTGCTGTTCTATCAGAAAATAGGATGGCTACATATTGTTAGGTCTAAGGTTACCTTGCATAAGTGTCTGCATAAAAAGAATTTAACAGTTTTAAGCAGTCCCTGGTGATAGACCAGACCAGAAGGCACAGCTATGTCTCTTATGAACAAGGTTGAATAGAGTTGTATCCCACTCATTGATTTTAAAACAAAACTTATTCAAGAATAGAGTCAGCTGGTGAGGTATGGTAATCACTCATCAGGAAGCCATCTCCTCAGCATTCACCACAAAGGATGCCTCTCTTGAAGGCTTTTTTTACAAAGAATATCTGAATGACTAGTTTTTCCTATGTCTATATGCAGATTTTTGCCTCTTGACCGTGTACTCGTGACAATAAAAAAAAAAAATTCAGCCTTAAAGGTGCAAGGGTTGGATTAATTTACAGGGAAAACAGTATACTAAGACTCCATCTTAATGACATCTAAGAGAGTTGCAAGAAATGCTAAATATCCTAGTATTTAAGTATTTAAATGTTGAACATTTAGGGTCCCAGAGCCTTTTAAAAATGTTTGATTATCTCAGGAGGTGAATGAACAAGATTATTTAAAGAAATAAAACAGGTTGAGTTAGAAGAATGCATTTTAAAATCAGCAGCAAGAGACAGTTTGCAGACAAGCAATCAAGTTGAGAATGACAGCTAAAAAAGATAAAGAGTAGTTGTTTCAAAGGTTTTTCTACTCCTTAGGAAGGAAAATAGAGACTAGACACTGGAGGAGCAGTTACAGTAGTTCAGAGTCCCAAGTCAAGAAAAACCAGTACCATGAAAGTCAAGACAGGAAAAACATTCAAGGAAACCACACAACAGTGAAGGCAGAATAAACAAAAAAAAACCAAACCCAACCACACCAAAACAACAAAAAACCAACAAAAAACATTCCATAGACTTCTTTTCAAAGAGCAACATCGAAGACAGATTAAATAAAATGTCCATCTTACTAGAAGATGAATGCTATAATTTAGGTCAACACTGAATGTCCCAGCTATAACACTGCACAAAGGCCAACAAGTTCCCATCTCCAAGATCTGCAGGAATCAACATGCAAAGAGGTGCCAAATACAGCATCTTGTACCTGTTGACTCACACAACCATATGTCTGCATTTGCTTTTCTCATTTCAAAACCAAAGCCTTCCTAAAAAATGTTAAGACTAAAGTAATTATAAAATCAACTCAACTATATAATGAGGTTACAGAAATCTTCAAGTACTGCTTGTTTGGGGTTGTGACAAGGAAATTATGTCACAGATCACTTACAGGCTGCAAAGCCTTGCAGGTGCTGATCCCAAGCTAATATGTCAATATTTAACCAGGATATTGTGCATTCTCTACACAAAACTGGTATTTACAACAGGGAATTCGGCATGGGAAGTATGTTGCAACCAAAACAAACAAACAAAAAATATATAATCAGATAAATGGGCCCCAAAAGGATCCAGAAGGGGAAGTCACTCTGCTTAATTAAAGCAATGTTAGTTAGCCCAGCCCTCTCATCTCAGGGAAAAGATGAATGTTCCTGCTAATACTCCAATAAATTGATCATGGGGGGATATTTTATCTAGAGATTTGATGAGAATTAAATCCAGCTGTTTTCAGATAAGGCTCTATTCAAAAAGTTGACAAGTCTCAAAACTTTAAGTTGCCATTGGCTGCCCAGCTGCTGTACTTATTTCACACTTATCAGGAACAGTGGCTCAAGCACCCAGCAGAAGTAGTCAGCTTTCACAAGGAGGCAAACAGTATAACAATGTCATATCCTAGTCTTCTCTGTATTATCTGGGGGTTTCCCTTATAAAATGAGATAAAGCTATCAGAATGACAGACATCTTAGGACCCATAGTGGCATTGCTGCTGAAACAAACACACGAGTTACCATCATTATCATCATCCAGAATGCTGCCTGCTATTCACAGCTCTAAGTGACACATGACTAAGTCTCACAAAAACAACAAAGATTAGCCACAAAGTACTGCTAACCCACTAATTTTAACTTCACAATTAATAAGCATACAAAATATATCAACAGCAAATTCTAAAAACTCTCCAAAGCTGATTTATTTTTTTCCTTACAAGTGTGGATGAAGGGTTCTTTCTGCAGTAATGCTGTATCTCTTTGCTTTTGACAATAAATAAAGATTGAAACCAAGAGAAAACCACAAAAGTAATAAGACTGTATTTCAGCTGTGCAGTGATTTTAAAACTTCAGTTTTCTTTGGATTACAGAGCATACTGGTTTGTTTGGTTTTTTTAATTATTTGTGAGTAAATACACAAGAACCTCTCTTGAAAAACCCTTTAATTTATCATAGAAAAAGCTTGGGGTATGAAAGGATTATGGAAGTTTATTTTTGTTTCATTCATATATTTTCAAGAGAGGGATGTTTGTGACAATCTGTGAGCAGTACTGTTGGATACATACAGGATTTAATACATTCTCCTGTATTAACACTACTGGTGCTCAGGAAGGGATTTGCTGAAAGTCCTCTAACTCATTATAAATCTTTCCTCCTCCATACAATTACAGGGAAGATACTTATTTTGACACCATATCAACCAGAGATGCTGAATCAGATGTACCTGGTGTGTTAAGTATTTAACAATAAGACCATTACTGGAACATAAAAGAGCACCTAAACTTTTCATATTGGGCAAATTGAATAATTACTCTGAGTACCAAGAGTAACTAATTAGCACATCTTAAGCCGGGATGTATGATCCTAAAGTCTTAGATATTTCCATTTAAATTTTTCATCAGTGACTACTTTTTTACTGCAGGGAAAAGAGAACAGAGAGGATGGAAGACTATTCTATACATGCATTATGTCCTGGTATCAATTTGAATATCCGTATGGACATAATAGAAAAGTCAAAGCAGCTGTACATACTCATTATCACTCCAGATGTAATTTGAGATGGAGATCAGCCACTGATTAAACTGTTACCTTTAATAACTAGACAAGCACAGAAATAACTCATCTTTACAAACTACTTTGTAAAATATTTGCCATGGGACTGTAAACTTGCTAGAAGTAGATATTATTTCATTGTTATTGCCAGTTAGAATGTGCTCTGAGTGACAGTCAGTATCCACATAAATGGAAGGATTTCATACTTTCATTTATCCAATTTATAATTAAGATAATTGATAGAAGGTAAATAGGGAATATGGAACATGTGCCTTCTAGTAGTATTCAGCTGAATTAAGTTTATTTTCTACATAGTGTAAATTTATGAAGAAGTGGGAATGAATCTCCTGCTGTTTACCTTAAAGCATCAAAGTTAGTTTGAGGTGCAAATTCAAGTCAGAATTAAAAGACTGCCCAACCTCCAAGTGAGGTTAAAATGAGCAAGAATTCTAAACAAGTCTTAAATTACTTAATATCTAATAACATCTTATAAAACAAACTGAGTTAATGTGAATATAATCTGTAAGTTGGTGAGCATTACCTCCTGTTCTAATTCTACTTTGGCTTTGTAAGAAATGTATACATGACAAGGCAATCAACCATAAAACCAAAACATCTGAGCTGTAATGTATAACATTAATTGCACTAGAGCAACAAGTTCTGGTTCAAATTTTTTTTTTAAAATAGTGTTCTCAGCTAAGGAAATCTATTAGATCATGTGCTTGTATGAGTACATACTTATATGGCTACAAACTTGTCAAACAAATGGCAAAAACATCAGGAAGCGTGAGACAACAGAAATAGCAGATAGCACAAAACAAAGAAAACGTTCCATGATTTTGACTCAAGATGATGATGGAAAGCATTACCTTGCAAAAGCAAGACAGCTCATGGAACAAAGTGTATTGAGTTGGATAAAATCACATTTTTAGTAGTAAAAAATTCAAAGAACTTATTGTCCTACCAGAACAGAGACAAGAATCCCTACACAAGAGCCCTAGGAAACAAAAGAACCAATACATTAACTTACAAGTTAAGCAGCAGGCACTTCATTATATCTATTAAATTATAGCATTTGTCATATTCTAGCAAATATTGTACCTAAATTTAATGCAAAAAAGGAGAGAATTAATAGAACCTATTAGTCTAGCTTTTCATTATTCTATATTCATAGTTTAATCTAAAAATATGGATGTGAGCAGAAAGAAGAATAAAATGCATCATAAATTTATTAATATCACACACTATCTTTGATAAAGCAACTATAAAGAAAATTACCATTATAAGAGGGCTAGATAATAAGCTGTGCAATTAAAGTTGGAAACCAAGTTAATATGAGAACCATAATGGAAGTAACAAGTTGGATAGAAATGGGACCAACAGGTTGTGCATGAGAAAAAAATTTAACCCTATATGGGAATTAACACTGGATAATTACGGCAGTCAAAAACCGGCCTTAAAAATACACCTGACAATGATGGCACAAATGTGCTAGTGCAATTTATTGATGGCATTAAATTGTTCATATACAGAGATTAATATATCCCATGCAGAGAACTAGGTGATGGCAATGCTGCACAGAGCAAATTTAGTAATTTAGTCTGAAAAGTCATGCACTTAGAACTGAGGGAAATAATTTTAACTAGTCAATTGGAGAAGGGAGATAATTAAAACAGCCACAGAATGACTATGCCACCGATGGAACACTTCCAGAAAAAGAAAAATGATCCTACAGTGTGGGATTTCCAGAGATCAGGCAGTGATCCAGATGTGGGATTTCCAGAAGCAAGCAGGCAGAACAGTATCACAGCACAGGAGCCAGGCAAAGCCATATCCAGGGAACAGAAAAGGAAAGTTAAACTGGAACAGAGAATGCTATTTGAATGACTAGAAGAAATAAGAGCCTAGTAAGAAGACACTTGCTTATCCCAGAGTAATGAAATCTGATGTAAAAATATGAGTCTGTACATAAAAAGAGAACAAAAAGAAAAGTAAATGGGGAGAAAACAACTCTTCTGGCTAAGTGGCTGTGCACACAAAAATGTGTAAAGGAGACTGCATGACCAAACAGAGTGACAGTCTAAATTCAGGCAGTCAGAAATGACAGAACCACAGTATCAATGAGGCTGGAAAGCACCTCTGAGATCATCGAGTCCAACCTGTGACAAACACCACAGTGTCAATCAGACCATGGCACTGAGTGCCACACCCTTACACACCTCCAGGGACCATGACTCCACCACTTCCCTGGGCAGCCCATTCCAATGCCCAAATGCAAGATTCAAGAAGCTTGAATGTGTTTATAGCATTTTTCATTATATAATACTGCCATTTCTCTCCACAGAGTTTGGGAGTATGGCATAAAGACTTTAATAAATATTCGTTAAATCATGTATACAAAGACATGCTTCTAAGAGATACCTGCTCAAGTTTCAAGTTGTTCTGCCAGAGGTGATTGTAGGGGTTTGTGCTGGTGTTTTGTTCCTTTTTTTTTTTAACATAAAATATCCCCCCATACAAAAATGTCCCTCAGTATAATGATGGGGAACCATATGTTTGCCACATACAGGTAGCCAAGAACTTCTTCGAACACAATAATTTAAAAAACATAAGCATTGCACAATGCTTTCGCACCATTCTTAGACCAACTGATGGCTTTGCCTCTCAAATAGTGTACATGGACTAGGGTATCAATCCTTCATGGGCTGGGGAACAGAAAAGGGAAAAATAGGAAAGAGATGAACCCTCTGCAGAGGTATCACCAGCCAGTAATTTCAATCCCTCTGTCTGGTAACATCAGACAGAAATCTGGAGTGAAATGAAGATGATAGTAACTTGTAGACTGAAGTAGGGTAAAAGCAGTATTGAAGCCTAAATTGCAAATCAAAATGCTCAGTTTTGCTGTCCAGTCCTGAGGTGGCTATTCTTCACACAAACCTGAATGTTTTTCCACACTGCAGCTTGTGAACTCCTCAGCAGCCTCACCCCCAGGCATCCATAAAAGGCTGTAATTGCTGGGATGAAGCTGGCTGTCACGTCTCCGCACACCATGAATCTACCTGGCTAACTCCTCAGAGATCCTGATAGGCAATCTGGGAGCACAGCTCACAGGAATGCTCTGGCAGTGATTTTATATTAAAATATGAGCCCATAAGGAGAAGATTAAACTCTTCCTCCTCCTCATTCCCACTGTCATTCAGCTGCAGTGATTAGAGGCCCCTCATAAGGGAAGGTTTGCAGTAACCCTGTGAACCACCAGCACGGAGCCTCTACTTTCATGCAGACTCTGGAAATAATTCTATTTTCAAGTATATTTTTATATACTTGGATATAAAAGTAGATAGATTCACTCACACATATACACATGCTTATCTGGTTTAGAAATATTTTGCTTTTATATGCAAGACTTCACCTTTAACTCATACAAATCCCTGCTGCTTTATAAGCACGCCTTTTTAATTAATCCCAACTTGCCCACCTTCCTAATTAATCCCAATTTGCCAGAATGTTGAGGAGGCAGGCAAGTCCTTAGAAAATAATCAAAGTACTTGAAAAGGGAAGAAAAAAAAATAAAAAAGAAATACAAAAACAATTACAATACTTCAGGAACACTATCAGGAAGTTTTCTGTTAAAATAAAAAATTCAGAAGTTGATGCAAAAGCTCATATTAATTTTAAAATCTCACATTTAGATAACAGGAAATTACAATACTCTAGAAACAACAACTATAAATTAACAGATCAGGGGAGTCAATTTTATTTATGTAACAAGAAATGCAACAATAATTGCTATTTGCAATTTCTAATGCAAGGTCAAAAAAAAGTCCTAGGAAGGGTGAACCATAATAGAAATAATAAAAGAAACTTAAAACATTTATGTTCATTCAAATTTCACAGTATTTAGTATTTAATCTTGACCATCAGTGTTGGTAATTTTCTTTTTTTTTTTTTTTTTTTTGTCAATTAGAATTCCCTGCTCCCTGCTCCATAAGACCCAGACCTCTTTACCTCCTTGTTCAGGGTTGTAATGTTTTAGCAGTTTCAGACAACTGCAACATTCATCTAGAGAAGAAAATAATATTAAAATGAAATGAACAGAACTTTGACAATAACTCAAGCATTATAAGTTAGAAACATATTTTAGAAATCTTACCTTTTTTTTTCCTATTAATAATTTAAGTAATTATTTTTATGTTAAACTTACTACTAATTCAGCCCTTAATTAAATATATCTTTTTGCTCAAATAACTGTGCACTGGTGGTGAAAGATCGTCATCGGTAATGTGGCGATTCATACCCGCAAACTCATATCCAGAGTGAGCACATTCCACTGTCACAGAACTCCCTTCATTAAAAATAAAACACAGCACACACACACACAACTCATAGCTGCAAGATTAGAGGTTAGAAATACTCTAAAGAATACTGTCTGTCTCCTAAATTGTGAGGAACTGGAATTAAAATAGAGCTCGGGTGTGACTGCACAGCTTCTTTTCCTCCCATTTAGGGGAGAACTGAGGTGAGCAGGAGTCCCTATATGAGATTGACAAGTGATTTATAGAAATCTAAATTATAAACGAAGCAAAGCATTTTATTTCTGCAGGTACAAACACTGGGGAGGACACAGCTCAAAACACAAAGCTGCAGTAGCCGAGACAGAAAATGAACCTTAAAGATCAATAAGGTTTTGGCTTTGCTATGAAGGGTGCTACCACGTCTTCCGTCATTTACACATTCTTTTCCTGATATATAAATTGTCATTTACAATTATTATTTAGGTTAAAATGAAAAAAAAATAACTATTTGGTTCTGCATTTTATAAGCATTCAATTGCTTTTATAGCTTAGTAACAAAACTTGGTCTTCTCCTATCTGTTAATTCCTAGTGCTATTTATGTTTCCTCCCCTTCTTCAATCCACCTCCCCTCTCCCATTAGATTATGCAATTACATCTATTTATGATCTAATAAGCTGTTTCATCAACAAATGTGCAACACAGCAATATGAAACAAATTCATAACCTCTCTGCTGATTTATAGAGCAGTAAAAAGATACAGGAAAAGAGCATATAATTTATTTTAAAGGCAGTAAGAAAACCTCTAGAGCATTTTTCAGAGAAATTAAATTCTCAAACTCCCTATCACAGGGCAGCTTTTAAATAGGGACAATAACTAAGTACTCACTCCAAAGCTTAAAAAAAAAAATCAATTTAATGATCATTATTTTGCAACAGAATTTAATGCAGACTCACAAGTGAGTGTTAGCCATTGCAACTTGGTCTGTGTGGTGCTAAAAGAATAACACAGTTGTGTATGGGAACAAAATACAACCAGCACATGAAAACCCTGCCTGAGGCTTTTGGTCCAGAATAAAATAAACTACAGCTTCTTCTGAGGCACAGATGGGGAAAGTCCATCACTCTAAAGGCTGGCTGGTGTAGAGTCACAGGAGCCCTGCAAAGACCTTCCCTCAACCTTTGAGCTGGACAGAGCAACCCCCCACCAGTGGAGCTCTTCCAAACAGAATGGGAGCCCCTGGGAGGCTCCTCTGCCAAAGATGGCAGCTCCACAGTCCAGACAGCAGAATTCAAAGTAAAAATTGATACATGAAAAAGGAATACTGAACAAATCTGTTGGTCTTCATAAACATCCCCTTTTTTTACCTCTTTGGGTTTAGTTTGATTTGTCATTGCTGTTATTCTTCACAACCCAAACTTGCAATCCTTGGAAGACATTCAGTGACCACACATTGCAATCAGAAATGCCCCTCTACTTATAATTAAAAGCTTCCTGATTTCATGCTTTAACTGCTGATATTTGTTGGTCAGATGCATTTGCCAAATTACCAAATACAAAAGGCCTTTCTAGTCACACAGTCATGCAAATTCAGTCCACACAACACAAGCAACAAAAGTCTGCTTCAGACATGGTCCTAAATCAGGAAAAAAGCACACTTTGATAACATTTTTGAACACTTACAAAAGACTGTCACTCAATTCCTACAACATCAAGTATGTCTAGTACCAATAACAGAAAATATTAGTTGAGAAATAAGCATCTCCCATGACACCAATAACTTCAGACATTCCTGACAAATACACCACTACTGAGTAATGCAGACACTGGGGTCTTTTATTGAAAACAGAAAGCGAATTATTAAGATGCTGCATTAGTTCAATAAAGCAACAGAAACAGGCTTAAATAGCTACAGAACTAAATACCCAGATTTTTTACTAGTTGTACAAAAACACCCTCAGACTTACTCAATTTTTCCTCCTACCTCTCAGCACATAACTCTACACCAAAAATAATCATCCTGAGCATTCTTCTCTGTGCTCTTCAACATAAATTCAAAACTCAACTACTCCAAAATAATAGTCACACACTGTAATCCAGTTATTGTTTTGATTTTAAAGTGCCCATTGCATAGTAAGATTCTGATTTCTCTTCTGCATCCAAACACAGTACAGCTCCCAGAGATTTCATAATAGCATCTCTTCCTATTTTTCTCAAGAATCCTCTGACAAGGATAAGCTAAAAATATTTTAAGAGAGGATAGGGAATTCTACTTGAACAACAGCTAGCATTTTGCTTTCTTCACATGGATGAAACATGTTTAAGGAGAACATTCCCTTGGACATCTATAACTCAAGCAAAATATTTGAAACCACAACCCTAACTAAAAGCAGACAGAAGGAAAAATAATTACTGAGTGCCATACTAACATATTTAATTCATTCAAAGGAGAGCTGTTTGTAATATAAAGACATTCTTAGCATGAGACAACACCTTAACAGCTTGAATCTAAAACTACCAGGATATAAAATACTGTCCCCAACAGTTCATTAGGTAAAAAGATTATTTCATCAACTTTTTTATATCATTTAAAAATCTCTCTAAAAGGATTGATTGTATCCAGCCACAGAAACTCCAAAAGCATATGGCACAAAGTATCACAAACACTGATTATCAAAGTCATTCTTCCCTGGTATCCTGACATTCTTTCACTGGGAATTTTTTTAAATTCAGTTTGCTGTAATTTTAAAAGAAAATGAAATCAAACACAATAGGCAAAATAACTCAGTCTTCTAAAACATAAGGCAATATATATGTACAGCTACACATATTACATATTAAAAAACATGCTGGATAACAACCATTTCACTACCTATACATGAGGAATTTGTCATATACACGTGATTTTTAGGAGTCTGATTATCCATTTCATTCTATGAGCTTCCTGAAGTTTACCCTCATATTAAAGAACAAATCCTAAACAGATTAAATACAAAAATTCAAGATTATGGTAATTGAAAGTCAGACCTGTAGTCTACTTTCAAGTGCAAAGTTATGAACAGCCTCATTATTCTTTCTTATACCATAAATATTAATTTAATTGAGAAAATATAAATTTAATGTAATTTTAGTTCTTTATATATTATTATTAACTATCTTATTAATAATTAAGTAACGAATAAAATATTTATATTAATTCTTTATCCTACAACTACTGCTAAGTCCATGCTGGTATATACCTTCATAAAAGTTAACCCCTCTACAAAACCAAGGGATGTTTCCCATCCTGAATCAATTACAGGCCCCAAATCTTATTTTGTGAACATCCTCAAATTTCACCTGTTTCCACAGCCCTCCTTACTTTGCATAGAGTGACCTCCTTAGAGAGTGTTTCCTTCACATCCTGCCTCTAGCAAATATTTTAGCAAGTATGTGGAGCCTCTGAACTGAGCTCATTATCCACACAGCTCCCGAAAATTACTTTCTGAACAAGTCTATTTCCCCCTCCCAAAACCTCAACATGATTAATTAGATGAGCAAATACACAGTATTTCTGATCTGCAGACATCATGCACAGGCACACAGCTATGCCATTTTCTCTTTGCTGCTCAAGTGAATAATTTAAGAGTCAGAAATCACACATGCACACAAAACCCTGAAGAACCGCACAGGCAAATTGAGACTAAGTATAATCCAACACTAAGGAAAACAAAAACCCTTCTGATAGTCTTAAGCACTAGTTGCTGCCAAGAGAAGTTGTGTACTCCCCATCCCTGTGTTAAAGACCAGGCTGGATGGAGCTCCGAGTAACCCGGTTGAGTGGGAAGTATCTCTGCCCATGGCAGGGGGGCTGGAACAAGATGATCTTTAAGGTCCACAGCAAGAAGCAGGTCAGGTTTATGCAGCCTGTAACCCAAGTTACCACTGAAATGAAGTACAGAGATGCCCTGACCTGTATCACCATCTTAGGCTGTTGAACACGTGCACAAAAAGAACCATCTCATGCCTGCGTGTGCTGAGCAGTGAATGCAGCTCTTCCTGCACTGCAGCAGCCCCACACACAGACCTGCCAAACCTCAGGTCATGATTCCCTTCAGAGCCATGGTCTGCAGGCTCCCAGGCATTTCCATACAGGTTTTTCACAGCATTTTCCACTTTCCTATGGAAGCAATGACAAGATCTTTTAGACTAGGTGAACCTTATAAAGCAAGTACACCCTACCAAGGAGAATGTCACGTGCAAAGAACAGAGGATTCAACAAGAGTGATCAAAGTAATTCTTAAAAGCAGAAACACACAAAACAAAGGCATCCCATCATTTAAACTACATGACCAGAATACATGTACATGCTGAGTTTGCATAAGATCCTATCTTATAGTGTGACATCAACTCAGACAGCCTCCTCAATACTTCTGGTCTGTTAAAAACAAACAAAATAAAAAACAAAAAAGGAAAAAAGGTCTTAATAGAGATGAAAACCCCAAAAGTTGCTTCTGCTTAAAAAACTGTAGATTTCTAAACACAGGATGCCTGAAAATCCATCCAAATAATCATCATCATCATCAAATAATGTAGTTTTATTTTTAAAAGTATGCCTTCAAGTAGCCCCGGAAAAGTGAGATGATACTCTGAGGTTTAGGCCTGCAACGGCATTATGAGAACAAAAAAGAATATTTCTTCCACTAAAGATCATGTGTGACTATGCTCATACTCACCAAAATTTGCATATTTATTTTTATCATTCTCCCAGCCTTGAATAATAATATAATTCAAGCACAATAATTTTTATCCACACCCAGTGAATTACATAAAGATAAAAAGGAAAGCTGTGGATTGCAAAGTTACAACATAAACCAGAATATCACATGTTGCACAGTGCTCTCCTGGATAATCAGAAAACCAGACTCAAGTTCAATTGCTGTACTTAATATGAGGAACAAGATGAAGTGTGTCCTTCATCTGCTTTGGTTTTCATAAGCAGATGAAAATAAAAGGACACAATTATCAGGATGATTCAAAAACAGTGACTGAAGAGCTACAGGTGATGTGTGAAAAAACTGATCAGCCATAGGGGGTTTTATTAATAACAGGTAGGGCTTTTTAAAATCTTTATTGAGCACATCCTCAAAACCCTCATGGCAACTCAAAGGAAAAATTCAGAGGAAGATGTTCTCAAATTCCATTTCGGTGTAGCATTGCAAGCTTTCATCATACTAAGAGAAGCTAACATGCACTGGCTCTGCTTTTCAGTCCAACTACTACTAGAAATGCAGCCAATCTAAACTGGAAAACCCAA
The DNA here is from genome assembly GCA_013396995.1 of Dicaeum eximium. NCBI lineage: Eukaryota > Metazoa > Chordata > Aves > Passeriformes > Dicaeidae > Dicaeum > Dicaeum eximium. Next base: position 932,102 of record VWZP01008035.1, read on the forward strand.
ATCTAACTTTAAAGGAATATTCTGCATTCATTCAGCTATCTGTCACTTCACAGATTTATGTTAGAGAACAGATTTCTGATTGCCTACAAAGCTCAAGTACAGTAAGTACACTTCAAGGATGTATATAAAATTGAAAATAAAATTATCCAACAAGGTTGCTGTTTATTATTGTAAAGGTAATATATTAAGCTGTGGCTTGCTTGATCCCTGTCTCCACCCTCTTTAAAAAAATAAAAACTAGAGATCAGCTACAAACTAATTCCATCTTTCATGTCCTGGGTCCACCTTTTCAAGATCAATTCTCTAAGTATCCATCAAACTCTAACCTATATTGGCATTCATACCTGCATTAACAGAGCTCCCCTTTATACTTACTGAATGACATACAGTATGTGAAACAGTCAGTGTAAAATACCATCACAAAACTCCTTGGTTATGAATAATGTATATATTATATATATATAAAATAAACTTCATATTCTCTTTTGTATCCAATTATGCTACACAGTAGAAGTCTCTGAGAAAACAAAGAACTTCAAACTATATTGTATATTTGCAGGGGAAAAAAAAGTACAAACTGAAGACAGTTCAGTCTTCCCAAAATGAGGACTGATACAGACTTACAGAAAATTTTATTTATTCCCAAGCTTCCATTTCAATCCCACCACTTACTTGTTATTTTACCTTAGACAAGCAAACAACTTCATGTTTCCTACATGTAAAACAGCTCAAAAAAATAAGTGTCTGTTTCCCAAGCCATTGTGACAAGCAGCTACCCTGTGCTTAAATAAGATTTCCAGGTAGAATATGATACAGATGGGTGGAGGTCAGTCCTTCCTTGAATACAGATTGGGGATTTTAGCCTTGTGAAAGCTAAAATAGTACGAGCACTCTAAAAGTTAAAAACTCTAGAAAAATGGTGCCATTTTTAGTTTAAAATAGATGCTTGCTTCTACAAAGTGCTACAGTACAGAAAAAGGACCAGGGTGGTGAGGGGGAACAGGGTGTGGATTTTAAATACACATATTCTGATTTTAATACTTATATCAGCATTTGGGTTTAGAAAACATCTGCAAAAATATTTTCTAACAAAATGGTTTTAATATGATAGTACAGCTGTGCACACAAGTGCAAATCTGTATGTTTTCAAAAGCAGCAGCCATGTGTTTGTCCAGTATTTTTCATTTTTCAGGATTACCTTCCAGCTCCTGTCCAACGTTTTGGTTTCAGTTACCCATTGAGGAAGACTCATGACACAAACAAAACAGATATGCTGATAATGAGAGAAGCACAAACGCACCCAACTTCATTACAGCAGCTCTGGGATGCTTCCCATGAAACATTCACAGCTCATTTCCCTCTCCCCACGCCTGCTTTGGGACACCCTGAATGTAGCACATCAACATTTGATTAGCTAGAGTCCTCCAAACCATCTTCATCAGCTGGGCTTGCACACACAACATGACTGTGAGCTGTGTGTGCTTTTGGGTTTTCCTTGTGAGAAATACTTACCTTTACATACCACACTCTTACTCTAAAGATTAAAAAAAAAAAAACCAAAACAAAACAAAAACACAAGGATGCAAATTATCCTACAGTTGGCTTGATCAGCATTTCAGTTTTACTAATAAAGCTGAAATTATCAAAACATTCCTTTTATAGAAGTCAGAATGTATCCAGGTCTTCTTGACTTTTGAAAACTGAGATTAATTAACAAGAAAATTAAGCGCACCACATTTTCGTCACTTCTATCCATTACAAGATGGAAAGAGTTTTTTAAACTGCAGCATGATAAGAAAGATACTTTTCTGACTAATTTATCTTTGTCCTAGGATTGTGGGAGGCAATGAATGGAGCCCATTTGTCTTCTTGTTCCACAGTGTTTCATGGTTTGCTTACACCTTGAACAAAGTTTCTGCAAAGCTCACCAGAGTATTTAAAGACATTACTAAGCCCAGCTCTCCTCCCAGGCTTTTGACCAAAATCATTGCTGCTCTTATTATACTGCCACAACTGGTAACAGACATTAGTTAAAGTCTAGTCCTTTTGTGACACTGCTGTTTGTTCTACAGTCCCAGCTCCTGCATCCTAGTAGTTACATGACATACTCAACATGAACCATTTTTTCATAGAAGGCAAGTTATCAACCTTCAAGATAACAGAGTATGGCTGAAAACTCAAACAAATGGGAACAAACAAAAATCTACGCATAAAAGTACATGTCTATAAGAAAAATCTACATTTAAAGACTGAATTCAGATTAACAATCCTGTAATAACATCAGTGCTATCCACCTAAAAATTAGGAATGTGAGATTCTTTTATACTGACATAGGAATGCAATGACTAATATAGAACACTGTAGTCCTACAAGTAAAGCAGTAACTCTTCAACACACCCCTTAAGTACTGCAGCATTTCACAATACTTTGTAATGTTTAATCCAGGGTTGGGGGTTAGGTCTTTGGGGGTCTTACTTCTGAAACTAAATCTTACCAGTGACAGCCAATGTACAATTTTTTTCCAGTGAGTCTAGAATATGAGACTATTATTCTGCAATTAGATAGACTGCAAGGTTTTGCTTCATCTGACCTAATGAGGAAGTGATTTTACTCATCTGCTTGAGATACTCAGCATAGTGTGGACAACAGTACTTCATGCCCTAATATTTATAACATTCTAGGAACAAATGCAATCTCTAAAATTTTGTCTAGTTTATTAGCTGTGCCTCCTGGCTCACCTCAAATCTTTAAGCTTACAGGAAGTGTTACTTCCTTTTTCCAGATGAAACACTGAAGCACATAAATTATGGAAGAAATCTATAAGAAAATGTAGACATTGAGTGTGATCATTTTATGTGTCTGCATCCAATCTTTAAGTGATTCAGTACTTGTTTTGTTGCCAGGTAATCCTAGAATACCCTGGATTCAAAACTCCCTGCCCAATTCAAGGTTATCTGATATGTGCTGCTTAAAACTTGGAAATATTCTACAGCTAGCTTGTTTTTAAATACCACTAGCATGAACAGAGTAGATATTTTTCCATCAGAGATGGTAGCAGCCCATTTTCATCCTTAGCTAAGAAATACAAAAATACTGATTCAAACAGATCCTAGAATCCATTTCTTACAGATGAGTAACATTAGCTTTAAATTTTGGAAGAGATTGTCTCGTGGAATTTTTTTTTTTTTAATGCTGTTGCATTAACAGTGTTTAAGATGTTTACCCTGCAATATTCTATAGCTGGTGGCTAAATTATTTTTTAGAGGTCAAAATTTGAGGTTTTTCTCTCTGGAGCCAACTTCAAAGTCAAATGCAGGTCTTGCACCTTGGGAAGGAACACTAAGTAACAAACTGTGTTGAGCTTAGTTCCATCATTTCTCAGGTAAGGTCTTGAGCCTCATGGAGCTCTGAAATCAATGCAATGCTTTTTCCACTCATTAGGTTTTTAATATTTAGAGGAAAACCTATAAAACTGGTATGACAATTCCCACTGCTCACTCACCTCACATTAAAACATCTACTTTGCTTATAGTTTACTGGTTTTCTTTTATTAGTGTTAGCAACTCCAACTCACTGGAGAACTCATGTTTTCAGGTATCATCATCATCATTTATTTCTCCTTACATTAATTTGTAGCATGTTTTCCAGGCTTAGACTATAGAGCTAGTAACAATTTTCACAGACACTGACAGATAATTATTCTTCAGTACTGCAATGCATTTTTCTTGTCTACGTAGTAATGTTTCGAAATAAGGCCTTTTTTCACCAGCATTTCTTAGGATGTGCAGGAATATCCCAAGGGTATTCCTGTAATATCTCATATTTACCTCCTACCTTTTCTGCCTACATTTTGATACAATTAAATCAATTTCTAGTGTGCACTGTGATAGACTGAGTCCTCAAAAACTGCTCACACTCATTTTAAAAAGATGACATGAACTATGGTAATGCTTTCCAAAATATGATCATCATGCCTTCCCCTTGATTAAAGGAACTAAGAAAAACACAGTAGGAGACTATATTTATTTGCCAAATTAAATTTATAATGTATTAAGATAACCTGTACAGCTATTTATATATTATGTATGCATAGACTTATGCATGCATTGATATAACTGAGCTTTTTACCCACCCATAGCAATGGCAACCAGCCTTTGGTGCTGTCTGAAGGGCTGGCAAGGCCATCAACCATCTGTTCCCACACTTCTTTGCCTAAGTAGCAAACTGCTTAGCCTGCAAACAAGCCAGGCTTCAGAATCCATGAGCCCTGCAAACAAGCCAGGCTTCAGAATCCATGAGCCCTGCAAACAAGCCAGGCTTCAGAATCCATGAGCCCTGCAAACAAGCCAGGCTTCAGAGCCCACAGGCCCCTTGCCTAACTTGCATTTGGTTTCATTCCTGTGGATGGTCTCAGATTTACACAGAGGAAGGGACACTGTGCATTGTTAATTAATTATCTACTGCTTTGGGGAAGGGGGCTGTTTCTGAAAGAGCATAGCTCCATCCCAACCCAAATGTCTTTGCAGCCCCACAACTGCCTGTCACTCCAGCCAGGGGAGGATGTGTTCTGTTCAGACTGGTTTGGGAAAAGCAGGGCCTTGGTACTGAGGATGCAGCAGCTCCAAGAGGATTTGGAGGTAGAAAATCATGGTCTGAGCTGCCAGCAGAGTGCTCAGCTGAGAAGCACCAGCTGCAGCTGCACAGCAGGACCCCAGGCAGCAGGAGAGAAGCTTCTCTGCAGCTACATCCCACCAGCAGGACCATTACCAAAAGCATCTAGTTCTGGCACTCAGAGCTCAGGAACGCTGATAAAACAGGGGAGGCTGTAAACCAAGAGAGCAGTCAAGGAAGGAAAAGTTTCTTTTATGTTGAGACAACTCAAAGAAACTTCCATTCTCAGTGAGGAAAAGGTGACCCTATCTCCACCTACACAGAGAACAGAGACCTCTCCTACTAGAGGTTCTACAGTGAAGACCTGACTCAAAACATGAGAAAACAGGGTGACTGAAAGAGACAGGAAAAAAAAAAAAAGGTAGATTAGATCTGTGTATTAGCATTTCCTGCACTTGTTTTTCTGGTTATAGAACACGGTGAGGATAACTACCCAATGAAAGGAGTTTGAAATTCTATAAGAGGCTTTGAGTCAGTGGAAGTGTTTTCAGACACGTAGAGATGCTTTCTAAAGCATGTGTTCAACTCACACAGGAATTAATTCCGAGTTACCCTACAGACTGCAAAAGGCAAGGGTAATAAGTAATCAGAGTTTGTTTCTGGTCTTCTCTATAAAACCCTTAAGAACCACTGAAATGGTTACTGATGGAATTGGTAGTGTTAGGACAGTGGCTGGACTCTGATTTTAAGGGTCTTTTCCAATCTAAAAGATTTCATGTAGCAAGTATTAAGCAGTCAAAAAAATACATTACAATAAAACTAATTTTTTAAGTTTGCAAAAAGACTGCTTTCTTTTCAAAAAAGTACTTCTCAGTGCAGATTGCTTACATTAATAAATCACATTAAACAGTTCTTAAGATCACCATAACTAAAATAACTTAAATAAAGACCACATTTGATAAGACTAAAATCATTATCACCGATGCTTTTCCAGAAGTTGAATTTTATTACTATTCACATGTTGAGTTGTAAAAATTTGCAGATGCAAAATCTCACACTCAATTGCACCAGTGTCAATAAGAGTAATTATTGCTTGGATCAGATACAGGCCACACCAATGACAAAGGCAGTTTTGCTACTTATAGCATGAGTCAGGGATTTCACCCTGTAAAACAGAAGTTGCACTTTATTGGTGATGTTCTTTTACAATAAAGTTCTGGAAAACTAAGTCTGGACCAATTCTAAAAGTAACTATTTTTTCCCCCTATCTACACCTGCTGATGCTGCCAACTCTTTAGGACCAGCAGGAGCCTTATGTAAGTGAAGTAACTTGAGGAAACTGAGCTAGGTTAAAAAAAACTGGCTGGGAGGTGGGGAGATCTGTTCCTGTTGATACTTTTCAACTCTCAGCAGGAATATTAATGCTTACATAAGAACCAGCAAGATGTAACCAAAGAGAAGCGTGAAGGATAAAGTCACCCCCCTTTCACAGCACTCTGAACTTCAACTGGTTGCAGCCAAAGTTAACTTCTTTTCTTAAGATCTCTTCTTACACAAGATTATCACTCATTTACAATCTGCAATTTAAGGACACTTTCCTTGCATGAGTCATTCTGCAGACAGCAGAATTCAGAGTTTTAGATAGAAACAAGGATTTTTGCCTGGCATAACAAAATTTGATACCCTTCGAACATTTCAGTTGTGAATGTACTTGTACTTGGAAATCGTTTTGTCCTTGAAGAATGCAGAATCTTTTATAGGAGCTCTAGAAATTAAGGAGAGCATGCGGGAGGTCATTTAGAAGTACAAGAAGAACATCTGGAGGTAAGGTTTAATAATCAAACAGATCCATTTGCTCTTACTCTCTCCATAAACTGCATATCTAGGATTAGGTAAAGCAGATTAACTGAAGTGTAGGTCGTCAAAGGTGCTCACCTGCCATGTTCTGCTTCATTACACACCACACTCATGGCTGTCAAATAAATAACCATAGATCTCTGAAGACACAACCTAATTTTTCAAAGGCAGCACATTACAGTGGGTATTCCTAGTCATTCAGGTACTCAAAAAGTTTAGAGGAAGATAAACTCCACGCACAAAGTTCTCAAATGCTCTTCCAGAAACCAGTGCAAAGCAGAGCACTTTTTGGGAAAAGAGAAAGTCTTTGTTCCAACCTGGAAGACTTTTTTTTCTTCCAGGAAATTATTCTATGAGTAGCAAAACTAATGAAACCTGTTTTCCTGCACTGCTGCCTCTCAAGACTATTGACTTTGACATCTAACTACATAGAAGCTGTGACAGCAGTTTTCACTGCAGTTGGGCCATTCATAATGTTTGTGTCCCTGAATTCCCTGGAGTCTCACAAGGTAACTGATTTAGGCAGCCCCTCCCTCTCCCTTCTGCCCCAACTCCTATCATCATGAAAGTTGCAACAAACTCAAAGGCACAGAGGATGGGAAGAAAGAATGGCAGATGTAGCATTAAAAGCATCACTTTAATAAATCAACCTAGCAAAACAAAACCATACACCATCCTTTAATGCTTGTGGTTTAGTTTATATCTTGGGAACTCCCAAGTTCCTGCTTGAAACTCCCTGCTATAAAAAGAGAACCTGCTCACCTATCTTTCACCTGGCAAAATTCCTTTCCCCTCTCTTTTTATAACTAAACTTCCCTTTTTAATTTTGGTTTAAAAAAGTTTTTACATTATTTCAGAGTAGAGGTGAAGGGACGGAAGGGGAAAAAAAAGGTTGAAAGATGAAAGTAAGTCAGAAAGTCAGTGCTGCATTCAGATATCCAATCTGGACAGAGAGTAAAATAATTTACCACCAGGCAGACATGAGGCCTAAACCTTTCTGAGAAGTGACTGACAAGATTGTGAATGCACTGCAGTAAGAATAGCACCATCTCCATTTTTATATGATTTACCACAGGCTTCACAATAACAAGAATAAATTCATAACTTGGTGAATAAGAGAAACAAAATGGTGCTAGACAGACTCTCTGCCTATTTTCCCCCCCACCCACCTTTCTTTCACCCAGTGCAGAGCAACATTTGCAAAGCAGTTTACTTACTCAGTATTTCCCCTACAGGGAGAAGGCAAGGTTACCACAGTATTGTCAATTAATTTTGACACCTGCTTACGAAGCTTGATCAATTATTTTTTATGTCCCTCTGCCATGTTACTGTTTCTCAGTTTAGAAGAGAAATAAAACAAAGCCAAAAATACTACACATCTCCCACCAAAGAATTAATGGTCCCAAGACACCCTCAGGCAGAGCATTCCTCCTCTTACCACAATGCTCCTGGTACTTGCTAATGCAAGTCACTCCCTCCCAGAGAGCAAAAACAACCATACTTCACTTACATGACAAAAAAGAAAGACCTTAAAACACCTTTTATTTTCAAGTGTTTTAAGCCTACCCTTGAAAATCTGGATTTTTTCAAATACTGTAATGACAGGTTGTACACATGTCCAATTTAGGTCACTAAAAGTTCAATTTACATCTTGGGTAACAGGGACACACGCAGGCACTTCAAACAGCTGCGACTTGGAAACCCTGTAAATGTTTAGAGTAATACACAAGGTTCTATTAACATTCCTACAGATCGTATCTACAACCTCCGAGCTGGCTGTTAGTGCAGCTCTAATAGCAGAACACACTTTTCAATCTTTGCCATTCTGAAACGATCTCCGTGATAATCCTTAATGACAGAGGTGATGTACACCCGACAGAACTCGACAAACCACCGCTGCAAAAGTCCAGCCGTGGCTACTTGAGGGTAAAAGTACGTGGGGTACTTCGCAGCCAAACAGAAACAAAATGCGAATATTCCGCGGCAATAAGGCAAAACATCAGTTGCCACAGAGATCGGGAAGTGCTTTTTCCAACTCTCCAGGTGGAAATACACAGAGATACTCATCACCCATTCCACACCCATCTGAATTTTCAGGACGCAAAATACAACCGCTCCGAGCTGCTGCTTGCAGCAATGTGAGCCAGGTTTAACATATTTCACTCCATCCCCAACTCATGGGGCTTGAAAAGCTTTATATCTTAGAATGCTTATTTTCAGTGCAGAGTATACTTTGCTTCCAAGAATAAAGATTAAAGATGAGCTGTCAAAGACACTGCTATGAAAAGTGTCCTCGGTAAAAATAGGTCTCCAACAGCTTACTCCCGTGAGAAAAATCAAAATGCAAGTGTCACTGTCATTTCTAAAGCTAAGTATGAAAAAACAGAGGAGTTAATGAGAAACCTTTTCCAATTTCACCAAAACCCCTAACAGCACTTCAACTAAACACTGTGTTAGCTCAGCTCAGAAGAGGAGCCCTTCCGACATCCAGACAGAACTTCCTCTAGGTGGGGATGGATTATTAACTTTCTACCAGAAGGGAAATTGTAACCACTGTGTTTCCTCACTTGACAAACACGACCGCGGTAAGGAAACCTAGATGTTTTAAAAGACAAGCAGGATAATACCTGTAAGGACAGGGTTATGGCCCAGTAACAACTCAAGAGAATATACTCATTCACAACAAGCTTTGAAATTGAAAAAATTCCATTTTCTTTGGTCCTGGCACTATTAGAGTCTGTTATGAGCGGCACCAAGACAAAGGATAGAAGTAATCTCTTTATAGCCAGGAAAGAACAGCTCTGCAGGTCCACATACACAAAGAGTCACCTGGGCCTCCTCTCAGCACTCTCCGAAATTAGCCCATTGTTCCTCAGCAGGACAAACCCCAAACATCCAATACACACAGGCAACAAATGGCCAACTTTAAAATCTTATTATCAAGTTCATAGACAAAAAAAAGATGCATTATATTTGCCTTGTATTAGGTTTATAGCTAGATTATAATCTTACTGCCACAATATCCACCAAATATCAGTGAATTGGCTCTCTCTGCACTGTGTACATCACTTCAGCCAACATGTCTGATAACAAGTACTCCTTAATTTTCCAGACTAACAAGTCACTGAATTTAATTTTTGTTCATTTAGGAATAAGTGACCTTGTATTAAACAGTTAATTTCAGTACTCCAGAAAGAAAAACTGAATTTAAACACAAATTATAAAACAGACAGTTATTGATATTTAAACTATAAAAAGTAGTTTCCCAAAGACAGAAAGAACTTGATTTCTCTAAGGCATAGTCTCACCAATGTATTGTTATTAGTTAGATATTAGAACACCTTCCAGCCATGTATGTCAACATACTTAATAAATGGATTTCCTGCTTATAAGGGGTGTTTTACAGGGAATGAAATGAGATGTCCTGTCCAAGATTATATAGCAAAATAACAGCAAACAGTGTTCTTCACAGCCAGTCTTTACACTGATACCAAAGGGGGCGGGAGGAAAGTGACAGCTCTATAAATTAAGTCTTCTTTCCCACTCCATATAGAAAAGCAAGTGTCAGGGTGTGCTTCCTTCTCACTGATCAATGACTCGCTATCACACTGACGTCTAAGAATGAGAAGGTAGTTAGACATTGACTGAGTACTCCTTCCTTTGCAAAAATATGTTATTGTTTTATATTTCCCACTCTCTCCTGCAAACCTTGTCACCAGGGTTGTGCATTTCACTCAGTTGCACTTGTGTTGTCCTGAACGAAAGGACTAATGCCCACTTAGCTCAAGCAACTGAAAGGAAGACTGGAATGAGCTAAACCTTTCACTCTTCAGAAGGAAAAAGTAATTAAAATCCTCTACTGATTTTTGCTCCCTGGGCAGCCCCATGAAGTGCACATGTCATTTCCATGACACTTCCAGAAGGGACAGCAGCGACACAGCTTTAGGCCGGTTTCTTCCCGTCTCTCGGTTCCCATGAAGTGGAGCAGCCTATTTTCAGCGATAAGTCAGCCGGAGCTGTGTCCTGTGCTCTTAAGAGCTGGAGGAGACTATGTTATCCATAACTTCTAACACATACTTCCACCACACATGAACAAAAATCATAGCAGACACAAGCAAAACAAAACAAAACAAAAATAAACAAACAAAAAGAAAAAAAGGCAAGTGAAAGTGACAGGAAAAAGATGTAGGGATGAGAAGACGAAAAGCACAAGCAGAGACTTACTTGAACCTGCCCTGGCAGTGTTGGCACTGGTCTCCCACCCAGCCCTGGTCACAGACGCAGGTGGAGTTGACACAATGACCCGAGAAGCAGGAGATTTTGTCGCAGGACTTGGACTGGGACACCTGGGCATAGAGGGCCAGGTAGAGGAAGCCGTAGAAGAGCAGCCAGCTGTTCACATCCAGGAGCGAGGCGAAGCAGCAGCAGCAGGCGGAGGGGAAAGGTCTCCAAGCGGCCGGGCCCGCGGGGGCAGGTCCCGCTCTCCGGCCGGCGCTGCCCAGGTCCATCTTGGCCGCGGGGGCCGCGCTTTGAGGCGCGGCTGACGATGGCAGCTTCCCCTGAGGGGAGATAATCCAGCCAGGGAGATTCAAACCCCCCGCTTCCTCCTCGCCTTCCTCTCCTCCCTCCCGACCCCAGCGCTGTCTCCTCCGGCCCCTTCAGCCCTCCGCGCCCCGTCACTCCCGAGGGGAAGCCCGGCAGCGGCAACCCTTCTCCATCCGCCCCTTCTCCTCGTCGTCCTCCTCAGGGCTCATCGCTCCCGTCTTCTTCCATGGAGGAGGAGAGCTGCCTCTTGACCTTGTGTTTTCTCCTCGCCAGATATGCCCCCGCGGCCGCGCACACGCCACCCTGGACCATGTATCCCGCGGCTCCCCTTCTCCTTTGTATCCCGGTGCCCGCGGCACACACGCAGCGGCGGCGAGGAGGAGCGCGGGAGGCGGGGGCCGCCGCGCTCTCGCCAGGCAGCCAGCTGGGAAGTGAGGGCGGCCGGGCCCGGAGCCGCTACGGCATCGCGCTCCTCCGGCGGGGCGGGGACAGGCTGGAGAGCTCTTATCCCCGCTCCGTTATTAGCCCTGCGGGGAAGGGAGGCGGGAGGCAGCGAGAGGAGGGTTAGCAGCCCCTCCGCGTCCCAGCTGACAGCTTCCAAGCAGCCATTTTTAAAGGCTAATTGTCATCGCCGCTCGGAGCCGCCTCCCGCCCCTCGGCCCGCGTGGATCCGTCCCTCGCTGGGAGGGGGGTCCGGCGGGGTGACCGCCCCCACGAGGCTCCCGCGGCCGCTTCTGCCGCCCACGCTTCCAGCAGAGGAGTCGGGAGGAGCTGGAGCGGCCCCGGGAATGCCGCCCCCGCCGCCCGCACCCCCCAGAGGAGCCCGCCCCGTCCCGCGCTCCTCGCCGAGCAGCGGCCGAAGGCTCGGCTGTTCCCCGCTCTGCTGCCTTGGTTCCTCTGCTCGCAAAGTTCAGAGGAGGTTTGCCTCGAACTCTTCCCGGCTGGTAGCAGAAGAGATGGTACAGCTTGTTTTGGGAACCTCACCTTCCTAAGGTTTGCTGTGCACAGAAAATCACGCTATGAAAAGCCAATGTCCATAAAGGAGACAGAGGAGTCCTGCAACTTTACACGAATAAAGAGGCCACTGGGGCACACGCCCGCAGTTTTCTCTCTCGAGGTTAGAGAGGGCGCAGTCTCCTTTCATCCTGAGCTCCCGGCCGCATGTTGTCCTTTTCCTGTCCCCATCGGCTGAGGCACTAGGAAGGTACAGCCGTCCCGAGCCGCCTAACCCATATCCCCCCTTGAACCTGTTATTTTACCCCAAAGTTCAGAAACTCAGGCTTGTACAGGTACTTGTCTGCTTTGGGAGCCGGACTGTCTGGGCTCTGCCAGAAACCTGCTGCCCAAAGTTAGTAGACGCACTAAGACCCATTACAAAGACGTTAATACCCACAGCTTGACCCATGGAATTGTTTGTAAGGACATAAGCACAAATCTTCCCTCTCAACTCCATCCTCCAAATTTAAGGTTTAAGCAAGACGTTGCCTCCTGTTTACAGCATGATGAGCAGTCATGAAGTTGTTGCCTTTGTAAACGGAGCAGTACAAAGTAATCCTTGCGTTAAAGTTGCCTAAAATGTCCTTTTTTCTTTTTTAAGTGTTCCTTCCACAGCCTTTTTCAACTCTACTGTAACCTGTTTTCATTTTATGGTCAGTCAAACCCTCAGAAACTTTTTCCTAACACTGAAACTGGGAATTTATGACATGGTGTCTCTGTTCCAAGCAGATGAAGAAAGGGTATTTAATTTCATCTCCTGGTACGTTCTCTAAATAGATAGGTCCAAAGTGACCCCATTAGTCTGGAATCAGATCCAGCTTGACCCCTCCCCAGATTCTGAAGTTTTTACCCTTGAAGCTCATACAAATTTGTTTGTGTTTTGGTTTAACGTGTTTTCCCAAGCACATCATTAAACCTTCACCTGAATTTCCAAAGTCCATCAGTACTCCTGTAAAGGGACGCAGTAACATCCAGCAGCATCCATCTGAGCTTTGTGTGAAAGAAAGTCCAACCAAGATCAGGATGTCAAAGTCAAACACAAAGTAGAAACATCACAGAAAAAGAGTCTGTGCCTTAAGGAGTTGGCAGTCTTGGTGGAGGGAATGTCTCCATCAAGTACATGGGGAGCACAGAGAGGAAAAGTGATTTTCCCAGTTTAATTCCAGAGGGTTTAAGGAGGTCCCCAAGTTGCTCTCAGTCCAGGAGTACATTGTCTTCCTACCAGAGCTGAGATAGATCATTTCATTGTCCTGCATCAGACACGTTTCTTAGCTATTAGACATCTCTTTGTGTGTGTTTGGTAATGAATTGGTGAGTTCATGCAAAGAGAGGAAAGGGAAATTGTGTTACTGCTTTATATTTTATGATAAAAAGCCGAGGCTGAAGCCTTTGTGAACAGTCTGCTAATTGTACAATATCACATGTGATTAAGGCTGTTGAACAACTGTCCTCTGTTAAATACTATTATGGGACCAGAGATGCAGTTAAAAGGAGATCACAGTCCAAGACACAAAGTCAGTTCAATAATACTCTTCAATACAGAAACACTTTAAGAAATAGTTTTGCTTACCATGACAGGGAGATACATTCCTTCTCCGCTTTCTCAATTCCTTTAAACCAACCAAAAAATTCTAAAGCCATCTGAGCCATTTTTTTCTCAGACTGAAGGAAAATTTTGTTTCAGATCTACAGAAACCAGACAAGTTTTTGAAAATGTTTGAAACTAACATTCAAAACTTTTGAAATTACCATTCACAGCAAAGCTAAGATCTCAATAATCCTTTACCACGGAAGAGATCCATTCAAAAGCCTAAAACCAAAACCAAACAAAACAACCCAAACAGGCCAACAGGAAAGGACTAGGGTGGTTGTAAGAGGTGCAGAGAATAGCCTGGTAGTACTTTTACTGCATAAATAATCATGAATAAAAATCGAAACACAACCAGAAAGATTTCTAGATTTAGAGCATCAAGGAAGAAACATTGCACCACTGATTCCTGGCTGAGAACTAACACACTATGGAATGAAGGAAAGCAAACCTTTTGGCTGCGGTATGCCACAGCAATGCAGTAGAAATTTCATAACTCGAGGAAAGGAATGATGTACAAATGCCAATATTGGTTCTCTTCTGTGCTGAATTGATGGGATTTTTTTGGTGTCAGATGAAGTTAACAAATCTGGCTCAGAGAAGTCAGATCTGTCAATCCTTTCATCTTTACATGTATATCTGCAAGTTCCACTTTTCTTGCAAGTGTAACATTTTACACCTTTCATCCTTTCAGTTCTTGACACAAATCATTTACACTTTTAAAGAACTAATGTACTGAACCATCTTGGGTAGATTTAGAACTTAAAAGCATTTGAATAAGTTACCAAAAGTTTTAAGTTACTGAATAAAAACATAATGAGATTATAAACTAGTGATGTAGAAGGTTATGTGAGCAAATCCTTCCAGGAATATATCAATCGTAGTAGGAATGCAAAATAAATATAAGTATAAATGCTTCTAGGCTATTACTATCAAAATTTAAGCTCCTGTATATAAGGAAAAATGCTGATATATTTGCATTAATTCTGTAAAACAGTATATTTAAGAGTGAGAGTGAAATAGATAAAGCAAAACAGCCCCCAAACACAGACTTCTCCAGCTGCTGAGAATATCTGCAAAACTCTGAGGACAAGAGTAAAGCAGAGACCATGCTCTCCTCCCTGCCCCCCTTGCACACACAGAGGCACCCTCCCTGCTCTGCTGGCCCTCTCCTACAGGATGAGATCAATGAAGCCCTGCTGCAGACATCCTCCTCACTTAAGGATGCTCCGTGCTATTTACAGCATCCAGCACAGTGGTTCTGCAGCTCTGTTGAGAGCAATGAGAGTGGCTGAAGAGCAGAAGGAGAAAAAAGAATACCATTGGGCTTGACTCTTGGCAAGGATATTAAGAGAAACAAATGCTTCCTATGCCCTTTCCTTTCTCCTTGGGACAGATATTACTGGGCTCATTAAGTAGAGGGGGCCAAGCTCTGCACTGCTCCTGGACAGGGATATATAGACCTGCCTTGGCCTTGTGACACATGGGTGAAACTGGTGTGCAGACAGCTGTAGAGCAGGTAATGGCTGCAGAGGGGTTTGACAGCTTCAGGAGCTGCTCCAGCTTAACACACCAGAGCAGTGCAGGGGCTTCCCAGAGCGCAGGGAACAGGATTCCTGCTGAGCCTGGCTGGGAACCAGAGTGCAGCCTTCCCCTTCACTTTCCAAACATGAGCCCAACTTTGTATAGAGGACAGCAAAAGGCTTTTATTTTTGCATAAATCCCACACTAATTTTTCATTGAGCAAGACTGAGCCACCTGAGCCACTCAAAAAAAAAAAAAATTCTGATATAATGGAAACCATCAGTCTCTTTCCTGAGGTAAAAGAAACTTGTCCCTACTCATCGGATTCCAGTGCAAACAGAATAATGCATGTTACAATTTTCTGTTCCTGTTGTCTTATTTGGTAAGTCAGCTCTTGGGAGGTATCAATTTTATAAGATTAAAAGTATAAGCCTCCCCTCACCTACTCAATTTTTCAATATTTAGAAAGAAATATAAGCCTTCTCTTGCCTAGCTATTTTTTCTAAACTTAGAAAGAAATGAAATTCACAGAAAATTCACTAGCACACTTCTGAAGTGAAACCTTGGTATAAAAATCTTACCTTTCTTAACACCCATGTGTGTATTTTGCTACAGTAGTCACATTTGTTACCATCATCTCCAAGAAGAAAACTGCCATACAATAAAGACTGTAAGTGCCGTAAGAAGTTTACCAAACTCAGAAATATCTACAAAACAATAGAGCGGGAAATTAATGCTTATGTTATTTTTTCCAATTTTTTTAGAGTCAGATCTGTATTTTTATACGCGAGCTGGGGTGTAAAATCTATTCTACAAAGAAATAACCAGACTCCAATTGGACTGTTTATTCCCGTGCAGAATTTTTTCATGAAAAAAAAAAGTATTGGTATATTTTGCACTCTTATTTTTAAATTGTAGACTGTGGATGAAGAATAACAGGATAAATTACAATTTGGCTTCAGGTCCACTTAAAGGTGAAAGATGATTTAGAAAAACAGAGACCAGACACCACCAAATTCTGTGAGCACTGATGATGACATTGTTGCTATTTGAAACACTTCTGCTTTCAAATAAAAATCTACCAAGCCAGGGAATAAAATCATGTTCTATTTTTCTATACTCTTTTCTATAGTCTTTCTGCACAAAAAAATTAAATAGACAATCAGATAGCATTTCCATCTATGACAGAACCAATCTGCCAACATTGATCTTGACTCTCAGTATGAACCTCTTATTTTTTTAAAATACAAAATTTTTAGAAGTTTTCCTGCTGAAGAGATGTGTAATTAACTGTATGCAATGCTGAAACCTTGATGCATCTTGCAATGACATTTCCCACTGCAAATGTCGCTTCTGCTGAGTTTTTTTCTGCATTTATTCTGCTGCCTTTTCTTTTCCCTGCTATTCCTTCTGGAGTTTTTCACAATCCTGGTTAATCTTGACTAAGCTAGGGCATTTTTTCCTTGTCAGCAAAGCTCCATCTCACAATTCAACCTTTCTTACACATCATTAGTAGGTGTACTGAATTTATCCAATACCCTTTAATGATCCCAAAGGGACACTGCTATTAGACTTTTTCTAGCTGAGAAAGCATTTACTTTGAGTTATTTTCTCTCATTCTGTTCTAAATTAGGACATGATCTTTGGGATTCAAACCACCATTGCCTTTATTTCTGTATTTGTTCTTTTTATTCATAGATTCAACAAAATACTGAAAAAATTATTAGAAGATAATGAAATTCCTTTGACCTTACTGGGATTTGCACCCTTCCTTCAGAATTTAGCAGAGGTTCCCACATTTTTCTGGCTAGTTTGCTGAACAATATTTAAAAAAAAAAACCTTACTTAACTTAAAAGATTTTGAAAATAAAAATAAACCGTCTGCTCCAATTTTCTCTTGTGCAGTATTTTTTCTTTGCAAGGCTTAGGAAAAATGCATTTATTATTGGTGGCTTACTGGTTCTTACTCATCACATTATACTTTACCTAGGAGCTTTGTAAGTCCTCCACCAAGTTCTTCCAAGGCTATTTAAGCGTGACTTCTCTGTTCATGTTGTCAGGCTGACAAATTCCATCTCTTTTAAAAGACAAAAAGAAAAACAAAAACCAAAACCAAAAAGTAAAATGTTGGGTTACTGTTAAATCAACAGTGTAATCAGTATTTTGATTAATACAATTTTCATTTTAATATCGCAGTTCATCTCCTCTAGAGTCACACTGACTAGTCCTAGTGATTCTACTTCAAAATAATCTCATGTAGATTTCTTACTGTTCTTTTTAAAAAAAACCCAACCTTTTAATAGTGGTTACATTGATAAGCTAATACTTTGATAAATTTTACAATATGTTGTTTAATACTGCAGTGAAATGATTTGCTTTTCCTGAAATTACCTTTTTCTTTCCAGTTGCTACTTTTGGAGCCTACTTAATTTTCCTGTTTTTTTTCCTTTTGTGTATTTTTAAAAAATCACTTCTTTCTTTTTCAGTCAATACTTGAATAGTTGTACTGTTAGATTTTGAAAAGTGATACTTGCAAAAAAATGGAAAAACAAGTACATCAAATAGTCTGCAACAAGGAGAGTGAAGCAATAATTGTACTGGGCGTAATGGAATAATGGAACAAAATTATGCTCATTTTTTCCCATTTGATTTGCATAAAATTGGCAAAAATGAGAGGCTATGCATGCATTGATCCCTGTCTTGTCTTCTAGATGTCATAAAAGAATTGAGTAGATTAAATTTTCCCTCGGTATTAATGTTGAAACAGACATTATATGCCAAGAATCTAAGTGGCATATTGTATTCATTCAATGCAACTATTTTCAGTAATTTGAAGAAATAACCCTCTTGCATAAATATAACACTTTGTCAAGCACACAAGCTGTTATTTAATTAGCTGAAGACATTAATTTCCATAGCTTCAGATAATGGTAGAAATAATAATTATTAAGAATCACATTATTTCCCTGAAGTACAAGGTTTATTGCCGCAGAGGAGCACAGAGATGCGTGTGGCATCTCCTGTTTGTGTACCTGGGCACTGGTGGTGCTGCAGGGGGGAGGCTGAAGAAGCTGTGAGTTGAGATGCTGACCTTATCCATGCCCTCAGCCAGGGATAAAGGCTCAGGATGTGCCATGGGCACACCTGGCTGCACAGGTGGGAATGCAGGATAGTTCCCTGTGGGACTAACTGCTGAGGGAAACCTTCTCACCAGCCTGCCAAGTTGTTCCTCATGAGCAAGGCTTTGGACCAGTTTTAAAAGGTACCTGAGAAAAAAGTCTGCAGGCTTTTCTCCCTGCTCTTTTCAGGTTATAGGTTTAGAATCTGTGTGATCAAAGCCAAAGAGGGCAGGAGAGAGTGAGAGAACTGAAAAGGTTCTAAGAAAGGGAGAATGCAAAGTGAGCCAAACTCAAACTCAAACACTTGCAGTACAGATCCACAAGCAGAAATGCAGAATCAGTTTGGGTGGAAAAACCTCTGAGATCTTCAAGTCCAACCCATGACCCAACACCACCTTGTGAACCAGACCATGGCTATGTCCAGTCTTTCTTTAAACACCTCCAGGGATGGTGACTCCACCTCTCTGGGCAGCCCATTCCAAAGTCTAATCACTTTTTACATAATTAAATTCTTCCTAATGTCCAACCTAGTGCAGCTTGAGACTTTATCCTCTTGTCCTGTCACTGGGACTGGGTGCTTGGGAGAAGAGCCTGAACCCCCACCTGGCACCAGCCTCCTGCCAGGGAGTTGTAGAGAGTGACAAAGTCATCCCTGAGCCTCCTTTTCTCCAGGCTGAACAGCCCCAGCTCCCTCTGCTCCTCCCAGAACACACACTCCAGACACTGACAGAAATATCTGTTGGACACCAGTTGAAAAATGGGAGAGACAAAGTGCACATAATGACAGGATTCAACCAAAGATTTTTTTCTGATCTGAAGGCTCTTTCAATATAGAAGCTACTGGAGGTATCCAAGGGCAGAAACTGGACAGACCTGAAACTCAGGACATTGTGGGAATGGGAATACATTCCCTAGTAGGATGAAAATACAACTATCTGAGTCCCTCTTTGAAAAAGCATTAAAGCAGGACATAGTTGTCTATTCAGTTCTTTAGATATGCTAGGAAATGCTTTTTTATTTCATGAAGTGGAGGAAATTACACAGAAAGTAGCTATTTTAGATTTAATTCTAATTCTTTAGGAGGAAGTGGTTGAGAATCTTAAAGTGGAAGTTAATTCAAGAGAAAAAGATAATAAAAAATGATAAGTCTTCCATTCTTCCTTTAAATTGCAACTAACAAAATAAGGGTAATGGACTTCAAATAGCTCAGGGAAATACAAGTATCTAGCAGTGATAAGGAAAAAAAAATGTAAGAGATAAAGACATGACAGCAAATTATCCTAAAGTGAAGGAAAGATTAGAAGTACATCAAAAATTAAGATTGCATCAAGAATTCTTTAACTATCTGAAAATCTAAAAGAAAACCATAAAATGTAGAAAAAATACATATATAATGGCAAGTACAAAGAAACAACACAAGCAAGCCAGAATAAAGTGAAAAAATGCTGAAGCACAGAATAAGCCACAAGTGGCATGATGATATTCATATTCAGTTCAAAGGGGACAGATCTGTGCTGGAAATAATATTAACTTCTCTTGTTTTCCACAAGGATTATACCACATTACAATGCCTTGTCAATCATTTTTGACCCATTTGACTCTCCATATTCTCCATCTCACACTGATCTGTAGCTCTGGAATGCCTCTAAAAGCAATTTCACAACTTGAAGCAAAGACAGATGGTGGAGTTTCATTTTCTCAGGTGCCTTTCCCAGTCACGTTGACTTTAGCTGTCCACTGCCATTACAGGATGAGATGTGAATCTGGCCCACTGAAATTAATCCCATGTATCACAGTTTACATCTGTCAGAGCCACACGTGGTCATATTAAATATTAAAATGATGTTCAAAACAAGATTAAGAAATACGATTTTCAACTGTGTCTCACAGAGAATATCTGTGGCTTCATCACTGCTAAAAAAAAGTTATTACCTGTGCATCAGTATCAAGAGAGCCACACACTGAAAAGTAATACTGCAGATGGGTTATATCTCTAACTAAATAGTGTTGTTATGCCATGAAGACAAACAGCTTCAGGCTATTAAAAAGCCTGAGAAAAGGAAGGTTTCATAAAATCTTGTAGGGAAAAAAATATTTGATGCAAAATATTCTTACTTCACAACTCTCTTTTACACTGCAATATAAATATCTGTATTTTGTGCTTCTGTATTTTCCTTCTTTCCCTCAGTTTTCTAGCCTATGGGAAGATTGCTTTGTCATTTAAAAAAAAAAAAGTGAGAAAAATCCTAATTTGGTCTGAGTTGCTTTCCATCCATTGAATTAATTCAAATGTCTAATTACACTGATAGATATTTTTTGTAATAAACTTTGTCTATATAATTTACTGGCTGAAAAGCCACTGTAATTTAAAGAATATTATAAAGTTTCATCTTAATGTTAAAAGGTTAACATACATGTGCACACACACAACACACACATAAGTAGCAGACTTTTAAAATTTTTTAATTGTTCTAGGATTTTTTTTTTTTGTTCACCTTACCTCACATACATAGACACCTTATTCCACACTCTGCCTTTATGAAGTAGAAATATCCAGGTTCCCTTTATTTATTATTATTTATTTATAAATTATTTATTTATTACTTCCCTTGCTGGAAGGGACTGTCTTCAGCAAGGCACCAATAATGTCTCAAATGAAAAGGCTGTTTGATGTCCAAGGTTGGGTATGAGCACCTACCAAATATAAAACAAATGACAATTTTAGAAATGACTGATAGTATTCCTGTGAGTATTTTGGGCAAAAATTAATGCTCATATCTTTCTGAAGAATGACAGAAAATAATACCTGCAGAACAGCAGCATATCATGTAAAGGGTAGGTTTAGACCCTGAGCTTTCACAAGTCTGGATGGTCTAGGATTAAAGAGAATAAACTCAGGAGTTTCAGCCAGAGCCTCAAGGGAAAACTATTTTATGTGCCTTCGATGGCTCCTTGCCTCTTAACTAGAAAAAAAATGCTGGCAGTAGAGTCAGCTTCCTAAAGGAAAGAATGCAGAAATTTCTCTGTGGAATGGTGGTAGCAATTCACACCTGAGGAATTCTAAATCCAGCAAAACTGCTGAGCAGCTGGTGCTGTCTCCACCTCCAGAGGCAGCATAAAAACAGAGGTGATGAAATCCATGTGGGAGATTAAAAAATTCTTCATGTGCATTGACCTCATAAAGAAGATGAACATTGAAAAGAAAGACCTTGTCTGAGCATGGAAATGTGACATTGTCTTTAGCAAGCATTCAGCCAAACCTATGAAAAGCTTGAGCTTTTCTCTTGGTACCTCCCAGAGAAGATATTTCATGCACAAAATTAATTTGTAAAGGCTTACAGTAAAAGCATTCATTTAAGAAATTAGTAGTTCACCTTTTTTCCGTTCTTTATCACCCATTTGGGAGCACTGAATCCTCCTCCAAGTCCATGTATTTGCATCAGAAGTTAAGATCTGATTATGTGGTGGAGAGCAAGGGGGTAGCTCTGGAAGAGTTAGGAGACTTTTTGGAAAAGAATTATGGAAGGGAAAAAGTATGTAAATAGATGAGTACATTACTGGAACTCTGGGCAAAAATAGACCCTAAAAACCTCAAGAACATCCTTGTTTTGAAAATTTGATGCTTTTCTTTGCCTAATGACTGCTCTCTGGACTTACTTCCAAAACTTTTGACATTGTGTCTGTGCTAAAACCACCACATTGCATTTTATACAAGGGCTGTCTCTCACATGCCTGTGTCAGAGGACACCTGGATTATGAAGCAAGACCAAAACAATCCCTAAATTAAGGGAGGAAGAGGGAGGAAAGGCAAAAGTCTGTCACACTCTCTATTATGGCAGCTGATTTTCACATCTGCAGAGAAATATAAGTGTGATTCAGATGGCATGTCAAGGGAAATATGATTGAATTATCTCTATAGCCCAGCTGAAAGGTGAAATGATGAGCAACCTGGAATTAAATTAAAAACCTAAACCCATTAAAGTATTCAGATTTCCCAGACTAAGATAAAAGTGAAAACCTTTGAAATTAAGCAGTCTTCCTACCCTTATCTCTGAAGCTGAAGACGCTGCTGCTTTGGATAACACAAAGGAAGCCAGACTGGATTATTGCTCATTTGAACACTGGTTCTCAAATGCACCATATTTTCCTCAAGAAATGAACATTATTCATTTCAGCTTATACTGGATATCAAAGTAGCTGTAGAAAAGGACACAAAATAAATTACCAACCATCCTTTGATCCCAACACACTCCCACTGCTCCACTTCCCCACTCCAGAGAACAATGTGAAGGAACCAAATCTCCCTTATTCTCAGCACAGAGCTGCACACCCTGAGCCTTTCAAAGACCGTTTCCTCACATGATTTCTCCCTTGCCTTCAAAGTGATTCCTCCTAAAATATAATTAGTAAGTCTCACCTTGTCTGGCTTGAAGAGACAAACAAATAGTTCTCTTTGAGGAATCAAAGTCTGTTCATCCATCCCATCACAAGGAAGTACATTTCTGTACAGATGTATTCCATTCTTATGTGCAGTATGAACAAGAAAACAAATGTGTTTTTCTGTTTAAACTAATTTTCATGTTGGGGCAGTTACACTTTTGCCACATGCAAAATAATTTCTTGTCTGCTTTCATAAAGGCATTTAGAGAATAATAATGATAAAACAACACCATCTAACCTTTATTCTCAAAAGTGCAGTTACAGGCTGAGTCACAGCCTGACAACTTAAATTAATGCAAAAACTTATAAAACCCCTATATAATATCACAAAAGCATAGTACAAAAAGAGCCACAAGGGATCAAAATCAAACTTGCTTTAAGTGTAACAAAGTGAGACCCATTCTTCTGTGTATTTATTTATTCAGGTGATGCATCCACATCCCTTTCCTTCTGTCTGTTTACAGACACTTCAGGCCAGGCACTTTTTCTTTGGAACTTGTATGGCATTAACAAAATGAAGCCTCAGTCCCAGCAAGAGTCAATGGATAGAACATTAATAGAAATATTAACTTATAATACTGCTGTTATAGTTATTGGGGAAATGTTGCCACTTTTCAGCTGCATTTTGGATAAAAGAAAGATTGAAGGCAAAACTGTGTCATAGCTCCTGATCCCTTCTGTGGATCCCAGTTCCACAATGGGCCTGGCTCCATTCTTCAGTGACTGAGGAGCAGCAGCTAACTTACCCTGATGTGAGCTACATCAAAGGGCACAGAATTACCAGGAGGAAGCTCAAGGAAGAAATAATTATTATGATCATGCTTCTACAATCAAAATTTTCCAGTAATATTTTTACAGCCTTCAGAAACTCTTCAGTGGAGAAAAGTCATTACTGTTCTTTAGTACCATTCCTTGAGCATTTGCCTATATGCCAGATAACAATGTGGATATCAATGGAGATTCCCTTAATAAACTTTTTTTTTTTTAAATTAGACTTTAAATATAAAACATCTAAAATGGTATTACTTCTTCCATCATCAAAATATTATGCTGGTGTAGTTAAGTTTCCCTTTAGCCTTAGGTTTGGATTGTACAGAATTAAATATTCTATCTCAAACCACATATGGTAGTTCAGTGATTTACACCTCATCTAATTTTGCTAGACGTCAGAAGCCCTTTTAATGAGTGCTTGGAGGGTTTCACTCCATTATAGTTCCAAAGAAGCTGATGCTGCATTTTCTTTCAAATTCAAAAATTTAGCTGGCTGACATCCAACTTGCAATCAAATAATAATGAATTTTTAAAACAACTCCTTCCCAGGCAGAATCTCAAGAATAAAATGGAAAAAAAGAAAATTACAACGAATGTCTCAGATTTATACATCTCATTGCAGCAACTGTCCAGAGATTGAAGCACATTGCTAGAATCTCTCAGAAATAGAACCAGTAAGATTTGGAACGTTTCTCCATCTAAAAAACTGAAAATAATAACAATTTCACACATTCACTGTTCCTGCTGGATTCATAAGAATAAGCTAAAAGCAAACACAATCTGAAAAAATCTATTTAAAACCTCCCATAGTGTTAACTCTTCATTGCACTTGGCAGAAGGAAAGCACAGGAGAAACCTATATATATATATATATATTCACACCATCAAGGAAGATAGATGAGACTGATTTTGAGGAACTGTGGCAGAGAATAAACACTAAACAAGAGTTTTGAGTAGTAGGCTCAATTCTACCACTGGTTTTCTATATGGACAAGTCAGAGAATTCCATTTATCTGCATTTAATTTCAAAACCTACAGAAGCCTTTGCCATGTACCCTTTCTTCTACTCATTCTCCCCCTCTTCTGCCTACCTGTTCTCACAACATCATGTATGGAAAACCCCCTGCCACCCAAAAAGAAAAAGAAAAGTCACCTCTGTGCATTCCCGCAAGCAAAGCAAAAAAAAAAAAAAAAAACAAAAAAAAAAACCCAAAAAAATAAAAAAACACCAGGTTTGAATGAGCTCACTTTCCCCTGATTGTTTGTAAGAGTCCTCTTCCAGGTATAAAGATAATTTGCATAAATGAAAACACCATTTATTATCCCAGTGACAAGTATATGGCCCATTGGAACATCCTTCATGTCTATAATTGATGAGCAGTCTTACTGGAAAGTTGGGTTGTCAGGAGCTGCTGAGGTGGTCAGGTGCTCCTTGTGCTGATATTTGTAAACACATCAACCACCAACAGTTAGAAACAAGTTATTTATTTATTGTTTTAATACCACAAACTTCCAAGTATCATCTAATCTAGTAGCTAAATATTTCTGTAATAAATACTAACGAAACAACAAAGATCATTCTAGCCAGAATTTAATCAAAACCCCACTCTCCTGCATATAAACAAAATCTTGCCACCCCAAGCACGTTGCTTTCCTGCTTTTTCTGGGATTAAAAGGACACTAATTTCCCCTTATTTCTTCATGTAAGCCTGTAGGTTAGCTGGCAGTTCAACTTTTATACAGAAGCAATTTCTATTTCCTGAAAGATAGGATTATGTCTTTGGATGCAGTGACCCTCCTTCAGATCCTTTTATTTCCATAGAAACATAAAGCTGGAAGGGAGGTCACCTAGCCCTGGCTTTCTCTTTTTTAATCTGAAAGAGTCCCAGTTCACACAGTCCTTCTTCAGAGATCATATTTTCTAGACCTCTGACTGGTCTCTAACATCTCTCACCACTCTGTTCCAAAACCCATTTTGACAGTTGTTCCTTTGTTCTGAAAGGGAATTGATTCTAAGGTAAAATTAAATTATTATTAAACTTCCCTTTTCCCTTTTTCTTTGTCGTTTTCCTTTTTTTTTTTTAATTAATTTCTTCACTGGTAAATACAACCCAGGTAAAGATTCTTTTCCAGTTATAACATGTCCTAAGTGCCATAACAACTTCTTCCTCAGTTGCTGAGCATACTCCCTTTTTATGTGTGTGGATAATGTACTAGCACAAAAATAACATTATTTAGAGTTTAACATTCATCAAAACACTAAGTATTTATTTTGTGAATAGCCCCAAAAGATGTTTTTCATTATTTCAAAGTGCACTCCTTTACCGTGGACTGGAATTTCCTTGACAGAAAGCATTTTGCAAAGTGTTTTTTCTGTTATTACATGCACTAAAGATTAAGAAATTGAGCAATATAATTTTTACCATTGGATAACTCAGATATATATTTTCTTATGACGGGATGAAGAGATTAATGCACTGACTCAGTAAATTTCTACTATTTTCATGAAATTAATATAGTTATCAGCCCTAGAATTTTCATAAACCTCCTAAAACACAGGCAAAAATCAGGCCACCGTGGAATACTGTGATAATTTCTATGCAAATGCCTTGCAGGTCTTTCTGATGTTGCATTTTTTAGGATGTTATCTTGGAAAGTTCTTGAAAATACACCTCCTGTGGAGATATTCAGGACAGAGTGACTCTAAAGACTTCTCTTTTTTTAGTGAAAATACTGCAGAGTTAGGACTGGTCTGGTTCTCAGCTGCATGGCTAAGTAGGTTTGGAAGCAATAAATGTTCCTAAAAGTCCCAAAGGAAGTCATGGAATGGTTAGGGCAGGGAGGGACCTTAAAAATCATCCCAAAAGTTCCAACCCCCCTGCATGGGCAGGGACACTTCCCACTAGCCCAGGTGGAAACAAAAGACAACAGCTGAGTTAAGTAGCTGCGTGGAAGGAGTGTTTGCAGATAAATGCCCTTACTCTGCTAGACACAGCTCTTCCAGAGCAGCACATTTCTGAGAATGCAGAAGTTCACAGATGCTACCTGACTCCCTTTTCACTCTCTGTCTCACTGAAGGAATTTTGTCTCTAAGGCTCTCAAGCTAGAGTTGGATTTTGCACTTTTGGTTTTAATCAAAAGGCATTGGCGCATTTCGTAAATAGCAGAACAATTTTTTATCAGCCTCACTGCACGAATTTCATCTCTTCTCTCTTCTTTAGAGTAATTTTTTAGCCTGAAAAAAAAAAAAACACCTCGACCCATATTCACTGAAATATTTTACCCCAAAAAATTAGTGGTGATGAAAAGTGGGTATCAAACCAAATGGCTGTGGTTATGTTATTACACATTACAAAAAATACCAAATGTTTCACTGGGTTGAAACCACCATTATTTTAAAAGAAAAAAGCATATCAGCAGAACCCCTGCAATGAAATTACTCCTGGAAGTCTGGAGAGTTCATCTGTTGGCATAGCAGGTTTTCTAACATGTGAGGGCTGACAATTTTTCTTAGATTGAAAGATACGACCTTGTTATATATATACACTTGTTCCTGATGGCAAAAGAAAAATACCAAGGTGGGATTTTAAATGCAACCTACTGGTTTAAAAATGAACATTGGATCTTCTGATGGTTTCTTTTTTCCCTTCCAAACTGCATTTCTTCTGCTTCCAAGAACCCGAAGCCAGTAACTTCCACCCTCTGAATCAAGGCTGCAGTATCTAACACTGTTGGAAATGGGTACCTGCTTTCTTTGGATTTCAAACCAAAGTTATGATACTCTGACTTTTAAGTAATAGTATAAAATATCCACTGCACTTTCAGTGCAGTTTACAAGAAAGGCTTTTTAACAAATTACCTGTACATTTAGGCTTTTCCCATCTACCTACCAGATAATAAATGCTTAGCACAAAGAGCTCTGCAATCAGCAGCATTGAGCAAATTTGCCCACTTATCTCTTCATGATTCTCTGAACCCATATTCCTGCATCTGCTGCACTAACAGATTCAGGACCAGTAATGTGGAACAAAACCTGGCTCAACCACTTGGCTCAGAACTATTGTACCAGGAAAAAGAAAAAATAAACCAAACAAAACCCAGATCAATGCCCCCATGTAATTCAGAATATAGTTGCTATATCTTCAGTAACACAATGGCTAGAACCACTCAGTTAATCAGTCCTAAAGACTGCCAGTCATGCTAGATAGCCTTGTTTTGTAAATACTCATATTCTCACTTTGGCACTGGACAAACTCGTTTCAGATACAAAACCAGTCACACATTTTCCAAGTTGTTGGGAAATAACCCAAGTGAGATAATAAACAATGGAATCTGAGGAACTGGCTTGCTGCCCTTGCAAAGGCTTTGATATGCGCTGTTGGCTCGCTCCAGCATTTTGAAAACAGTTAAACATATTTTCCTGGTAGCAATATTTTTCCATTGTTGTGCTATCCCAGCATGGGATCATAGCAGAGAGTGACTCTTTTTAGGCATAAAATAGAGTCTCACCAACCAGAAACTGGGTGTGAGTGTGACAGGAGTACAGAAAGGGGAAGAGGGAGGGCGTGGGTGGTTCAGCACCTCCAGAGTTAGAGACCTGCACAGAGAAGGTTTATGCCTTCTCCAAAACGGGATTGCTTTTGAACTGGTAGAGTAAGCAATCACTGTTTAGAGGAGCTGTAAAATCACCTGCTTAAATTACTACATGTCTTGGGAGTGAGAAATAAACTGTAAATTAAAGAGAGCACAAGACTGGAGCTTTGGAAAGGAACTTGGCTATCCACTATGGGTGTCTTTAAGAAGGCTGCTTTGTGCCTGGGAGGAAAGAGAAATTTTATGGATTCTAGATCCAGAAAATACCATGACAATTCAGGGGATTATGGCTCCAATTCAGAGGAATGGAAACTTCAATGAAATCTGAACCTGGGCTATAAGCAGATATTCAAATTGCTCCTTATTAAGCAAAGGGCTTAGCTGTTTGTTTAATTTACATCCAGTCAAAATGAAAGAAATTTCATCATATGCTTAAATGCTTTTCTAAATGAGAAATTCATAACCTTTTTCTGGAAACTGATAAGGAATATTTACAAGAGCATGGACGTGGTGTAGCATTTTTCCATATTTCAGTATAGCCACAGTTCTACAGCTACTAAATGCAGTCTTTGTCTACTTTTAAAAATTAATGAATCCTGTGGGAGCTTTATTAATAGTCAGAACTTAATTGCTTTACAATCCCTTTCACTCCAATCAAGAGCATTTCTAGCAGCTTCCTGGACTGTAGCAGTGACAAATCATTCATCCCAGCAGTGAGGGATTATCCAAAACTGTAGTGTAACACTGGAAAAGGTTTTCCTCCAACAGAGTTTATGTTGTGGATTTTGTTACCGTGTTTGCTTCTACCTCACATCACCTTTATGTATGAGAAAAACTGAAGTAAATCAATATTTTCCCTGGTTTGGCTCTCTGAATTTAACTACAGCTTGACCTTTCTTGTCCTTGTCAAATCCATTCTGTGCAGTAAGAAGGGAATTCACTTAGTTCTTGCCCATCTGAAGGTAAGACTTCTAACTAGCTGAATAAACAAAATACACCAGGCGATTTTTTCCCCTCTAGATAAGCAATTCTTTTAAAAATTGTCTGTTCTGGGTTTTACATAGAGAAACACTTGAAAAATCTGACCTACCACACACTGCATTAACTAAGACTCTTTTCTTAACTTCAGTGGCCTTTGGATCATGATCTAAATGAGGTTTTCTGTTTTAAGGAAAATAAGAAAACAGAATTTAAAGGGACACATTGTTTCAAACAGACACATTCAATTCCTTAGTAACAATTTAAGAAGTCACAAGGGAAATGAGTTTTCATGGTCTCATCATTTCTTTGATGTAAAAGTGCACACTCCATCTTTTTGGCATTTTGTTCAACAGCAGAGCACATGAAAAAAGAGCCCCACTGTGCATAAAGAGAATAAAATATGTTCAAGAAGAAACAGGAAAAGAAACTCAGGTTAATATGAAGGTCAACCTTTTTCTGTGTTTCAAATCTGCACTTTGCTGAGCTCATAAAGAGAAATAAAAAAAAGCTTTAATCTTCATTGCTGTCATCCCTTACCTGGAGAAGAATTAAAATCCAAACAGAGATGTTTTGGCTGATGTTGGAGTGGTAAATTAGAATTAGAATTTTAATTATCTGTCCCTGAAACACCAGGCCTTCTATGGCAGACACTGCACTTTATATAAAATAAAGGCAATACCTCATTAAGGGTATTAACAAACTCCCAGGCTGTTTTTACATTCTGCTCACCTCTCCCAGCACAGAAGGGCAGTGCAGCAGCCACAGCAGAGCCAGTTTGGACAAACCATCTCCCATGACCTTCTCTCTGACTGTCCCCACCCCACCTCACATCTGAACTGAACCCCAGGAACCAGCTGGAGTCTGCTGGTCTCTTTAAAGGTCCCTTCCAACCCAGAGCATTCTGTAAATCTTTAACTCTAAGCACAGGACACTCTCTCCCCAAGCTCAGGAATTTTAGGTTTGGGGTAAGGTTTTTAACTTAAAAAACCCAAAACAATCAAACAAAAAAACCCAAGCAAGACAGGTTACAACTTTGAGCATGAGCTGACAGGGCTGCTAGAGAAATATTTCATCAGCTACTTTAAAATTTAACTGAAAATGGTTTTTTAATGCCAATATTTTATTAATCTGCTCAGTTAGTTCTCCTTTGCAGGAGAACTGCTAGACAATGACAATGCCTTCTATTTATAACCTACCAGAGCTGAAAGTCAATTCTCTCAATCATGGACTGTGAGTATGTTTTAACAGTAGTGGTGGAAAGAGTGAAAATTGTCTCTTCTGTCTAACTGCATTCTTTTCCTCCTTAAAAGTGAAATATTAATACAAAAAATGGTAGTGACCAATCTGACAAAAATCCCACAAACCTGTCTTCCAAGTATTGTACTATCTGGGTTGCATTATATGAGATCAAATACAGGTGGGCAAGAATCTGTATTTGAGGTAACACAAGGATGAGGGAAAAGGTTTTCACACAGATAAGAATTTCCTTGTCATTTAAAACTATGAACATGTAACTTGGACATGCTAATTGGAAGTATTGGGAAAAACAAGAATAACTCTTACCTGTGATACTCTTTAATGGCTAAATGTTAATAATTGTAATAAACCAGAGGAAGCTGTTTGGCAGTTTCTTAGAGAGCAGACAATAAATATAGCATATTTTTCTGATGTCTTTGCATGTTTACTTTTAGCAGTATTCCCTAGGAATAGCCCACTGAACAGGGAAGCTGGTTTTCATGTTCTTCTGCTGTCTAACCACAGCTGTTATTTTCTTTTCCCCTTTTCATACAGTCACCTGGGAAAGAGTTCATATTTCAAAAATTAAGAGCTTCAACTTTTGGTCCAGTATCTTTCTTTCCTACAGTACAGTCTTCCATTATAGCTCACCAGAGGACAAAATGGTCCATTTTTCCACTTTTTAATGGGAGGATCCATAATTAACAAAATTTTAAAAATTTAACAACTTCTGGAAGCATAGCTTAGGGTACCCCCAGAATTTAAAAAAAAAATACAGAGTTCTTAGATGCCTCTGTTTTCCACCTCATGGAAAGAGCTATTTCAACTCTTACTCATGGAGTAGGAACCACTTCAAATAGATGTGGAAAGGTGAATAACTGTGTGCTTCTACCCCATAGCTGGCCCTACTGTGCCCCAAACAGCCCCCCAGCATCTAATGGAAAAAGATTATAGTGAACATCCCTATCTGATAGCCAAATAGTGGCATAAGTGGAGTGAGAAAACACAGCCATCCTGTTTTATGAAAGCCATACTACAGCACCAGTAGCTGCTGTATTCCTCACCATTTGTTCAAGGAAAAAAACCAAGGAGTATTAAGGTTTTTCTAACTCTGATCCAGATGTAAAACACGTTTTATTTAGCCTGCCTGAGGCCAGCAGCTCTCTGTGTGAGCTCAGCGCTGTGTTACGTTAGCCTGGAGTAGCTTTGAAATATAATTCTGTTCCCTTTGATTTTTTTTTTATTGTGTTAATCTTCCCTGTTTAAAATTGTGGTATTTAACTGGAGGAATCCACCAGCTCAAGTGTTTCATGGGAATATGCTCCCTTACTTGGCATCATCTAGGAAAGAGGGTGATTAAATGCACCACCAGCTTCGTGATTTTTAGAAGAGAAGAGGGAATAAGCAAAGTCACAGGTTGAGATAAACAGCAGCATGAGCTTACAGCATGAGAAAGAAATTTATTTGGAATAGAAAACAGGAAATAAATATTTTTCTCTCCACCGTGAACAAACTCTACATTTCAATTCTCTGGCCTAGTGCCTTTAGCTTTCATTTTAGGCTTCTTGTTCTACTGAATATTTTTGCATCAGAATTCTGAAATCTAATGTTTTTCCAGTACCAATTTAAAGCTTTCCTTAACACTTTCATCGTTTAGTAACAAGCACAGACACAAACATACCTGTTCTACCTTTTGTTCTTCAGTAGCTCAAATGCAATTTATGCTTTTGCTTGTTCAGTCTTCAGTCCCTCAAGCATATTTAAATGATGTAGCTGACTGGACTCCTTATGAAGAATTTTGAAACTATTTCTGAGCAGAATATTTACTCAGTGACTAGAGAAAATCTCCCCAGTATTTTTATACAAAATATTTGCATGTGAAAGTGGGACATTTAAACTATGCAGAGATCATATCCCTCCAGTTAAAAAATTCATGGGTGCTCTGCAAAAAATATAAACTAGTCCTTCTCTGTAGCTGTATTAAATCCATCTTGTGTAGGGCTATAGGGGTATCAAAATATGCTCTTTATAACCATGGACACTGGAACTGATGTGAATAATGGACTTACAAGTGGCTGCAGAATCTGCTGCTTCATCCTGGGAATTGCACATTATTGATTTCCTGCCCATGACCCCCTCTCCCTTGCCCTCCAACCCCTCTCCACAGTGGCTGCACTCATGAAGGATATCCAATTGAGAGCCCCTCATGATCAGACTGAAACTGAGAGCACAGCAGCAGTAATATGCAAATATGTGCTTGTGGGTTTGGGGCTTTTTATGTTTTCTAAATAAAAAATGCTCTTCAGGATGTCTGTTTTCCATCCACACTCACATCTCCTCTGCCTTTGGACATTGCAGGGAGAGCAGGATGCATTAGGCAGCCTGACAGGTTGTTATTCTACTGCCCAGGGTGTGTTTCATGGGCCACTTTGACACTGATTCCTGGCCAAGTTTTGAAGAAGGTCACTGCAAACTACTGTTTGCTATTACATCACCACAAACTGGGCTGGTTTGGGCTTTGAGACTCACTAGTGGAAGGCAGAGCTGTGCCAAGTGTCAGGGAAAGTGTATTTCTTTAGAGATGATACCTATCAACAGCACAGGTAGTGCCAGAATTCCTTCTCTATAAAAATAAAGAAAATATTCTGGAAGTGACTGACTACAATTAACAATACACAAGCAGAACACTGAAAAGAGCTCTCCAAACCTCCCAGTTATAGCACATCTACATTGATTTGGCAAAGCAGATAATAGCTTTTCTCATACTCATTAAGAAGAAAAATTGTCAAGAACACATGTAACAGTTACTAACATATAAACTGCAATTTTATAATGCTTTAATAAGGGTGATGAAAAATAGAGACACAGCTGGCACAGGAGAAAGAAGGAAAATCATCATCTTAAAAGTGAAATTGGTACAAAGCCAAAGAACAATATTATTTTAAGAAGAATGCTGAGGAATATCACCCTTCTAGAATTTTGTACAAATTATCTGTCAAACTATTTAGGAATAGATGTCTTGTCTTAGCTAGAAATATACATTCAGGGGAAAAAAAACCTAACCAGCTGCCAATCCCCTGACTTATTGTCAATCAAATGGTGCTATAAATGAGAAAAAGATTATTGTCAGGCCAGTCACAATGAGGAGTTCAAATCACAGTTCCCTGACTTATTGTCAGTCAAATTGTATTATAAACAAGAAAGATATGGCTGTCAAACCAGCCACCATAGGAGAACCCTTAATACATGGTGCAAGACAAAGGAAAAAGTTATATCTAACATATTATAAGAGAAAGTTCACGTGAAATGGAGCAAATACTGACTCTCATAAACAGCTTGATTTCTCCATTTTGGCTTTAAATGGGTCTCCCCTATGTGCCAGGGAGTAGGTGAAGGAAAAGGGGAAGCAGCTTTCTCAGCACTCATTCTGGAGTAGAAACTTGTCCCCATCAAGTGCTGTGGGGAGGAGATTGTTGCATCCTCTGCAACCAGAATAGCATCACTAATCTGTCTGCACCCTGGGAATCCCTGACAGGTGGCTCTCAGCCATCTGCATTTCTTTTCTCCCTTTTAAATTCTTCTCCCTTTGCCAGCACGCTGGCCAAATTCTTGCTCTTGTGTGTGCACAGGCTGTCTGGAGAGGAGCAGAGCACCAACAGGAGGTCAAGGGAGGGGAACAGATGAGAATCTCCTGCTTGGGTAATTACTTCTGATCCTTGCAAGGCTAAGCAGAAATTTGGCGGGCAGGGAATGTGCGCCCAGATGGATGAAGTCTAATTTGGGACTGAAAGAGAAAGAATAAGCAAAAGCAGGATCACAACCAATATATCCATTCACAAGTCAGCCCATTCACTCTTTCTGTTGTTGTCTTTTTTTCCTACATTTATACAGAGATTCCTCTGGGTCACTCTTTCAGCCTTCCTCCATCCTTGTCTTTTCCTCAGATGTTATTTGGCTTGACAGTAATGCTGCCTGTAAAACATTAGTGTAATTGAACAAAAAAGTTACATCCTCTCCTTCATACTTAACCTTTAAAGGACACATTTATTCAAAAATACTCATCAAGGCCCTCCTTTCAACTTCCTGGCTGAATACACCCGCAGGATTCCCGAAATTTATCATGAACATAATAATGCAGGAATGAAAAATATGATAATACTCAGTCTTTTTTTACATTTTAGCTGAAAATGTAATGTTTATTTGTCGAAAAGGTCAGGATACTCTTTAGGTTTTCTATGCTCAGTGCCAAAGTTTTCACAGTTTCCTATATAGTAGTTATAGAAAGAAGATGTAGCTTAATCTGATTTTCACCCAGAAAAAAATGTTAAGGATGCAAGACTGGCCTGTGAAACAGGAGGAGTCTTTGACTTGTTGGGCAAGGAGATTGAGATTAATTTCTGCACAGGGAAAGTAGGAGCTCTGTTGTTTTGGGAAATAATATTTTGGATTTAAAAAAATATGATGGAAAGAAATTAATTTGGAGGCTGGCCAAGCAAAAGGACTGGAATATTAGATTTAATAGATTTAACGTTTCTGGTGATACCATGGCTGCAGAGGCTTCAGTAACATAGTAACAGCAGTGGAGTAATTCAGGAGGTTCTGAAGCAAAAGGAGATTGCTGGGATTAAGGGAAAACCTCTCCTTTGCAGTTGTCTCAGTCTGGAATTTTCTCTTTCCCAGTGTCAGTCACTGTCCTGCACACAGGGCTGAATCACCACCCAGCCAGAGGCACTGGCTGGGCTTTTTCTCCTGCTAAAGGCAAACTAATTAATGTTTGCAAACTCTTTGCAATCTGCTGGTATCACTGCAACATATCAGCAGTTTAAATACTCAATATTTTAAGTACATAGAGGACTGCAATGCTGCCAGCCTGATAAGTATCAGAGGATTAAATTTGCTTAGAAAACTGAAGTAGTTGCAAATTAATTTAGTATATTTAACCTGCATTTAGGAGAAGGAAAACCCCTTCATTTTAATATTGTAGCTCCATAAGATTTTATGTGCAAATCATTTAAGTGTGTTCCTAAGTACATAAGAGGCAAGTAATGTTGTTTCTTTGGGCAGACAGATACATCATTAAAATCACAAACCCATTAGATCAACAAGGACTATCTAATTATCATGGGGAAATAAAGCCAATAAATAAAGCCAATAAGTCTATCTTGTATAAATTATAGGCTTATGAAGTCATACATAATGAAATAAATATTTAATTTTTCTGAAATCCAAAAATCTCACTTTAGAAACAGGAATATTAAAAATTAATTTCCATTTCTTGTGATGGGTACAGTGTGGTTGAGTGATTTCAGCATGTGCATGTACTCCCAAGTGCTGCTGAATCCTATTCCTGGTTCTGACAGTGATTCATACCCTGGACCGAGACAAATCATTCAACCTCTCTGTTCTCCTTGCCCATCTGTAAAGCTAAGATAATGCTGACCTGCTTCACAGAACCATTAGAAGAATTAAGAAACATCTGTTCTGCATCTTGAAGACATGAAATGCTCTAAAAATGCAAAATACTTTTATTCCAGGGCTTAGAGACTTTTGTGTTGTCACCAAAGTTCTTAGCACCTGGCAGGAGTGATTTCTCCTTCAATAATTGGGTCAGCTCCCTGTTTCTGTAGGATTTATTATTTCACTCTCCTGACTAAGTCTGTCACCATTAAGAGAGAGATGTTTACTGTGAGGTGGCTCTTCCCTGCAAATAATTGGCAGCGAGTTCCTTGCGGAGGCGCAGCAGAGGCTCGTCCTCGGCAAAAGATTCACGCAGGTCCTGCTCTGCCAGCACAGCCTCACACAGTGCCTGCCTCCTAATTATGGGGAAAACATGAAGGAAAAAGGCCATGGAGGGACAGGACGTTGCACAATGGGAGCACATTCTAAGAGAAGAAAGGTTTAATAATTAGAACTTTCCCTGTGCGTCTGAATAGGAGCAGCTTCTCTACAAGGATGGAAAAAACATTTATTTTCATCGAGAATTTTGCAAGCTGCATGGAATGGTGGATTAAAAAAAAATTCTATTAATAAGATTGCAAGATTTGTATTTCAAAACAGAAGCATAATTGGCATCCTTTTTAAACAATCATATTTTATGTTGTACTTCATGTTCAATCTACCCATTCTATGCAACAGACTTCCAGGATTATTTTTCTCTGTCTTCCTGCCTACTCAGGCAGTATCTATTTATCTCACTTCAGTATTTATTTACTTTTCTGAAGGAAAAGTTGAACAAACTTAGCAATACCATATTTTTTAATTGACACAATTCCAAGTAAATCGTTTGTATGCCTGAAATTCCAGTAAAATATTTTAGAGCTGTAGGAATGGGCCTTATATTCTAAAGCAGACATTCCTTTAAAAAATATGAGAACAACTGTACAGCTGACAAAAATAACACCTTTTTAATTGACTAGTTAGAAAGAAAAGATTTGCGACTCATTTTAATCAGAGGTGGTTTAGAGGTGGCCTTACATGTCTGCTGTGCTTGAGTGGCATTAGAAATGACCTTTGCATGATTAACTGGAAAGCCTAACCTGGAAAGAGAGCCAGCTCATCCTTAATTGCCATTATTATGGTATTCATTTTGGCCTTGAAGTCTTTAGTAGGCTGTAAAATAGTGTCTATTCCAAATAAGCCCCGTTCTCTGCTACCTATCCATCTCCCTTATACACAGTCATGGATTACAAGGGCAGAAGTAATTGTTGTCATCTCCTCTCCTCCTTCAGACTGATCTTTTGGATGTCCTTGGTGGTGAGTGTCCTTTAGCCCTCATCAGGCTGTGCTGGAGCTAAGTTCATCCTTCTAGGAAGTCAGTGGTCCTGAGTCAAAGATTTCAAGTATCCATTCTGCTTTTGGACAGTTATCTGTTTATCTGTCTAATTAGAAATATTGTTTATTTTCAAGCACTGAGTAGTTTGGCTGGATATTGTTATGCTTTCGTGAGAAAGAGAAAGGAGCTGTCACTAGGAATGACAAAGTAAGTATTTGTAGGCTGATCAGATCACATGGTAATTTTCTTTTAAAGAAGAGTGAGCTAATTAAGCCTCTAAATATGTGGCAGGTTTTCCAAACCTTGAATCATTTTTGTAGCCCTGTAGTGAACCCTCTCCATTCTGTCAGCTTACTTTCTGAAAAACCCTATTTTAAGATTAACTTAATCATTACACTGCAGCTTCAGCTTGAAGGTAAACGTTTCTGGAAATCGTAATTCTCCCCTGCTCTTTCTGTAGATATGTAAATCTGTGCTCACAGGAGAAGGATAAAGTGACAATAGCTGAAATAATCATTTTACCAACCAGCAACCAAACTAATTCCCTTCCACGGATGTCATACACAGAACTATTTCCAGCAAATAATTGAAAATACACAGGCTAAGCTTTGACTACCCATAACCAAAACTGACCTGAAGCTGTGTGGGCCAGAAAATTGCTTCAAAAGCAGTTGTCTCCACTGCAGCAATATCCTTTCTTTTTGGGCAGTTCCCAGCATTTCACCAACACCATCTCAGAATTCAGCTGGCCGGGGCATTTCAAAGGGGCTCACAGGTGCTGTGCCCCAGGTCTGCAGGAAGGATTGTGCTGCCAGGGAGCTCAGCTCTGAGGATGCTGCTGGGCAGTGCTGGAAGAACAGGGTCACAGGGCAGCTGGAATCCAGCAGAATCTGGAAAGAATGGGGCAGCCCACCTGAGCACAAGTATGGGCTGTCTAACCTCAAAGCAAGGAGACATGGTATTACAAAAGTGTTCTTTTTCTGTGCATTGAACATTTTGTATGCTGCTGTATGTACCTCCCTCTGTTGCTACTTTTCTTTATATTTTGCCCTTTCTCTGTGCCAACACAGTGCCCCAAACAAGTCATAATTTCTAAGATATGTAAGTGCTTCCACTGACCTTATGAACAGATATAAAATTGTAATGTAAGGGTTTGAAATCATACACAAAATGGCAATATCTGAGAAGTCCTTCTATTGTTGCTTCGTTCCATTAAGAAAAAAATAGAAAGGCAAAAATATCTAAATTCCCCAGAACAAATTTCACAGCCCAGGGAAAGCAGAGCTCACACGGAAGCCATTCCCAAATCCACCGTGATTGCCACCAACAAATATGCTTTAGATAAATTTTTCAATTTCCTTTTGCTCCATTCTCTGTGAGTGTTTCACACTCTGCCTTGGGCACAGACCTCAACACAAGGGGCTGGATAATGCAGCCCCAATTCATGTCAGAATGTACCTGTGCAGTGAAACCCCCCTGCCTTCAGTGAGATGTTGGTGTATCTGAGGCATAATAATGTGTGCAAGGGTTGATGACTAACATGAGCATCTGCTTCAAAAATACCCCAGCTTGAGCTAAGATGTTATTATAGACAGTCTATTGTACTTGCAAAAGACAAGTAAAGAGCTCCTGGTTGAGAATACATGTCAGAAAAATGACATGTTTTCATCACTTGCAGCCATAGTTAAAAGAGTCTGAATACATTAACAAGCTGAAGGAAAAATACTTTCAGCTTTTGTATCACAGTGGGAATCCGTTAATGCAAGTTATGATGTAACAGACAATTACTGTGAGTACAACTGTTCATCATTTCTAGAAAGCTAA
Source organism: Dicaeum eximium (assembly GCA_013396995.1). Classification (NCBI taxonomy): domain Eukaryota; kingdom Metazoa; phylum Chordata; class Aves; order Passeriformes; family Dicaeidae; genus Dicaeum; species Dicaeum eximium. The sequence continues at coordinate 970,959 of VWZP01008035.1, forward strand.
TAATTTTTTTTTTAATGTACACAGAGGAAGGTGGTATTTTTCACCAAGTTTACAATGCTCCAAGCTAGGGAAAGGAGTTTCAGGTGGGCAAGACTGACTCAGTAACTGCAGCTGAATAGTTAGTGATTTAATACAAAGCTTTATATCATTAGATATCTCAACTCGAGGACAAGTTCCTGCATCACTTTTCAAAATGATCCAAGCCTTTCTGATGAAAATCTGGTCAATAATTCAGCTTGCCAACTGGCATGGGAACCTGGGCTTTGCTTGCAATAACTTCTTATCAGTAATAGCTTTTTCTTCTGGTTCCTCTCCTAAATCAGACTTTTTATTTCCTTTATGCAGAAGGCTTCAGCTGTGCTCCAGGAACCGAATTCCAGGAATACACAGATGGTTGTGCTACCTCTAGGAATGCACAGCATTGTTTCTGAAGGGATTCCTTGTGCTGGCACCAGCAGGCACCTGAGGATTACTGGTTTGTATCAAGTTTGCAATCATTTACTGGCCCAGACTGACCCTTTGTGAATGAGAGTGCCCAGGCAGATGGACAGGCTGAGGGAATAAAAGTATAGGGTCCAGCCTTTAGGTAAAAAAGACTTTCAAATAAAATTCTGGTAGATTTAAGAACTAAGCGTAATCAATAATGGATCAGTTGTAAACAATAGATTTAAAATTTAAAAAAAAAAAAAAGGAAATTACTTTTTGCTTACTTGTTAGAAGAAAAGCAGGAAAAGAAAAAGATAAGGAAATATGTGGCCATGCAAGAAAAAGGTGTGTGCTTTCCTCAGGCTTCTGTGAAAGGCACATCCACAGCCATGAGCATTACTGAAATCACTCAAAGGAAACACAAAGGGATTTGTACTACAAAAAGTCTGGAAACACAAGTATGTATATCATCTTTACCCAGGAAGAAAACCAGCAATTTTCAAATCTATATAAAAAGAGACAGAGAAACTAAATAGAAACCTTTACACAACCAGGTTTTGCCTGTTCCATTTAAATTTTGATGGAAAAAAAGGGGAACCAGATCCCTGAAAATTTTTCTTTACCTGTGCAGATCCTTATCCATCCTATCCATGTTGGTACAATCCTCTGCTGAGCTTTACCTTCCTGTCACAAATCCCATTTTTCCTCATGCATTCAGAGCAGCACCAATGTCACTATGACATACAAAAGGAAGAAGAAAAATGTTAATGTAAATATGGGACTATGAAACAGGAGACCTGGTTATTATTCCCTGCTCCTCTGGTGCCTCTCAGCCTCTCAGGCTCCAGGAAGATTGTACTCCTTGGTATCTGTGAAATCTTCAGACAATGTCACACTGAAAGAAATGAAAATATAAGCACAGGATCAATATTAAATGCCACCAATCATCTTCAGTATATTTTACCACTATGTTTAGCTGGATGCTTTTTCCATGCTTGAATTATCACGAGCAGACCCTTGTCTTGTCCTCCATCAGCCAGCCTTTCCCCTCTTCCACTGTATCCCTGCAACACCCCTAAAAAGAGAAGAGAAAAAATTCAGTATAAAATATAATGGCCAAATTAACTGGCATTTCCAGGCTGCCTCAGCTGTCAGTGCCTGTGATGGCAGGGGATGTTTTGCCAGCAACACTTTAATAAAAAGATATATATATATATAATATACATATATATAGCCGAGAACAGTGTGGGAGCTGCTTCCCAAAAAAAGCTGAGAATCACTAGTGACATAAGAGTTATTAGAATATATCTTTTCTACTGTGTCAAATAAAAGAAATAATGAAAATAAAAGAAAAGGTGCTTTCCCGGAAAGTAAATGTTATAAAGCTGTTTAATTAATATGATGGCTTAGTGGGTGCCATTAATCACCTATTTAGGTTAATTTTAGTCTCAGCAGGGGTGTGGATAAATAGGAAATAATTTTACCTTGTTCCAGATATAGCATCATTTTATTAAATCAGAAGGGACCAGGCTTTCCCAGTCATTGCATTTATTTGACTGCACTATGAGGTAACAAATTCTCTCTCTGTTTTAAGCATTACAGTAGAATTAAGACCAAAAACCCCAAATTATTAAAAACAAAACCAAAAAAAAACCAAGAACTAACCAATAATTAATAAATTAGGCCAGTACTGCCCACTTCCACATTGCACACTAAGAAATGTGAGAATCTGAGGCCAAACTTGAGGCCAAAGGGTGCTGTCAATCTCTGGAGAAGAATTATATTTCTGACCACTGTTCTGCTCTTAGCCAAAGCCAGATCAGCTCATTTTTATTTAGTTATTTATTAAGTCCACAGCACACAAGAAAAGGACACCAGAAAATGCAATGATTGATCCAAACCTGGTGTTTCCAGTGAAGAGCTCTATCAGAGCTTGTTGTCTCCAAATACAATTTATATATGGGACACAGAGACACATCTCTGGAAATGCTTCCACAGTTCTGTTCCCAGCCTTTCCTAGGCAAGCAAACTTGACATATTCCTGTTATTTCACAGATAAAGCCACGTCTTTTAATAAATCCTACAGACTTTTCTTTTTTGAGTGTTTCTTAGATATGCAGAAAACGAGAGCACCCTTGGTGCTCTCCCACACTGCCTTTCTAGTAAGGAGAGCTACTTCATATGAATTTGCGTCAGTAAATGAAACAAGTATAGAAACACTTTACAAAAGTTCAGCAATTGATTTTGACAGAAGTTAAATACTGCAGCTGAAGTGCAGAGTAAATCAGATGGCACAACCTACCTGACCTAACCTTACACACAGGCTGACAAACAGATTTACAGGGCTTCACATTTATGCATTCATTTTCTGATACTTAGAAGTTTAAATATTTAAATCTGGATTTACTTGTTATCCTAAGCAGCCTCCTGCAGGTTTACAGGCCTAAGTTCTTCAGATCTGCCTAATTCCAGTCTGTCTTTTCCTGACATATTTTAGCCAACATTTGTTTCTGAGGTGTAGCAGCACCTTCAGGGTGTTCTAAAATTGAGCCTTGGGCTCATCCTGGGCAATGCTAAGGAACCTTTAGGGTTCAAACCTCAGTTGCCCTAAGGCTTTTTAATATGCAAGTTAAAATGTTAATTGAGAATATGTCCAGTGGTATCTAGGATTTAGCATCTGCCTGTTCCCCTTCCCAGAACCACAAGGAAATGAAAGAGAAAAGTAAATAACAAAAAAACCCAACAAAACCCCAAAAAAAAAAAAAAACCCCAACAACAAAACCCCATACACAACAAAAAACCTCCCCACCTTTTAAAAAAGAAATAATTATTTTGATATCTCCAGGATCTCAAAACTGAAATACAACAGTGTGACAAACCATCTCAATGCATCAGGAAGAATAAATAGTGCATGAGATCATCTTAATAACACACTCAGTGCAAGAGAACAATGAAGTGATAAGAATTTTAGGAATTTGTTTATAATGATCACAATAAAAGGTGGAGAGAGATAAGAGCACAACCTAATACACATTATTAGCATTATCTGCAGTCAGTGCCGGTCTTAGTTCTGCTAAATGCTTTTGCTGCTCTCTTACTATCAGGCACTTCTGTGGTATTGGTTGTGTCCCTTTCTGCACTGCATGTGAGAGTTTACTATAGAAGATAATATCAGTGTTCAAAGCTCCTGCTGTGATAGGATGCTGCTTCCCACTTCTGAAGGAAGATCTTTGTCAGCCCATTCCCAGAATTTCTTCACTCATTGTCATTACAAGTAGATCCCAGTGATGAAGCAGCCCCTACTCACATTCACACACCTCTTGTCCGACCCTGATGGAGAAACTCCTGCCTTGCTCCATCCCTTTGCACTATGCCCTGGTTTTCATTTTGGTGCTGTACTTGTTTATTCGTAAACTTCATTGTGTCTCATGACATGACAACATTTGGGGGAAAAGAGTGGGAGGCTAATTTCATGTTGCACCCTAAAGAGCCTTAGAAGTGTCTCCATACACTATAAAATCAAATTTTTCATCCTGAAAGAATGGCTGCCTGCAAGCCCAGCCAAGCAATACAGCAGCCAAAGATGCTGTTTCCAAGCCCCCCCCTTCAGAGCAGCTTCTTTCTTTCAAAGCTTGAACACCATTAAAAGAAACACTGAATTTACACCTGAACATGTGTCAGTCAGGTGTTTCTCTTCTTAGACTTAAATATATTTCCATCACGTATCACCACAGTGCTGGTTACCAGCAGGGTTACTGGGATGCCTTATTTGTATTGCAGGGAAATGGCAGCTGAGGAAATGAAGATATGATGCAGGAAGCTATAAATTATTTCAGCATCATTTTAAAATCCTTGTGTTGTCAGTTATTAAAAAACATTTTTTTTTCTTTCTTTCCCTCTTTATTCCACAAGACAAGTGACAGAACCTGAACCCTGTAAATACCAAAATTCAGGGCCTGCCTCCCCCAGCACAAAGCTTTGATTTTGACAGCTACATGAGATCCAAAGCTTCTGGAGACTGAGGACTGAACAGGGCTGCTGAGTCTGAGCTTAGCTGCAGCTAGAAATGCCCTGACACCCCCAAAGTCCAGTCACCACCAGCCTGTCTGACACCAGTTTCCTCTTGCTACTGCCATTATAAATCTATTTGCAAAGCCAAAGTCTTCTAATCATTAAAAAGTGTCTCATTCCCACCCTGGGTGTACCTGGGGCAAGTGGCTCGTGGTCTGTTCTGCCTCCAATTCTTTCACTCTGGCATTTACTCCTCTTCCCCACAATTCCTTCATGGCTGTCAATATTAGCATTCCTCTGACTTGACTTCACTGAGATGGACAATCCAAGCTCTCAGGTTTTTATTTTCTGGGCCCAGGTTTTCTAAGCTGAAGACATATATCTATGTCATGAATCTTTGAGGTGGAATCAATCCCAGTTTTTCAATGTAAAATCTTGCAGGCCAATTTACTGAAGTGTAATGCTGTCTGCTGGATGTCTCCTTGAGCACTCAAGTTCAATAGAATTGAAGAAAAGCAAAGATCACCCTTGACAGAAGAAATTAATGTTAAGCAAATATTCTTAACAATTTATTGAAACAAGTCCTTGAAAATTAGCTTTAACACCAAGGGGAACCCAAAACCTTAGGGAGTTCCTTTAAAAATATTAGTGGAGGAAAATACAGAATTTTAATGAATATATGCTAAATATCTTATGACTTGAAGCACTTAAGATGCAATTGATCTCACCACAGTGGTGACAAGTTAGGGAGCAGTGAGAACAGAGACTTATCATCAGATAAAAAGCTCAAAACAGAATTACATTCTTTGCTTGTCACCAAAGCACTAATACTGAGAGGGTGTGGGAAGGCAATTTACATACAGAATTGGAGCCACATAGCTGTGTACTCTGATTTTTCACTTGAACTACATTTCACTGACAGAAGGGTCGTTTTCTGTAGGAAAAATGGGTGATTGTGTTCTTCGTGCACTATCCCATTTTCTATAGAACTAGAGAATTATTTTGTGTTCTGCTGAAAATTGTAAGGTAATCTAATGAAAACTGCCCATCCCCTGTCTTCTCATCATTTCAAAGCCCCTAAAAATACTATTTACCAAGTATGCAACTGGAAAGCTACACTGAATAATGTATAAAGAACACATTTCTTTGAATTTCATAGCCTTTTGATGGCAAAAACTTGACAGACAGAAGGATGTTATTCTGTCATGTAGCAAGCTGGATGAAGAGATGTGTAAAGTTTTCTTTCTTCCAAGCACATCCATCTTCTGGAAGTAGATATCTGGAAGTGCATTTATGCACTTTTTTGTTGGTTTGGTGGGGGTTTGATGGTTTGGGGTTTTTTTGTGGTTTTGGTGGTGGTGGTGTTTGGTTGCTCTTTTTGTTGTTTTTTTTTAATATATACTTTTGGTAGTCAATTCCAGAATCTTTTCCTGGATGTTAAACTGGAAGCACCCCTTCTCCTCTATCATGTGAAATCCTTTCCTTGGTGACTCATAGCTCACAGCACAACTGAGTGATCTTCTCAATTCCAAGGAACTCCTCTGACTTCCCCTGTGTGATGCTCCATGGGAAGAACTCACCTGCACCTCCTGGCTCCTGGTCCCTATAGCAAAGGGATTTTCCAGGGCTGAGGGCAAGGCCATGCCCAGGAACAGGCTGGATATGCTGGATTCAGCCTGGCACTGACAAAACCACGCAGCCAACAGGCACACACAGGGACAAGGAATGTTTGTCCCAGGGCAACACCTGCACTGGCAGAACAACTTCACTTTCTCATGGATTGATTTTCCTCCTCACCCGTTCCTTCACAGCCACGAGGCAGGAAAATCTGCTCAGCATGAGCATGTGTTACTGCACATTTCATTCCACAGTTCCAAGAAATTCCTCAACAGTTCTCTGTGTTAACAGGTATACTATTACCTGTGCTTTATTCCCACTGTAAAATCAGTCACCATTCACCATCTGTTTTCCCTTTAGTCAGCAGCCAGCACACAGCACTGTGCACAGAGCATCAGGCCATTCTTTCAAGGTGCAGATATATTTTTAGTGATCATTTTGACTTTTTCATTTGTAGAAAAGCAGATTTCTCCCTCTTCAAGGGTGATTGTTATGTTGTGCTTTTTCTGAGAAAGCAGAATTATTAATTTAACCCCTGAAGCAGTCTCAGTTACAAAATGCACATTGCATATGAGATATTCAATGTGCACAGCTGGTGTGACCATTTAAAAAAATTAGGAAGAAAATAGCTTCTTGGTTTTCAATTTCTTCCCCAAAAGAATTTTAAAAAGGCACATTTTGTTCTGCTCTAATTAGTATGTGTGCCAGTGCATGACTTCCAAAGCAGGCAGATGCTTTGAATGAAGTGTAATGTAGATTTTCATTAATCTTCTTTGGCACAAGACTTTTCTTCTGCTGTGTATATGCAGGAAGTAATGACTAGAAAAGATGAGCAATCACAGGCATTTCTAACCAACTTAAGCTGGCTTTTATAAAGGGCAAGACAGGGTCATAAAAGAATATGGTTTCCTCAGTGTCTGACATCTCTCAGTTTCTGGTTTTTCATAATAATGAAGGGTTGGGGGTAATTCCTTTTTAATACAAAATATCAAATTCAGATATGGCGACTCTAAAGAAATTAAATATCAATGCACTGACAAATGCATGCATTTCAATCAGTTCTGGGACCAACACAAGAGAAAACCACAGATACATTTTCCTGACAGCAAGCAGAGAATTCAAAATTGCATTTCCTGAAACCAGTTTTCTGTTTAAAAAGGAGTAAGGGGAGTTTTTCCATCTCGCTGGAAATGAAAGCCTATCAGTGAACAGAGCAAAGCTGGAATGACTTTCATCTTTTCCCACCTCGGTTTAGGGATATTCTAGATTGCTTTGGACATGGCTAAAGCAGAAGAAAACTTGAAGTAGACTGTGCATGATTCTTCTTTTGAAGCAGCACAGCCAGGTTATTGTTCCAAAGACAAAGATCCCATGTTTGGAGAAAGTCCATGTGCCACGATGAGAAGTGATGGTGCTTCAGGCTCATTTGCCAGCAGCAAAACCCACTCTCTTGTCAGGAGAAGACTGACATGAAGAGTGAAAGTCAAACAACTCTGAATTCAGAGATACTCTCTTAATTTTGAGCATATCCTGAGGGCATGAGTTTTCCACTCGTGTGTTCTCCCATTGAGCATAATTAATTTTTTTTTTTAATCTGCTATTATTACCTTTTGCTTTCCTGCAGTCTCTTCCATGTCTTCTCTTTTCTTTCATGAGCCAGTCCCTGATTCCCTCTGCACTTCTTCCCCTCACTCATGAGCTTTGCATCTTAGCACTTCCCTACACTCCTAAGGAAGAGACTTAACAGATTGCTGATCTATACATGAGATTTAGGGGTGAACTCCTGAACTGGAATAATGAGACTGGGAAGTTCATGCTCTCTCAGAGATGTTGACTTGAGCAAATGCTGCTGCTCAGCTGTTTGATTTCCACTTTGAGAAGAGTCTTTCTCACAATCCTGAGGTCAAAAATGTAGCTTCATCCCTGAAAGCCTCACCTTTTTCTCCAAGAAGAAACAGGCCCCTAAACACACTCTGCTGGATAGTTGTGAGCTAAAGATAGCATGTTTGACAGCTATGCACAAGAGAAATTAAATTAAAGAAAAAAAATGTTCCTATAATAACAATATTATTAATTACACAAATGGATTTCTATTTACAGTGCAAGTGAAATGATGACTTAAGAAGATTACAGAGCAACGTGCAATACAGAACATTGCTTTCAGGAAGAGCACAAGCCAAAAAAGGAATGAAAATTATATGCAATAATTTGAGATAATACACAGGGGATACAAAAGCAAGTTCTAAAAATGGAAGGAAATGTAGTTCTTTCTGACCTCTGCAGAAACAGGCAAAACCATTAAGCAATGGCACGGGAGCATTAACATTTCCTGACAAAACATTAAAATAACAAAAAGAGGGAAACTTGGATTTAACCTACTTTAAGTACTACCTTCTACAAAAGCCACACAAAATTAAACAACACTTTTTCCCTAAAACAACAAGAGGCCTAAGTGGTGAGTATTTCTAGGAAAAACAAAGGAAAGCTATCTGTTTGGGAAAGGAGCCTGCTTTAGGTTGCAGGTATGATGGTAGAACTGGGCAAAATATTATGTTTCCCAGAAGCTGCAGGATTCAGAGATTTTATAATATCCATTTGATTTTCTCTTTGCAGAGTAGAATCAGTTCAGCTTTTCTTTCTTTTTCTTTATTATGAGTTAATAGGCACACCTACTTCACTGGAGAAATGAGGTCTCGCTCTGCTCCCAGATTTGCAGCCTTCTGCATGGAACCACCTCTCTGTGGCTGACAAAACTGTCAGGGAAACTGTGAGCACTTGTCTGAATGCACACTGCTCAGCTATAAAACATATCAAGGCTCTTCAGTCTGCTCTTTCTTCAGTGTGAAATTTTAGAGATGAGGGATGGGCAGGCTGATAAAGGCAAGAGGACTGGCAAGCTGTCTGGCCTCAGATCTGCTCTATCTCTCTGTCTGTTGGCCTAAACTCTGAAATAGATGAAACCTCTCTACCTCTCCCCACTGGCAACGCTGCTCCAGGAGCTGAAACACCACTTACTGCCCAGAATTTATAAACACACTGCAAGCTGCATCTTGTGTTCACTCCACCGTCTTGCCAACAGTTTCTGTAGCACACACTGAAGTTGGGCATGATACCTGTGGGCTTCATCAAATAAAGGACTGAAATTCAAAACAAAAATAAAAGAAAAATTTAAAAAGCACTCAGAAGTTAAGGCCCAACTAGAGTTTCTCTGGTTCATTCAAACAGGAAAAACGATCACATTGTGCCTTGGTTTGCAGTGCTGTTTTGTCTCAGCTACTGTGAAGCTGGACTTGTTGGACACCCTGGCAGAGCCAAGGACAATTTTGAACTCTGCCCTTAAATACTCTGTTTTGGGTCGTCCAGGGTTTTCTGTAGAATTTTTCACTATGAAACATTGTGTTAATCCATTAGTGGTTCATCTTATTGTATGCATCTGTACATATTTATCTATTTGTGCCAAGCGATGATAAATCTGTCCATCAGTTAACATTAAATGTAGACACATAAATCAGCATCAAATCACCAGATCCAACCTAAGTATATCAACTACTCAAACTCAGAGAATATATTTCATATCTGAAGAGAAAAAAACAATCTTCTGCAGGAACAGGTAACAACTTTCCTGCAGGTACCTTCACTGATATCAGTCTCTACTAAAAAAATTACTTTAAATTACATCCATTTCATAACTTAGGCATTAAAAGCCCCTGCTAATGACAGTAGATGCATGAATGTCTACTTTAGCTTCACTTATTTATAGAAACTATTGATTCAGTAGATTATTCTGGAACAGAACACACTGCGGCTGGGTTTCCCTTATTATGGATCTTACCACACTGAAATGATGTAACAAACTAATTAAAGCAAAAAACACAATTAGGTTTTTCTCGAGGTTTGAGCCTCCTGTACAGTAATATCTCATAAATAATTACAATAATGAAAGAACATACATTACTGTGTATCTAAGTAGATGTGGCTATAAAGGAAAAATCTTGCTTTTAAGGCTGACGTTGTAACAGTGGAGTGGCTCAGATAAATTGGCTCAGATAAATTATATTTTTTTAGCAAAAAAACCCCACCAGAACCACTCTACAAATAACCTTTGTTTCATAAAGAAAGTATTATATACAACCTTACAGGCAGGAGAGAGACTCATATGAGATAAAAGCTCCAAGGCAGATAAGTCAAGAGAGGAGCAGGGGGATGGGCAGGAAGCGACACCACCAGGCTGACAGCTCCCTTCTTCCAGGAGTATTTTGAATTGTTTCAGTTGTCATTACCTTAAGGAAGTTTTCACTTTGATAGCATAAATATTAAATATTTTTAAAGATGAAAGTTCCAAAGAAACTGTGTGGAATTCTTTCATTTTCCTTCCATGTAAAAGCAGTAGTCATTAACTAGACTGCTCATGGGCTGCAAAGAGATAAATAAACCTGTACAATGTGACCTTAGAAACAATCAGCTGTGGATCTCATTAATGTAACTCTAAGCTGAGCTCTAAGAATTTTAGCTCTGACCCTTCGTAATGTCAAATATTTTGGCTATGATGCCTCCTTAGAGTGCTCCATGTATAAATACCTTTAATGTGCCAAGAAAAAGAGCCAGTCATAACTAAGCAAGCAGTCAAGAATAACCAAACCACAACAACAACCACCAAAAAAAGCCTTCACATGCCATGTGTTCTGTTATCTGTATTTAAAACTTCATTAGGGAAAAATCTTGTAAAGACTCAACATAAATTTCATTTTTAAAGTGATACTTAGGGTATGCAAAAACATTCAGGGCAGCAAATGGTGCCCAATTAAAGGGTGAAAGAGAGTAAATAAATATTCTTGTCTGAAGAGTGAAGTATTTCAGAATCCCAGGGCTTTTTGCAAACAAGCAGGAGATTGAGCACCCATACTTTTAATGTTATTAACTTTTAATGTTATTAACTTTTAATGTTATTTTCCACCCAAAAGCTGATAAAATACTTAAAAGTATTTCTTAGACTCCCAGAATGAAGCTGGAGCAGAACATAAAGTAAAGAGCAGGTAAAATTGCTCTGCTGAGAAGAAGAAACGTGTGGCTCATTCGCTGAGCACAGATGCTCCCGAGCAGGAGGATCCTTCCCTGCACACCTTGTGCAAGCTCAGCTCCTTTCTGCTGGGCTCTGACCAAGAACAGAGCTCCTGAGAAGGGCTCTCCTGGCAAAAATCAAACCAGAGTGTGGAAAGCAGAGGACAGCAAGACAAATGAGCTCAGGGTGGTTTGGGGCTCAGGGGTGCGTAAGGGAGCAGCGTGGAAGGGAATCCTTGTCCTGTGGGAGGGAGGAAAAAGGTCCAGAGAGAACTTGGGATGGCCTAAAATACAATTTCAGCAGGGTCAGCTCTTACAGCTCCCTCTGCCTTCCCCAGCAAGCACTGAGCACTGCCCTGGCTGCTGGTCCTGTTGCCTTCAGTGGTGGAGGAGACTCTGCCAGATCCAACCCAGCACAAGGAGGAGACCCCAGAAGCACATCAGGGACAGGTGAGACAGGAGCTGGAGATTGCTGCTGGATCAGAACCTCCACAGCAGGGGTAGAAAGGATTCATTCCAGGGTACATTCATTCCCCTGGCTGCCAGCTCCCTCCTGAGTGCTGCTCTCCTGGGGAAAAGCCAAGGCCACTCCGTGTCTGCCAAAAGAAGGGTCCTGGTTTGAGGACAACGAGGGGTCTGAGAAAAGCCTCCCACCAGAAATCTGAGACTGAAGACATAGAGGAGCAGTGAGAAATCTCACACATCCCACGTGTGGGTAGCCTTGTTTCTGCAGTCAGATCAACCAGTAGAAACCCACTGATTTCAGTAAAATCACGATTTTGTAAACACTGAGAATGAATAGAAATTTGTGCTGTAAAAATATTTTTAAAAAACTATAAAAATGCAAACTGACAATTTTTATTACTCAGGGACAATAAAGTTATATTTCAAGCATAAGAAAAGGCAATTTATCAAAGCCCCAACCCCAGCTGGAGAATTCGTGACTTCTGGAATACAAACAGTAAAATCCTTAATGAGACAAGTAGCACAGCTAGAACTGCTGCTTCAGAAATACCCTGAGCAGCCACACTTACCCAATTAGTGATCTGGCAGGAAAGTGAGCACATTCCCCCATTCAGCTCTACAGAAGAAAAATAAATATTTAATGTATGTAAACTCAGTCACTGACTGATCATTAAACATTACCCTAAAAAAACAGGAATATCTTATATACTCACACCCTTTTTTTTTAAAGCTTTTCTCCACATCTTTGTGAAGATTAAGAATTTTTGTAGGATTTAAAGTAAGAGCTCCAAGTTTTCGTGAAATAGCTTTGTGTGGTTATTGTCTACACTAGTGTACTGCAAATAATTATACCTAAAATATAATTTATGAGTGAGAAAAATCAAATTGCCTGTGATGCTGAAAACCCCTACATTTCCTGCAGGGTTTTCTGGGGAGCTGGGAAAAATATTCTTCTCTTTCTAAAGCGCAGCTTTGCTTTTCAGAGGAAAAGGAGCATTTCAGTTCAGCTGTCTCTGCCCTGCACCTAAGGGAAGGAGACACCACGGGCAGTAGTGGGTCAGGAAAGTGTGGAGTGAGGTCAGGCAGGGATGGGCAGCTCTGCCCACTCCCAGCCAGCCCAGAGGGGCTGCGGAGCTGCCCCTTCCCCACGGGGTGTCAGCTGGCAAGCTGTGGCTGTGCTGAACACCTCATTAAATGTGCCCACAGCTCCTCAGAAGTGCTGATCTGTGTCAGCTCCGCTCCTCAGCAAAGGAGAGGCTGCATCATTAGTGGCTTTCTGCTACAGAAAGGGAAAAAAAGACTGTAACACCCCTTCAGCACAGACATGACTCAAAATGCTGAAGTTTTCAGGACACCAGCTTTTCACATCAAGGAGAAAAATGTGTCTCAGTGAAACAATGAGAAACATAAAGAAATGACGTCAGGAGGTCAACAGGTACTCCTGAGGTGGCTCCTGCAACCACCTACTCTCACTGTACCTCAGCACTCACCTTCAGAGCCACCCTCCCACCAGCTCTGCAGGACCAGCCTGCCATGAACATTCCCTGCCTGCAGATCCTGTCACACCGAAGCCTAAACCACAACAACTTTGTGCAGATGGAATTGAAATAGAGCTTGATCTTTTATTAACATTTTTGAATTAATATTATCTTCAATTATCACTGAGTGTCAAAGAGAAGTCCCTCTCCTATATCAGGGTGTCCCTGACACCACCTACATCATCCACATCCCAGCAGGAGCACCACTGCTCTCCTTCCTGCAACCCCTTCCTTACAGCCCAGGGGAGTTTGCTACTTAAGGCTCTTCTTGTTTCACCCAGAGCATGATGAGCTTTTGATTAATCATATGGTGATTAATTACTTGCACTCTTTCTGGTTTGGATTCAGCATAGCAATCAGCTCCTCACAGCAGCACATTCCCAAGCTCTGAAGTTGGGGATTACCTGGCACTGGCTGCACAGGTACCACATTCCTCTGTTCATTCCTCAGGTGTTTGGGTTCTGTTCCTGGAGCACTTGCATGGAAGAGGCAAAAGTCATCCCATTAATGCCACACAACAAGAGGTATTTTTAACATGTACTAAAATGTAACTTTTCACCAATGTTATTGAATCAAGAGGCTGATCCAACAACATTTGTTATAAATAATAAATATATTTGGCCAGACAATGTATTTTGAAAGCAAAATTGTCTTATATACACAAATATCTATTTTAGATTAAAAGATTTCATATCATTGAGCAGAAGCTCGTATGGGTGAAGACAAAAATAAAATTATTTCCAACTTAGACATGCAATATGTGGGACATAGTGCTGGTACCTCAGGCTCAGCTATAGAAAAATTCCCATCAGGCCCATTCTTCCAAGGAGCAGTGAACTGATACCTCCAGGAAGGACAGATGTTTGTCCCTACATAAGCCCAGATGTGTTTGGTCAGACCCAAGACCATCAAACCAAATAAATGACCTTTGGCCATCCTCCAGTAAGTAACCAAAGGGAGAACCAGCATAGGGAAAATAGGAATTAAATAAAGTTCTGTCCCAATCTCTAGTAGCTTGTGGCTCAGACCAACTCAGCCAGAGAAGGTATAACAGTATTCAGGTAAAGAACCTGCAATTGTAACTTTGCCTTTTATGGGTTTCTGACAGTTGCTTAAATCCCAAATGTTCTTTCTAATTAGCATGTATTTAAATATGCATGAATCCATCTACACTCTTGCCTTGTTTGGGGCCTTGGGGTGGCAAAGTGCAGGGTGTCTTCTCCCATTAGCTTCTAGTGGTAAGTTACCTTTTGTGAATTATCTGTTAGAAGCAACTTTTCATTTTTTAGTGTTGAAAACAAAACCCAAAATGGAGGTTAACTACAAACCTGTAAAATCTATTGTCTGATTGACATTTTAAGAAAACCACTGCTTTTTACTTCAGTCATGCTATTTTCCTGGGTTAGGACTGAAGAGCTGGAGACCCTGCATCACCACAAAGCTCTGAATTTTTATTTTATTTGTAGGTAAAGCATCCTTGAGTCCTACACAGTGACACTTTCCCAATCTATCTCTGCCTGCTCACTCGGTGCCATTTCCCCAAGATCTGATACAATATTTGAGCAGAGACATTGCCAGCATAATTTTAGAAGTTTCCCTGGTAACCACTGCTGACATCTCTAACTCAAAATTTAAGAGTACAGCTCTCTGTAGCACCCTTACATGGCAAAGTGCCTGGCATCAGTTCAGCTCAGGAACCTCGCAAACGACAATTCAATTCCTTCTGCTGCTCACAGAGTTAAGGTACATGCCCACAGACATTCCTCTCACCTAAAGAAAGCTGCCCCCACCTTCCCCCGGCTGCAGAGAGGGAAAAGGCACAGATGAAACCCTCAGAAAGTGATTCAAAGAAGGGAAAGTGAGACTGGAAAGAGGTAGATGCTGGAGAGAGCTGCTAAGAGCCACAAGGGAAGGGAGGAGCTTAGAAGCAGCAGCATTTAGAAGGCAGCAGGAACACCTGAAATGTACTCAGCTGCCAAGAGAGCACTGAAAACAAATGATTTTACAGAACTAAAGAAAACAATGAAAAGAAGGGGAATAGTATTTCTTCAATCAGTCCTTCAGTATATTTTCTGGAGGATGCTCACCTTCCTCCCCAGGTCTGGGAGGGAGGTAAAAGGAAGAGAGAATCACTGTGAGATGCTATTGAGGGTCCCTGTGTGCCTCAGTGCTTTATCTCTGGCCATGGCTGCTCTCCCTTCAGGGTCTTACAGACAGCCAGGCCACATCCCTACCTTGTAAATTATTTTATAAGTAATTCCTTTAATGAACAGCACTCCCATGCCTGTCTAGACCCTGTAGCCCTTTCTGTGACCCTGCTGCTGCTGTGAGCTTTCCCCACTCCTGTTCATGCCAAAGGCTCACCCTGATCCTCTGGCCCTGCCCATTGCCCAGGGCCCTGTGAGTCCTCTGGGTCTGAGCTTATCCATTATCCAATGCTTTGGGATTCTGGTCCACAGCAGGCTCTTTCTGTTATATGATCACAGGTCAGGATGAGACAAAGAGAAGAATGAATACCAAGAGACACGAATAAAGAACCAGGGGAAAAATCACTTTGAATAGAGAATATTGCCTTGTCTTCATTCTCCTATTTTCCCAGGTGCATGAGTGCATATTGGAAGAAATCTCCAGGAATATATTTTCCCCCTCACAAATATTATTACTTTTGTTTTAACTCCTCAGGGACTGGAGGGCTGGGATTCAGCACATGGTGTTAAAAGGAGATTTCTTGGGCACCACTCGCCACTCTGGGCCCCATCTTTCTTCCCACCCTTCATCTCCCAAGTTTCAGTTTCTTTGACATAGAATCTCTCCCTCTATTTGTGTATTGCTTATACAAATGAAGTCCAGTTTTTTGTTTTGGAGCTGAAAATGAAGAGAAAGAAAAAGCAATAAATAAGACAGCTAGGGGCAGGATAATTTAAGAAAATGCTGGAGAATCCCTGTTGATTAACCTGTATTGTAGAGGAAAACCTAGGGAGTGTGGTGCTCATTAAGGTGTAAGAAAAAATAGACAGTACAAAGGGATAGAGGAAAGGAGAAATCCAGCTGTTTGGGCCCTTACTACAGAAAAAAAAAAAAAGCGCCAAACCTCAAAAACAGAGTCAAACCATAGTACCAATCAAGGACAGAAAAAAAAAAAAGGAACAAAAAAATAAAGAATGTGTATAGAAACAGTAGAATTGGGTGAAGTAGAGACCAGAGAGCTCTAACCCATCATAAAAAGAAAATGCTGAGGTAGGGAACTAATGCTGCCACTACAGAGGTCACCAGGAAACTGCTGGGGGTGGGGAAGGAGGAGTGAGGAGGCATCCCTGAGACAGAATTCGCCCTGAAAGGGTCAAAAATAGTTACTGCCAAAGCAGGTTAGCTATAATTAGTGCATGGGAACAGACAGTAACAGGATTGTGATGCTAATGTCTGGGATTTTTGAAAGTATTCAGAAAGCTTTTTGTTCTCCAGCACTTGAAGCCCCTCATTGTCTTTGCATCCCAGGTTATTGATGGTTTCAACTACAATTCTGAATGCAGAGGGAACACAGAACTGATTCTCCCTTGCTGCTCTGGCTGAGCTGAGCTCTGGCTCAGCCCTTCAGAGGGAGAAGCAGGCAATGTCTTCATGGATGAACATTTCCCCTCTACAATTTCTGAGCCATGTACCACAGCCCCAAGCTTTCAGCATTCTCTCAGAATCCTTTACCATGTTTTTTCTTAGATGACTGGACGTGAAAATGTGCTTTCCACTATTATTATTACATTACTGTGCCTTCTTTCCCTCTACTCCTTTATTTTCTAACTGCTTTAACATGTTTGAGAACAAGCAGTGCATGAGAGTGCAACTCACACTTTAACAGACATCCATAAATTCAGACTTGAATTACACTGCTGGTGCCATGCTGTGCAGCTGCTGGGGGGAACTAGGCCAGTATGGAGCAGTTACTGACAGAAGAGATTTTCCTGTAATGGCACTGTTAGGGACAATTCAAGGGTCAGCATCTCCACTTTCCAAATATCTGTGAAGAGGCACAAACCCCCTCAGTCTAGCTGCATTCCAATATTGCATAAAATGAAGACCAAGCAATTTATCTTCCAGAAAATCTAGACTCATCACCTGAACTTCATGGGATATAATTCCCTTGGCTGCAAAACCACAAACACACTCATGAGCATATGAAAAATCTAAGTTTTACTTTCTGCACTTCCTACACTATTGGATGTCTCTCTCCTTCCTCCTGCACTGGCCTAAAACCAAACATAACCTTCCAACAGCATGACAGGGATAAGGGAGGCACAGGTTGGGACCTGAACTGGAAGAGATCTAAGCCAGACTGACCTCATCTGCAGAGTCTAAATCAAGTCTTCCTAACAGAAGACATAATCCTGCAACCTTGGCAGTGAATCTAGAAGAAATTTTGGCTTTTCCCCCAGGATAAAGGATAAACTTGCTCCAGGCTTTAAATCTGTCTGGGTAGGGAGAAGGCAGGAGAAGATCCACAGGATCCTCAGAGCAGATCCCATCAGGAACCATCCATGAGGATGGTCAGGACCAAAGAACAAATTTCCAGCATGACGTTTCTGGTCCATATTCTGATGAGTGAAATCTGCAGCTGCAGATGGAACAGCTCTGAGGTTTACCCTTCATCACCAGCACATTTCCACAACTCCTTAAATTTTCTTACTCAGCCTGATGCTCCAGGGCATCACAGCTCCTACAGTGCTTCAACATTTCACAAAATGCAGGTGACTGCAAGGCTGTGGATGAGCTGCTCTGTCAGGGTAGCGAGGGCAGCACAAGCAAGGGCTGGGGGATAGAGTTCATCCCTGTTTCCTCTTCAGGGAAACTGCTCAGTGTCTTCCCACCCTGGGAACCTGCCACCCCAGAAACGTGCCTACAGCCTCTGCTAAGGTAGCCCAAGCTGCAGTGGTGGCCCAGCAGAGCTGTTTCATGCAGCTACAAGATAAGTCTTTTAAATAACACAGTCCTTCACTATCCTTCCGAGCTGCTCAGCAAAATTTATTACCTGCTAATCACGAGCTGATTACAAGGTTTTCCTTAGTCTGCTGGAACACCCAGCAGTGTAAGTGGGCCATTTTTCAGTGCTCATTAGGCACTCTCAGAGCCCAGCATCACCCCAGGACACAAACAGAGCTGCAGGGGCCGAGGTTGCTGCCAGCTGCTCCAAGACTCTCCCTGGATTCTGCAGCTGCAGAGCTGAGGCCACCTCACCCCAGCTGCTCCCAGGTGTCCCCACCCTGGCCTGGCCTGCAGCTCACCTTCCCAAGGAGAAAGGAGCTGTGCAGGCACAGGAAGGCACAGCTCCATCCCACCCATGCTCTTTGCACAGCAAACGTGGCACAAAGCTCAGCCACAGCTTTGCTGGCCCAGGTGCTGCTCCTTCTCATGGACCCAGCAGCAGATACACCACATCGAGCCCACAAGCATAAATCCATTTATGTTATGGTGTTCCTAAAACCCAGAATGAAAGAGGGGCTTTTTTTTTACCCACACTGGGAAGGTACTTCTGCCATAAACCACTTCAGACCAAAGCAGCAGGTAAAGGAAGGACAAAGAGCAGCCAGGAGAGGTTAAGGTCAGTGAGATGGTACAGGAGCCTGCACTGCTCACCAACCCTCTCCTAACTCATTCCTTGCCCAGAGAAAATCTGTCAATGCCTTACCACTTGACTAAGGTGGAACCCTTAATTAACATTTGCAAATTATTTTCATATCCCCAGGTAAGAGGTGCAATACAAATATGTGGCATTATAAAAGAATTATAAAAGAAGAGCCCTTATGCCTGAACTCCCTTAGGAGTGCAGAGTAAAAGGAACTACTTAGGGAATAAAGAAAACACTAAAAACCAGTCTTTGAAATGTCATCTGCATTTTTGACCTCAGAAATATGAAAGTATATTTAGCTGGGACATTTAAAGAATGCCAGAGCCTTCCATGTTAGCTTTACCTTTACCCAGAACGGGACAGAGGTCATTGCTCACTGCATCAGAAGACAACTTGTTAAAGTGCAAAACCCTTCCCAGAAAGCTCTGTGCTTTGAACATAACATCCTCCATTACATTTGAAAGTTGCCAGTTAAACAGGATTGCACATAACAGGTTCTGGCAAGGAGCAAAGCCAAAGGACAGGCTGATTTAAAGTGACTCTGAACAGCGACCTGCAGAGAGCAGCCCCCTGCTCACAAGAGATTCCTGGGGCACTGGGCTTTCTTTGTGAACGAGGTTTGAGCTGGCAGCTAATGGGAGAGCTTTCTGCATTCCTCCTTTGTCACTAGGGACAAGCAAAGGGGAGACAGTGACAAATGACATTCGAGTGTAACATCATCTTTTTGTATTATTATTAAAAAATGGCTTTTGTGATTGCCTTTGGGGTTCCACATTCTCCAGGGCAGATTTCTGCTCTACATCACACGAGTATAAATCTGGAATAATGCCAGTGAAGTCAAAGGAAATATTTGGGCATTACGCAGACAATTTTTAGCAGAACTTCTGAAGACTGATCTAATTACAAGAAGGGACAAGCAGATATTCTGCCATTAGGTGAGGGGTGAGGGGAGCACAGCAGGTTGCACATGTTGTTTTGATCAAATTTGACTTTATCACATGCAAGCTGGAGGCTTTAAGGCACATAAAACTACTCCCCAAAATACTAAAAAATGTATACATTTTATACATTTTTTTGCATTTCCTGCCCTAAGATACCAGTTTATATTCCCAATAACCATATGTACATGAATCCTAAACTATATGGCAAGCAGAATTGCAGTCTGATGGAACAAGCCATGATTCAGGTAACTGCTAACCTCAGATTGACTAAGAGATGTGTTGATCTTAATTGCTGTTAAGAGTTCACACCCATAAACAGGGATGTTTATTTCCTCTCCTCATGATTTGTCTGGCTTCCTATTTCAACTGGGAAACATATGGAGAGGTAAAACATCATCTGCTGTGATACACACACTGCTGGGAAGGAACTCTAATGTTTCACATTAATGCTGTCTCATTCACAAGCCAGATCCTATTCTAAATGAACCAAAATCCTCAATAATTGCCTTAAAGCCCTGCTTGACACCCTTGTGACCACGAGTCAACAGTCCTGAGTCTACTATTTGCTTGTGAAATTAAAGCATATTAATACCTACATTTGCTGGAGTCATCCTCTGTGAAGCATCACTGGGCAGATGAAGAACTTTCAGATGTGCAAGACAAGCAGGTAAATATTAAGCAATACTCAAAAATGCCTTAACATGACACAACCTTATGGCACTGACAGTTCTGAAATTAGCAATAACAGTTCTGACCTGGAGAATTTTTGTGGATTTGCTGCTTCTTTTCATTCTACCTTCAGCCTGCAATAGACTGCATAGGCTAATGTAAGTTTGAGTAAACCAAATCCAAATTCTAATAAAATAGAGTTTTGAGGGGAAAAAAAAAATTCCCTCCTCCTCACATTTTTTTCCCTGCACACCTGATGCCTACTCCATCTTGTGCTCCTTCATACGATGCATCTTTCCTACAGAGTTAATTTTGATCACTTGGACTCAGCCAGCTGTGTGGAAGCTTTCAAGCACCAGGCTGTAACTTGGACAGAGCAGCCAACAAACTGACCAAGTTGGCATGGCAGAAGCACAAGCTCAAATTAAATCCTGTTGACTTAGCAGGAGGCTGTGAGGAGCAGCCCCTGAGCTGGCAGTCAGGCCCCAGCAGCTCACTGAACCCACTGACCAGAATATTCAACAGCTTGTCAAAGAATCCTCCTCTCCAAACACACATTAATCCCTGCTTTGGAAAAATTCCCTGCTAGCCCTGAGATTACTGTCAGGTTTATTTTCCAAAGAAAATATTTCAAAATATAAATATTTGTTCCTCCTTTGAATAATTCTTAATACTTATTATCTTTTTAAAGATTTTCATACTCATTAAAATAACAAGATCAGCTGTGCTTGGTTGAAGCCCTCTGTATTCACCATTCAGTTCCTCAGCTTACACTGGAGTCTACAGACAGTAGATTTTAGAGGCAAAAATCAGGTCTCTCTCTGCAGTCATACACTGGGATACACACAGCAATGGGGCTAAATTATAATTATTGCAGTAATTAAAGTAATCCCACATAATGAGAGAACATCCCGGGAAATGAAATAAGCTGACACAAGAGAAAGTTTCTTATTCCTTTATGCAAATGAATTCAGGTAACCATAGCCTAAAATTTCTTCCATTGTGGGCACACATCTGGTGTTTCATCAGTTTTGAGAAATAAAATGTTTTCTTCCCTTGGCTGCAGCTCCTCCCTGGTTTCTCTTGGTCAAATAAATCTCCAGAATGGAAGATGAAGCCTGTGGCTGGGTTATACATAACAGAAGAGTCACTGGGTTGACCTTACCTCCAAACAAACACTGAAAGACATTTTTCTCACTGAAGGATAAAATACACCAACACAGAGGCTGAAGATTTCTTTTTCTTCCCAGCTGCCCCCTTCCCTTAAAATGCCTGAACCCTCATGAGCAATGACTCTGCACCCCACAGAATGGGCCACAGGGCCCCTCTCTCCCCCAGAGCTGCTCCTTGGGAAATGCACTGGAATTCACTGGAAACCAAGTTTGAATTTAGCTTTGCTGATGACCTATTGCATTTTACTGAAGGATTTACATATACATAAAAGTCTGCCAGAAAATAAACAAATGCTGTATCAATTGAGCTTCCCAAAACCTGCAACAGTGTGACTGGATCCCAATAATCTCACTTTTCTGAGAGTGCTGTTACATTGCTGAGAAAGAACAAAGCCAAATGCTATAAAAACACCTCAGAAAGCCGAATCCCATTTTTTTGCAGCCTTGTACCACACCAGAGTTTTCAGACACCAGCCATTTTTCTTGATTTACCAAGACCTCTCAGGTGTTTCTGCCACTCAGCAATTACTTGCTCCTGGCCATTTTTTTTCTCCTTTCCACACCACAGTCAGCAGCATCCCTAGACTGTAACTTTGCTTTATAGCCTCAGGCCAGTTATGAAACCAGAGCATTGTTGCAGTGAGAGATGAGTGATTCCAAGGTACCAAGGAGCAGAAGGGCTTGGGGAAAGCTGTCCAACTCTGAAAAAAAACCCCAAGCACACACATGGTCCAGAAGTGATGGGAGAAAGGTGTGTTTTTCTCACACAGGGAGAGACTCATGGGATGCCCTCTCCTATTGCCAGGTTTGTCTGACACAACAGGCACAAAGCAGAAAGTCTGTGCCTGAAACAGAGGAGATGCTGCCAGAAATGCTCTCTGAATCTCATCTGGTGTGTACAGAGTCACAGAAAACTGCAGAATTTCAAGAGCTGACCAAATAGCTTGAAAACTGGCCTTGGAATATGAGAGTCAAATAGAATCAGTGAGTTTTTTAGCAAATAGGTGAGAGTTCACCCAATTAGTTTGATAATCCCACAGAGAAATGGTGGGAGCTTTACTCCTGTGATCCAACAGCTGGATGCTCTACTACAAGATGAACTTCCTTGGAAAAGGAAAAATCTCTCTGGTGTGGTGTGCTCAGGATCAAAATGTTGGTTCATAGGACAGGCAATCCTGCTGAGTTTTCCCTCTCTGTCCCCATGGAACATGCTCTGCTTCAACAAAATCTCATCTCCTGAAATCCTAATCATTGTTCTCTCTGTGGCAAGATGCTTAGTTCTGGGTTGCTTCTATAAAATTCTGAAGGACCAACTTGGATTTCTTAAAGCAGGGAAGCAAAGTGGGGATGTGCACTCCCTATTTCCACTGATGGAAAGGCATGGCTGAACAGCAGCTTGGATTGTATGACTGTGCTCTTTTCAGTCTATTAACAATTAATTAATTGTTAATTAGATAATTTCAATTAACATCTGTGATACAGCAAAGAAAAACACAAAACTGGTGCAGGGAAATGGGACACAATTCAATAAAAATGTTCCTAACTCTAGAAACAGATCACCAACACACTCAAATAGGTTTCTCCACTCTGCACAGCCTTTACTAGCACTACCTAGAGAAATTTATTTCCTAGATAAACATTTTTTAAAAATAACACTAATTCTATTCTGACAATTTTTGTGTTTAAATAGAAAATTAAAGAACTGCTACATATTCATTAGACATGGAACAACTCTAAGTGTTGTGCCACACCATTAATATTATTTTAGTCTCTTTTTCCTCCTGTAAGAAGCAATACAATTTTTCAAACCATCAGTTCACATTACTAAAATGGGAAAAAAAAACCCCAAGACATGATAGGTGAAAATGAAACACACAAGGCCTTAATTCAGTGAATAATAACTTACATAATTTAATAAAACAAGACAGGAGTCCTCTCACTGAGGTCAAAAAAAATAATCACTTGCTTTAAGTTAGCTCTGTACCCATAGACCTCGCTGCTGTTTCCCTTTGATTCTTACTTGGAGGGAGAATTACTGCAAAATTGTTGTCCCCTGTTGCTCTCCCTGTCTTTTGCTGGAGATTGTCAGGACAACAGACAGAGGGTCTTCTCCCAGCATTCTGGTTTATTTGCACCAGCAACACGTTACCCAGCAGCCTGTGGCTGGAGAGATGAGGTGAGCACACTCTTCTTTCTGCCAGCGCCGCGCCGTCCTTGGGAATCCTGAGGAGTGAATGAAGAGGTTAAAGCCAGGAATGTCTCTGTGTATGCAGCAGCTGGGTGAAATTAATCACCTGGACAAGAAATCAAGAGTCTGCCAGTGCCCTTTGTGCAATTAAAGGGTATAAAGTAAGAAACTGTACACAAAGCAACTGAGCACAGCAGCAGCGAGGTTTAACGCAGCCTGGATGTTATTTTACCAGAAGAACAATCCGCATAGCAAAGATCACTGAGAATTAGTCTTGTTCTCCAAATACATTTGGTGTTTGTACAAAATGTTCCATTTCCACTGGGAATGCCTACTAGGTACCTGCAGAACTTGAAACAGTTTTGTGATCCCTAGGACAGGCAGCTGATTTGCGGGAAATGATTTACTGTGAACACACCACTCACAAGAGTAAGTTATGCCAAGGATTGACTGCAATTTCATATAAGCAAAACAAAACACTGCCTTTTGAAAGGCATCACAGAAAACTATCTTTTCAACTGCTGAAATGAAAATAAATGCCTTTTTTCACATCAGCACACAGTAACAATCTCTCAAGCATTTCCACATAAAAGCTTCTTAAGCTTTGAAATGGCATATTTAAGCTAATTGTTCTGTGCTAAAAGAAACAGAAAAAGCAGTAAAAAGCATGTTCCTTCTCTTTACTTTTTCTCCACTATAACACCTGATGTCTTTTCTTACATAATTACCAAAACTGAGTGCATCTACTTTAAAAATATAAGAACTGAAATATGCATTTACCTTTTGCTGTTCCTTTTCTACCCCCTTCCTTTTAAGCTGTAAAATCATGTTCTGAAGCCACTAAAAGTAGTGTGACATCTGTGAAATGATGCATTTTGTTCCTAATGCATGCACTCAGCTGCAGATTTGACTTTGAAGTACTTAATTCTGAAATATCTAAAATAATCCCATGTCCCAGGGAAATGGCACTAAAGCATTCAGAACCACGTCTTTCTTACAAAAGGGTCACGGTGACAAAGGGACCAGACACACCTCATCCTTTTCAGTTCTGCTTTGTCACCAGCTTTCCTGTCCCCCAGAAACCACACAGCCTCTCTGCTCCACACAGCCCCAAGGCTCACATGTCCCCAGAAAGGAATTCAAAAGACAGGATAAGAAAAGTTTTAGGATGAAGTGTCTCAGACAGTAGATAAGGTAACGGGATGCAGAGTGGAAAGGCCAGACACAGAGCTGTAACCTAAAATGCATATGTCTGGTAAGAAGGCTATTTTGTGTTTATATTTCAATTTCCATTGCCTCATTTTTTGTCCTCCTCATTCTGTTCCTGTTAACTTCCAGGCAAGCCACACAATCCCCTTTAGAGCCCAGGGTTTGAGCAGAGGATTGCTCCAGCATCCACAACACAGGGAGCAACATGACATGGAGAAGCTGGGGAGAGGCTGCAGCTTTGATTTAACCCACTTCTTGGAGCTAGAGGTGAGGAGGGAAAAGGATTAAAGTCCCAGACATTCACACCCATAAGAAAAACATAAGGTGTTTTTCAGGCAGCCATGCTGAGACCTTCTCTGAACCATGCATTGTCTCCAACACTTCCCCAGAACGAGTACTGCAAAATATGGGTTTTTTTCCTGCAATATAGTCCTTTTCTTCTTCAGCACTGCAACCACTCACTGCCAATTACCAACTTCTTGCTTTTCGTGTTTACACCTGTATGATCTTAGCAGCTGATGGCAGAGCCAGAGATGTGGCATCTCCTCACCCAGGGCAGACATAAGCATTCACATGATAAACGTGCTTGCCTCACATGCCTTTAATTTTTGGTGATTTACTTAATCAGGTCTCACAAAGAAGAGAATTAAATCCATGGCTATTAGAAACAATGACTGTTTTTTAATAGAGACAATAATTTTGCCCAGGCTGGCTGAATCCATTCAGTGTCTCTGTGCTTTCCCTCTGGCTGTATATTGCAGTCACACCCTCACATGCTCACTTTGCTTCTGTAAGGCCTTTTTAATAAAATTAACACCACTGCAAACCCACTCCTTGACTCTGCCAAGCAAACAGCATGACCCTACTCATTAGAGTCAGGGAGCCATTCGTGCACAGACTGGCAAATTCACCATCTATTAAAATAAAAAAAATAAGGTATCCCTAAACTGGAGGAGTTATTCAAAGTTTTACTCTGCTGGCAGCAGAAATGTATTATGAAGTGAAAACTACCATTTAAATAAAGAAGAAAGAAGTCAGCTAGGCAGAGACATGAAAGGGAGACAAATTCTGAACCCTTGTCAAACTGACAGAAGCAGCAGCAGCACTGGAGCACTCAGGGCCAGGCTGTGGTACTGCACTTCCATGGACTGAAGACCTCATTGAAGGCAGACAATACTCAGCTCAAAAAGCAGGACACACTTTTGCATCAGGAATTTCCCCATGCACAACACTCATTTAAATGAGACAACTCTTTCAATCTCTGTCACAGGTATATTTTTAAATGGCAAATCACAGACATGCACATTTTCTGGCCAGAGTACCATCAAATTCCTATTAACTACTATTTGCTTCAGCTGCAATCTCAGTACTAACTCTTCTAGTAATCTCAGAAATACTGTATACATTTTTCCTCTTTAATGTTGAGATATCATGACTGTCAGTAACCAAGATCCAGGATCATGGGATATTTGCTTCTAACAAGAATCCATTTTGCTGTGGATATAGGCCAATTCTGAAGTCTGGTAGCCCTGGAATGAGCATGTTAGTAAGAATAAGGAAGTTAAAACGAGTATTTCCCCAGGCACCCATGGGAACACAGCACCTCCAAATCTGGAGAGTTTCAAGATACTGGGTTAAACACTTATTAAAACATAACCAAAAAGGCTATTCCTGAACTTTTCAGCAGCTTCCCAGTTACTATTCACTGGAACTACTGGCTCAGGGCACAGAGAACCATTAAAGCACGGGGGAACTTGGGAAAAAGCATACAAGTGAGGCTCAGCACATAGGAAAAGCACTGGGAAATAGCCTGAGGAGTTGCAATGTTTGAAGAGATAGCTCAAGTGTTTAGGAATGGAGTGGGGGTGACACTCATCAGTGCTTATTGCAGTGTGTTCATGGCTTTTTTGCACTCTTCACACTGTGTTTTCCAAGAACACTTCCTGCTGCCTGCCATGGGTTTGTCCAGCCACACATACCTGCTACCCAGCTGCTGAGGGAAATACCTTCTGTAGTTCAATCCAAGTTATGTGGGGAGAAGTTTGTCACTAATTTGAGATAAAGAAATTCTGCATTGATTTCTGATGTACTGGGGAAGATGAGAGGATTCCAGGAAAAAGGGCCAATGCTGGTGAACTGGTGGACTTGGCACTGCTGGGGTAATGGTCAGGCCTGATGGTCTTAAAGGTCTTTTCTAACCTGCATGATTCTGTGCAGATTCCTGAACAACTGAATTCCATCTCTCCCTATGCTTTCCACATGCATCAGGACTTGCAGCCTAAACCAGACCTTGTTGATGTCCAAAAGATGCTTTTTTTAAATTGCCATTTCATTCCTCTCCAGTGACTAGACTATGGAGCAGATGCTGTCTTCTCAGGATCACAGATCTGTTAGCAATAATTACAACAGACCAGTTGCAAGCTAACAAAAAATCTGATGGAAATCAGAATTCTTTTGAAACTAAAAATATCAGGGGCTCTTAAATGGAATAGCAAGAAAGGCTTGGTGAGCATTAAACAAACAGATGAGATTAAAAATGTGTTAGACACTTACAACACTGTATCCAAATGTGCCCTATTAATAGAGAGATTTGTCAATTGCACTGATTTTTAAAGAAACAAATCCCTAAAGATGAAAGAAGCAGACTAATAGAATTATATCTACTGTGCTATTTTTCAAAAATCAAGAAGATAAATAAAATGAGAACTTAATCTAGAAAACCACTGGGATAAAATAAACTAGGAAAATACAGATTCGGACAATAAGAGAAGCTGTGTTTCAATTAAAGTCTTTGATTATGCAAGATAAGTATACTGGCAAATGGAATTTTCTGCTTTATTTGATTTCTTTAGGAAATAATATCTTTCTTCTCTGTTTCTGCCCAAAGTATCAGAAAACGCACCCCAAAAAGAAACAAAAATCTCCCACTGTCACCTCACTGGACACAAGCTTTTCTCCCACCCCTGAAGCCAGAATTTCTTGTGTGCATTACTTCATCCATACTGTACTTTAAATATGCTGCTGCTGCTATAGTGCTCTAACATTTCAATTTGCTTGTGCTATTTTCAACATTTCCTTTAAGTTCTTTACAAGAATATACAAAGGAAGAAAACTGTTTATTGAATAAAACAAAGTCTATCCTCCTCCTAAACAAAACCTTCATCAATCTTGCATAGACCTCAGTTTCTTATTGTATAGAAAACAAAAATAAATCCTATAGATGTCTGGAAGGGTATCCTGCAGTGAGAAATTTCAGGATATTTATTTCATTTCTTAGACTGAAAGTAAGTTTAGAACCAACACTTTGTGTACTACCTTTCTGTAAGATACAGGCACAAACCAATCATCTTCAGGAATTGTTTATACTTAAAACTATTCCCTTAGACTGATATTTCAGACTTAAAATATTAGCACATTCATATACTGCATTCTAGGAACATTTGACTTAAGAACAATCTGCATAGGCAAAACTATGGTAAAATGGATATATCCTGAAATGAATTTCAACAAAGCAAACTGCCACACCACATTCTTGGGTCCTTTAAGCTATGACAGACTTATCACCATGATATTTCAGGATTTGATTACCAGCTGTATAAGAAAATTTTTTGGAGGACATTTATCAGACATCATTGTATATCATTTTTTATTGATATATTCTCAACAGCAGCCATCTTGCACCCTGAAAGTTCTTTAAAAGTCTATAAAAACTTGGCATCAGTTACAGTGTGCAAGAAGGAAAAGAAACAAACAAGAACAGTTAGCACTGAATATTTTCAGTGCACATTCTAAATCTAGGAAACAAAACTCCATTTCTCTTGTGTTGCAGTTTGTCACCTTCCCAGTAGAGACTTGCAGATTTACACAGGAGGAGAGACAATCCCAATCCAATCTTAAAACATCTCAATCATTCAGTCTTTTTCCTCGGCCCAACTTATCACTTATCCTCAGAGATCACAGCAGTTTCACCAGGATGCTCTGTCTTCAATTTTTTCCGAGTTGGCTCTCCCAGGATCAGGGCTGTGCAGTGCTCCAAGGACTGAGCAATCTCATCAATTGTCCACCTGTCCTCGTGCAGGGCGTGCTCCTCCAGCGTGAACGGCCCCTGCTTGGTGCGGGTCAGCTCCTGCACTGTGGCACAGGTGGAGAGCTCTGGAGCAAAGGAGGAAAGAGGGATTGGACAAAGTATATGGACTAACTTTAAAAGTGTAACCACTTCCAGCTCACTTTAAATGTATTTTTCTATGTAGCCGTCTACATTATTCTGCTTTGTTTGACAAGGAAGGTCACGAAGATTTATCTGCCTTTATCTTCTTAAATTTGACCCAAGGAAGTCCTTTGATTTCAATAGCTGTCCACTGTAGTAAAGAGTTCAGAATCTGACAGAAAGCTGTCAAGAATTTTCCCAGATTTAGATCAGAATGAAAAGTGAGGAAATAATGTGATAAGATGTAAGCAGAACATTCTGCATTCCCAAGTGACCGTGAACTATTTTTCCACACATTTTGAGGCCTTAGCGCCTCTTGCCTTCAAGAGATATTTTGAACATTTTTATCCTGTGCTGCCTATCAGGATATTAGAAACTAAGATAAGGAAAAATGAAATATATATTCAAATGCTCTCCTATGTTAAATAAATACCAGCAGGACATAATTACATACCAAGAAGGTACACAAGCACACTAAAATATTCTTCCCCATCCTTTCTGATGCAGGAAGGTTTTTATTTCATTCCCAATTTTTGAAAAGAAGCCAGCCTTGGACAGACTTTATCTTGGTTTGTCATTAAAGGGCTAAACATAAGCCAGTATGCTCAGAAGGCAGTAACAGAAACTTGGACTTGCCTAAGCACAAATAACAACATTGAAATTCACAGGGTTATCCCACATTACTTGCCTTCCTGCAAATGTATCATTTAATAAAAAAAAAGTTTGAAATGGATTATCTATTCTCCATCATGCAGTTTGATAGATACAGAGCACAAGACAAATAACCCTGTGGGAAAGCAAAACTATTCACAGTTCAGGCAGAGGAGAAAGAAAACACTCGAAAAATCATCACCAGTGTGGAAGTCTTTCCAGCAGATAGGGTTTATTATGTGCATGGTAATGTTCTGTGCAATCTGTTTTCAAAATGTGATGAATAATGTTTAAAAAGACAGTATCTTTCTTCTTCTCATCCTTAATCTGAGTTAGCTTTAACACATAAAAGAGGAGGGGAAAAATTCCCCCCCCCCCGCTTGCCTTGCCTTATCTTGCTCAGTGCTATTGCTTGCTCCATTTTTATCACCTGGCCCCCAAGGTCCCTGGCAATTATTTAGCCATCATTCCCCCATGCCCCTAAGGAAATTACCTGAGTGTATAAAAACAAGTGATAGCACTGCAATTCTGCAAAATAACACACAGGTCTAGTTACTTGAGATATACAGAATGACAAATTTTTTCCATAAACACACACTTGTTCCTTACATTGTCATGCTTTTTTTTTCATACCTACCTTTACCAATGTCATTGACCAGGCTCCTGACATAAAAGCCACCACCACATTCAACATCTGGAATGTTAAAAGTGACATGGTAAATTGCCAGTGCCACGTGAAATCTACTTTACATAGAAGCCATGCCCCCACACAAATGTAAAAATGCGCTAAGCAAACAACCCAGTGATAAAATATTTATAGGATGCAACATCAATTATTCATCCTGTAACATATGTGAGGGTGAAATTGCTAAGCTAGACAGGAGGGAAAGCAAATAAAATGGCAACTGTACTAACTCACCAGAATTTAAGTATCTGCTATGGCATGTTAAGGAATGCTTCAGTCCTATTCATTTTAAGCATTTCAGGTTGATTCATATTTCTAATGATGAAAGCAAGTTATTTCAAGTATAGCCTAAACTGACTATCAGTGCTTTTCAGATACTGCAAACAGACAGCTCCATTAAAATTTTAAAATTCACCTTTAACTTTCCCTGCTCTCTCAGGCTTTCTCTTCCCCCTCTGCCAATGATCAGCTACTTGTCACCCAACCATAAAGTAAGGGCTGAAGTCACACAGCACTGAGTTCTGTCACTCATACCTGCACATCATAAAACATCTGCTCCCTCACAGGACTGGGGATCAACTGGGCAGACAGATCAATGCAAGGCATCATCTCGACCTTACAGTAGCATTAAACATTTACAAGAGTCTTTTTTGGTTTATTTATTAATATGCTTCTTAATGTACTACCCAAGTTTCTTGATGAATGACAGAAGGAAGGATAAGATCCTGCCTCCTCAACAAGAAAGGGGTCTGACAGTAACTGAAACTGGTCCTGGGAGAGCTGCCAGCAGGTTTGGGAATCTGTGTAAAAGAATGGCAAAGTGAATTAAGCAGACCTGAGAAAGGAATGAGTTGGAGGCTGCAAAATCATGGACAGATGCAAATAATCCCCTGACCAGCCTCTCAGAATTTTGCCTCACTGAGAGATTAGATATAATCAGCTTAACTTAAAACGAAAATACCATGTTTTTAATGCAAAGTGAAAGCCTCTGCACATGGGCTCACACCAAAATAAGTAGCTGAGTGAAATGAAACCCATTTCACTCTCTTAGTCCCATTCTGAGTGTAAATAAACATTAACAAGCTAGGAGCATTGCTCTGTGTAATAATCTTTGACCTTTACCCAGCGTGAACAATGGTGGCTGGAACTGCTGGAGAGAAAGGCTGTACACTCTCACTGGCCGAGCAGGCTTTGCTTCCACTGCTTCCCCTCTCTTCATCAGAGTTGAAAGCCTTTCTCCATCCTTCTTCAAAGCAGAATAGCTGATCAGACAGAGCATGAAAATGTGTGTCATATGGTTGTAACAGAACAGGCTTCCCATTCTCCAGATCCTGGTAATATTGTACAAGGGTAGAACACATTTTACTGCTCTCCAAGTACTCACAAAAACCCAGCGAGTGCTGCTGCTGCAATCTCTTGGACACAGAATCATCCCATTTACCAGTAGCTACATAAACCAGAAAACAAGATATGGCCCTGTATTTCTCTCTTGCTGTGCGGATTTAAAAGCATTTTATCACTCACTTTGCAGTTTATGAAATAAAAGGGTTTCTATGAAGGTTACAACACTTGCAGCTGCTCTAACATCCCGTGTCTCAGAAGTCAGCAGGGCATCCTCTGTTTCAGTGTTATGTTGAGCTGAGCATTGGGACCTACTCAGGCAACTCCTGCAATTCTGCACTGCACCTTTCCTTGTCCCACACCAGGGTCTTTCCTGAACAGCAGCTGCCACGTTCTAGGATATTTAGGGAACCACTACAGAACCACAGAAACCGATTTCACTGATTCCATGGAACTTTATCCAAAGCTCAAACTTTGGTCACGACAGAAAGATGACCATAGAAAAATCCAAAAGGATCTTGCTCACAATATTAGAGAGCAGTTTGAAACAGGTCACATGAAGCAGAACACGTGGGGCATTACTGACCTTACATGGCTCACACTGGAACCACAGTAAGTGACACATGGCAAATGCAAAGGAAAGCAGGCTAGCTTAAATCACCAGAAAAGCCATCTGTCACAAGCTAAGTCATGCACACTGACAGCTACTATGGCTCACCTGACCAGACAAAATTTGCTAAGCTACACAAGCTCAGTCATTAATTGCTCATTCATACTCTAAGTTTTCAAAAAAGTAATTCAAAGTCATTTAAGGTACTTCCACAGATATAGCAGTAAGACTGGAAGACAGAAGACAAGCCCTACAAAGCTGTTTAAGATTTTTGCTACTTTACATTTACCCAAAACACCCACAGACTCCAGGTCACCATTTGTGCTGGATCTTCAAATGGACATGACCTGCACTTGCAAATGTTAAACTCCTGACTGCCTGCCCTCTATCCTCTTGTCAAAATGTGTCTAAATACTCCTGAGAGAACTGACTTCTGCTGGCAAATCCTGACAGCCAAACACAACTGTCAAGAGTGTCTGAATATCATGGAACTTACAGTGGAGGAACTTGCATGATGTCCCCTGTGAACTTTTGCAGAACCTTTTCAAGATCACCTTTTGTTACCTGGTCTGGGAAAGAAAACAGTCAGTATGTTAGTATTGATTATTCACATGGCACCAATGGCATCAATCACATTCTGCAAGCAGATACAAGGAAGAGTTCCCTCTCTTCAGAATTTAGATGGGGTGAAAAACACCAAAGAAAAGAGATAAAAACCAGATTGTAGGCAGGAATGTGAATTATCACAGAAGGAGTGGAACAAACTGTCCAAGGTGATCAGGACAATATGGATACTTTCAGAAGGGCAGAAATCCTCCTTAATGTTTTCTTTTGTAATTCCCCTCTCTTGAGGCTGCAAACTCATCTTTCTTGGAAATGATATAAAAGCTACAACGTTTGGAATATTCTCATTTTTTAAAAAAGCACCAAAAAGAATAAAATGCCCATCTAACCCAGGGAACTTCTCTCTAAGAGAACCTAACTGCAGGGAAAAATACAACAGATTATTAGAGAACGAAACCACTGGTGTAGAAAAAGACTTTAACTGAAACAAAACATCAAAATTTCCCTGTCAAACAACTAACCTGCAAATGTACTCTGGGGTATAGTTATATATTAAGTAAGGCAATCTTACTAACAAAATTCTGTAAAGGAAAGACAGCTGGTTTAGGCAATGTACTTTCTTTCAAGAGTACACACAGACATCTGTCCCACTTTTATTGGAAGGCTATAACCTAAGTAAGCTGATTGCACTAGTCTTCTGAAGCTCTATTCAACAAAAATCACATTCATCCCTAATTTGTTTAGAGAGTGCAAACATAAGATCTGTAATCACAAGGCACTTCAGTGCATTGCTACTGTCTAGGGCTTGACTAGCCCTGTTTCTCCTAAGTAATACTTAATTAGTGTCATCCCTGGTAAGTCAACAGCATTCTGGAACACAAACCAACCAAATTTATCGAGCCTTTGCTGTATTTTGAAGCAGACCTTTACTTGCAAACCTTAAAAGCCAGATGTACTTCATGCTGTAAGTAAAAAGGATGAGATTTCTTTTTGCAGCAGCTCTGGGAGATGATCCTGTGGTTCCTCATTTCTATAAAGCACACTTTGCAGCCTCCAGAACAGATGCTGTCCCTAGGCCCAAGCAGCTGTCCCAGGATGTGTTATTAACAGCAAGGTTGCAAGGCACAAAACTCCAAGATGCTGAGAGAGACTGATTTACATCAGAATAGGGGCTAGGAACAACAGAATCTCTGAATCTTCTGAATCAGTAACTCTGAATCTTCTGAAGAATTTCTTACATAGTTATTTCAATCTTGTTTCTAATTAGCAACATAGCACAAACAAAACTACATGGTGGAAAGTCAGCATGACCTGGCTCCATGACAGTGATCCTGTCAGCCTTCTTGTGAACCCCAGGCTGCTTCAGGTTAAAATTCAGTCACTTTTTTAAGACATAAGTGCCCCTTGGAATTCCAATCTTCACCACATGAACTGCATTTGTGGGCAGGGCATTTAATGAGACACCTGAGTTCAGCTCTGGCTCTAATCTCATATTCCCTTGACTGAGAGGTTACATGTGGCCTCTGAGGAAGTCATTCATGATACAGGCAAGGTCTGTCTCAGGAGGAAAAAAAAAATCCCCATGTAAGAATATGCATTAAGCCATTAATAAACAAGAGCTGTGTTGTGTTATCGAAGTAAATATTTACAGATGCATTTGCTAAGATCTGGTGTGCTTTTGAGCAGTGGTGACTACTGACTGATTTTCCTGCTACAAAGGAAGGAAAATAAAGTTACCAAACCAAAAGGTGCCATTTGTGCCACAACCTCAAAAGCCTTCACTGAAGGCTGATTCTGCCCTGTGATTGTTAACAAACTACTCCAAAAGAGAACACAAGAATTATCCATGACAGTGTACCAGAAGTTCAGCAAATGGCCTCAATTCAGCCTGACCAATCACAAATTATCTGAAAACAGACAAGCAGAATCCTGAAAGGACTACACTTTCCAAATTATTCAGGTAGCTCTATCAAACATGTATCTCAGCATAATCATCAGAGACCTGAAAAAAGCCTCATTAATTTTGTTCTCCATGTCTGAATATAGCCTGTAGGCAGCTGGGAGGAAGTGGGTTTCAGATTGTACATTCCTGTACACAGTTACAAATATTAAAAAAGGGCTACTAACATTAATGTTCTCAAAAAAGCACCAGAGGAATACTAAATGCTACTTGCTTCCAAAGTCAGCATCTGAAAGCCTGGCAGCAGTATGAAACCATAACCTAATATCATGTAGAAATGCAAACTTGTTGTCTGGTAAGAAACAAAAAGCTACAAGAAGCTCAGGAGGGGTTGAAAGCAAGGAGCTCTCTTCAGTACATCCTGACATTGTGACTGTCCAGTTTGCTTCCTAAGCTGCTGTCTAGGGACACTCTAAATGTAACGCTTTCTTACAGTTAATATAGCTGGCAACTTTCTGTAGGCACTTTCCTCTTAAGTTCCAATGAAGTCACCCAAGAGGAGTTTTATACAGCTTGCAAACTGGTTTAGTGCCCTTTCTCTGCACTAAGGCCCAGTCCTGGATGATGTTGGCACTGCAGGATTTATATTTCTTTGCTCTGCTTCTCCAAGGATCCTTGTAGGCTTCAAAAGAAAACTAAGATTCAACTCAAACATCTGGTTTGCCTTTTCTTGAAGCCTGTCAGGGTTAGAAATTAGGGATGGTGGGCCAAAGACAAACCAAATTGTTTTGGAGAACTGGAAAAGATGAGGAATACAAAATATGTAGGTACAATGGAGAGCAAAAAAGGAGTCCCCCTGCTCTTTTCTTTCTGAAGAAATCACACCTGACTGATTTGCACCAACATGGAAAGCAACTGAGATCAATGTCACGAGCATTTCTTTCAGCTGTCACTTTTGGCAAAAGGCAACTGCACCCCAAACTGCACTGCCCTAGCAATGCCAGTGCTGCTCTTCATGAGACCACAGGATGAACTGGATCATGCAACTGATCTCAGTTTAAAATGACAAGCAGCACAAAAAAAGGGGGTATTTTTAAGCCAAATCAGTTCCCCAAGCACACAGTCTAACAGAAAGGTAAACCACCGTAAAAGAGGTGGTGCAGAGGTGGGAACTGCCGTGACAGGAGCTGCCAGGGAGAGAAACACACACAAAAACAACACTCTAAATTCTGTCTGCAGTAAACAATACAAAATGAAAAAAGCAGAACTAATGTTTCAAAAAATGGATTTTTATTTTTTTAATTAACTGACCATGGAAACTGCCTCTATTTGAAATGGTATTTCACAACTTATGTGTGAGCAAGGATCTCTGAATACTTCTTAGCGCAGCACAACCCCAAATTTCCACTTTGAGAAGTACAGACAAGTACCAAGAAAGTGAATCATGACTTCATTCAACCATCATGAAGTATTGGCAAGTCTAACACCATGTGGATGCTCAGGCCTCCAGAAGCTTAAAGACTTAGAACTTGATCCTGAAGCATAAATAAATGATCCAACATCGCTGAATAACATTGTCTAGTAATTAACACTATTTATAATGTGGACAAGAAACTCACGTTTGCCTGCCTCATGAGAAAAGGAAAACTGCAAAAGAAAGGAGATTGGGAGTGAGAAGAAAAATCTAGGCTATCTTTTTCATCATGCCATTAAAAAAAATTATTTACTTCATGTACCTATTACCAGATACAAAGAATGTCAGACCTGGAGAGTTGCTAAGCAACTGGTTATCTATTATTTTTTTCAGATTTTTTCCCCCAGGGTTGTGAAAGAACTAATAACAAATACTTTTACTGTGATACTACGCTGTTTCTAAAATGCCCAGCAAAGCCAGTCAGGATGAGTTCTGAAGCCTTAAACCCTTGCACTGTGCTCTGCCAGTCAGAAAATTTCATTTATTAAAGATGTACGCAAGACCAGGATCTGGAAGATAGCCACATGTGGAATGTAGTTTATGCCATCCTCATTAAATGTTAAGCAGTCTGTAGGTGAAGTGGTGTCCTAGAGGAAAGAACCAAATACTTTATTCCTCCACTGGCCTTAAAGGGTTTTACTAAAAGAGGACTCCTGAGACTACACTCCGAGAGAGGAAAATGTTACTGGACACAGCACGTCATTTGTCAGCCTGTCAAAGATTTAAAATGACACAGTCCTGCCCAATTCTATTTCCTCTCTCCTAATCTAATGCCTGGTTTGTTTTTTTCCAGCAGAAATGAACACTTGCATTGGACATAATTGCATGAAGCTGGTTTGAATTATATGAGCACTGAAGTTGAAGATGAAATAATCTTAGTTTAATTTCACATTTAAACTTAATTCAGAGTCCCAAACATCTCTTCCGCTTTCCTATGACAGAAACCACTTATGCCTTCAAATTACATCAAGTATATAGATACATTTAGGCTTACCATAAGGTTTTTCTTCAGTTACTTTTCCTGTAGCATCTAATGTATCAGTAGCCTTGCCCAGCATTCCAATGGCAGTGTACTTCTGGGAAGGAATAAGAGAGATTGGTGAGTCAGGTCTTCAAGGCTGTTTCTTAGGATCCTTTTTTCTTTTTTCTTATTTTTTTTAAGATAAAGACTGCAACTACCAATTACTTCAAATCAGAGCCGGAAGAATACTGCCTAAGTGGTAAATCCAACAAGTCTGTAAGCAAAAGTCAAGATGAAAAGACACAGAATCAAACAAAAGGTAAATCCTGTATTACATGTGCCTGTGATTTCAGTTTTAGAAACCCAAGGAAGAAGCAACATGGAATCTAATTTTTACTAGAAATACATCAATACCATAAAGAAAATAATAGGGTAGTAACATCAAAGACTCTGTGGGGTGTCATATGTCACGGCTGAAGCAAGGCACAGAGGAGTACCTTTCACAGACAATTTTTCTGTTCCTTTGCACATTAAAAAAAGACACAAAGACCTTCACTTGTGAAAGCAAAACACCCACTGCCAAGACAAAGCATTACAATGGTTCTGCCATTGTAATGCAGGGATATGCAGTAGCCTGAAGCTGCAGTTTTGAACTCCTGGGATCTGGTAAGGACCTTGTGACCAGCACAAGGAGTTCAAGGTCGCTGAGTAACATCTCTGTTCATCCTGAGTTCTTTGAATATTTGTTTCAGGGTTTTTCAGGGTTCTTCTCTAAAAAATTCTTCAGTGTACATGTCTGTAGTTTGCAAGAAGGAATCAACCTGACCCAGGATAGCAGCTCTTCTCCTTACTGCATTTCACCTGATGCCCTCCTTTACCACGTTTTCACCCTGAGAGCTGCCATGCTCTGAGCATACAGCACAACCTGCTGAAGCTGACAGAGGCTTCCCCTGAACCTGTCACAAGGCTGTCAACACACCAAGGCTCACTCTGTAACGTTAGTCTAAGTTTAGGGATACCATCAGGTATTACATCCATGGTTTGACCCATTGCCTATCCCACTCCAGTCTCCTCAACTTCCCTATGCTAAGTCCAGAAGTCTTCAAATAAAGCCTGGGAAAGAAAAATTGAAGTTTTCCTCTATTTCCCAGTAAAGTTCCAGTGAACTTACTCCCAGCTAAGCTAATACAAATCTGAGATGTAACTTTCAGAAGCTGGCTAACCAAACTCTACTGGAACACATCAGAACAGGCATAAGCACTAACATTTTACTGTGAGATGCAATGCATCCTGCTTCATGTACTTGCAAAGTACAAACAAGCTCAAGTAATAACAGTGTTGGCATATAAATCACACCCACACCACTGGACTAGTAAGACATGCCTTGATTTTGTTCCATGTGACAACCTGCCACTTCAATATATTTCTGCAAGCAACTGCTGCAAAATGGAAGCAGCAGAAATAGTCAGACAAAAGGCAGCAGAGTGCAGACTTTACCATAAAAACAACTGTATTATTTGCTTACTTCATGTGCAGGGTTGGGCTGGGAATACAGAGAATTTTCTTCGTAGTAGCTGGTATGAGACTATGCTTTGGATTTATGCTGAAAACAGTGTTGCTAACACAGACGCTTCCATTACACTTATAACACTGCCTTTATCACAACCCACAAGTTTTACATTTTTTCTGATCCTCATTCTGTCCTCATCCCACTCCAAGGAGTGAGCAAATAGCTGTGTGGTGTTTTAGCTGTCTGCCAGGTTCAACCACACCACCACATTAGGGCTACCTTTTCCCTAAATATTGCAGATGTCTGATAACTCTGCAAAATTAGGTATTTTAAAATAAAATTCTTCAAGTTTACACACTTCTGGAATGCATAAAAAAAGAAACAAAAGAAAGAATGGATGAATGCTGCTCCACAATAAATATTTAAATAAATTTTAAGCTATATTATCTTTTACTACTGTATTAGCTGTTAGGACCATAAAATTGACTGCTTTTGGAGACATTTAATGATCTGGTTCTGAACATTTAATTGCATTGCCAGAAATACACTATTCAGCAACTAACCTAGAGGTTAATAAAAACACGTGAGCAGATCATCATTATCCTAAGCATAATGAATCATCTTAGCAGCTCAGTAAAATTCTAAATCTGAACATTTCAAAACTCATACTTCATCTTCTGATGTTTCCAAATCAAAACACTCATACTACTTCAGTTTATATTACTTCCTTTCCATTAATTCTAGTTTTGGTTATCTTGCCTGAGGCTGTCTGTTACAGTAACATGTTGTATCTGACCTGCCAGCAATAGAGAGATAATGTCTCATCTGTTAATATGTAAACACAAACTGCATGAACAATACAATCCAAATCTCAATATTTCCCCTTTAATTTCTGCAAAAAGAGCAAAAGGGTTTGCAGTCTGTAAAAGGAGTGTCCTTTAATGTTAGTCACAAATCCCGTTCCTTACAGGAGCCTTTAAAGAGTCACAAAATACTCAAGCCAGCAATGCAATAATCCACAAAAGAAGCCATAACAGGCTAGGAAATTAAGAATTACAGTTGGTTTATGATCAGTCTCAAGAGTGCCCTTGGCTATCTACAATTATATATGATAATTCTTACTTGCCACTGGATAAGGTTTACTTCTTCCCCTTTGGTAGGGTGCAGAACCTGGACGTTGTAGAAGATAATATGAGAGTCCAGAATTATTTGTGTCAAAATTCAGCATTAACACTCTTTAGACTCTCACTCACACTGCCCTCAGAAGCACCCAATGGATTCTGAGTAATTTAATAAGTCTTCAGTGACCTTTTCTCACCTGTGTTGGCAATCATTTATTTCTTCCAGTTTTATAAAATACATCTAGAGGCATTCTCCTTGTATTTTCAAATTACAAATCACTGCAGGAACACAGACAGCAACTGCTCACAACACTCTGCCTTCAACCCACTCAACCCAAAACAAAAAAAGCAGGGTAGTAGGTGTTGCAGGCAGTGGCAAAGCCTGACAAGTGCAGACTGCAGACAAAAATCATCCCTATATTGCAGCTCCTCAGAGAACATCCTGCCAGCCAACAGCCCCTAGATCCTTGCCCTCTACTCATCTCAAGAGATCAGGACCCAAATCATGGAAAGATTAAAAGCAGCACCTCAACTTCCCTATGGGATTGCACAACACACAAGTGCAGCACATTAAAAGCTCAGATCCAGCGTTCCCAGTCACGACTTTCCAGTGCTGCATTGATTCCAACACAGCATGGTGGGCTGGCCCCAGAGCAGAGCCTCACAACTGGGGACCCTGGGGACAAACAGACCTTTCCAAAACTATCCTGCATTAGGGAATGGCTGTGTGTGTGTCTCAGTTGGCCAGAAAATCATTCTCTTGAAAAGAAGAAAACCATTATGGCAAGTGAATGAAAAGGCAGTGAAGTGACCAGAAGCCCTTGAGTATAAGCAGCTCCACCATTCACAGCAGTGACAAGACAGCCTGAAGAAGATACTTTACAGTGACAATCCACTGCACTCTGTCAATGATAATGCACAAACTCTGTCACACAGACTGGGGGATGTGCTGGATGCAACCCCAACAACACCAGACACACAGTGAAATGCTTGGGTGGTCGTACATTTGCACCATACCCATGACCAGAAAGAAACATGCCATAAAAAGCCATCACTGGCTAAAAAACAGGATTACAGGAATCTATAAGAAACAAATTACAAACCTCTAATAAATCTCACAGGTCTTGGGAAGAGGAATTTTGTTTTAGTGTCACAACCACAGGGCGCAGTCAACATTCCCACAAGTAATAAACCATATGTTTACCATAATATTTCTAGTAAGAGTGTAGCTATAATTTGGCTTTTTTATTTTCATACCCAGTTTCAGAGAAGTCCTTAGACTAACAGAGAAAGATAAAGAATATCCATAAAAAGAGGGAGAATAAAGGCAAGACTTTATCAGCATACATATTTAACTGGGAAAGGGGAAGAGGAGGAGAAGGAGGAAGAATCCCCCCCCATTTCAGAGCTCTCAGCTGCACAGCCCCACCCCGGGGGGCTCCAGGAGGCTGAACCCCTGGGCTGACTGCCAGGCATGTCTGCCCCACTTATCAGTGCAAATGCCAGACAGACCATGCAACACAGCATCTCAGTTTTAACTGTTGAGACAGCAAGGTTTTATTTGGAAAGAAGCCAGAGACTTGAAATCTTAAATTATAACGTGTTTTAAAAGCTTTTTCATACATGGAGAAGCAACACTTTAAAAGAGCTAGACAGAAACACAAGTAATTACGAAACAAGGTCACCAGTAGCTGTCAGGAAGATTTTAAGATGGTTCCCACTACAAGAATTTCCCAGGCAAGCAAGCTCTCTGGAAGAGGCAGTTCACAAGAGTTCACCCAAGGATGACCCATTTTCTCATCCCAGCAGTAACTGAACACAGAAGTGTAAAAGGAAAATAAATAAATTAAGGCTACAATCCCCTGTGCAAGAGACTGAAAGCTAGGAAAGAAAAGTCATATTCAAGAGAAACAGAAATTCAATTTATGTAAAGTGATGTCTGTGTGTGGTTAACAGTTTTGAACATAAACAAACATAAAACAAGTGCTCTAGAGAACCTGATGGAAATCAGGTTTTGTGCCAAAACCATTTGCTCTGCACTTACAGATTTGTAGACTTAGGCCACTGAGATAGGGAAGAGGCCTTAAACTCTCAGTTTTGTAATGACATTCAGTTTGTGTTCAATGATTTCTAAAGCACAGTTCTGGATTTAATATTTACAGAACTTATTTTGCTGTTTGTATAACATTAGCAGCTACCAGTGGTTTCCAGTATGCTAATCATCCACCAAAACAGAGAAGTGCATGAGGTAGACAAATAAGCTGGAAAAAACCCCAAGGGTTGCCATAGTTTCAATTATTTTCCAAAACAAAGCACTCTCACTAAGCAGATTCCAATATATTAAAAGCACAGAGCCCTAATCTCTTAAAGCAGGTTGCACAGAGGGCAAAATAAAGACTGCAGGATGAGGGAGGAGTTTCATGTTTTACAATACAGCAAATTCAAAATTATCAAACACCAAACATGACCTTTTGAGATACATAAACATTTACAACTTCTCTACCATTCATTTTTTTCTCCGAAAAGAAAAAGCTGACTTTGTGCTAAGCCTGCACTAAATTGCATTTACTGCTAGATGCTGTAATTGTACTGTCACTGCTGAAGAACTATCTGATCTTTACTTTGTGGACTAACAGGATTTTCTGATCTCTGATGTCAGCTTATTTTAAAGAGTTCAAACATTATGGGATGACTAGATTTTTCATGTGAAGGAAGGACTAGAACCCCCTCTTAAGAGGAGCCCAACAAAAGATACTTTGCCTGTACCTCAGAGAATCTTTGAGGTGTTAGCTGAAAACTGCATCAAAGTTAAATTTAGGAGTCAGAGGGAGCACAGTGCCAACAGTAACAGGAACACTGCATCACCTGAGATAGCACCAGGCCACACATCACCTACAAACAAAGAGGGGATGCAGGTTAATGTGCAAAGGTGGCTGTTTGAAACCCACAGTTTCTTTATGCAAACCCTTCTGGCAACTGCTCTCTGTGGAAACCTCCCTCACTCATCAAAATGTCTCAGGTTGGCTCTTAAATGTCGTCCTCAGCTTGAATATCTGTTCCATCATTCTGCCCTCTAGTACCCATATCACAGATAAAACAAAATAAAGAAAGATGACCTCCAAATTCTATCTGGGAAACACAGTTTTAAGGAAACACATAATTCTCTGTCCAGAAATAGAAGACAGTCCTTCCAGAAGGGTAAGACTTTATAGCTACATACAAAATCATAGATAAAATTGAATGCATGAAAGTCTTTGGCTGAATTAAAAAGCATTGCTAAGGCCAAGATGCAGCAAATACTAAAAGGCAGTGCTAAGAGCATGTCCAAATTACTAGGAATGAATACTAGGGAAAACAGTGTAGAATGGCTAATCTAAATTGGTTACCATCCCTTTCATTTAGTGTTATTTTTATGAAGAATGAGAAAAAAGCCTTGCCATGTTGCAGTCTTGATTTCATTAATGAATCCAAGCAAGAACTGCACATGAAGCACAGCCATATGCTCAATTATAGAAAGGTCAAGACAGAAGAAAGCACCACTGACCTCGTGAATGGAAGAACAGAAAAATCACACCCGAATATGCTCTTAAAATATTCAGCATTTGGGGAGGAAAGAGCACCACAATAGGTGCAGTCTCCTCAAGATTTTCAACAGTTTAAAAAAGAGTGTGAATATTAATAGAGC
Organism: Dicaeum eximium; assembly: GCA_013396995.1. Lineage (NCBI taxonomy): Eukaryota > Metazoa > Chordata > Aves > Passeriformes > Dicaeidae > Dicaeum > Dicaeum eximium. The sequence continues at coordinate 1,014,579 of VWZP01008035.1, forward strand.
ATGAAGCTGAGCTATTAATAGATTAGGCCTCTGGGGTGAACATAAAAGAGACTTGAGCTCTACACAGCATGTTAAGGCAGCTTACTAATAGTATCACTGCAGTACAGGATGTATCTATACTATTCAACAGCTTCTTCTTCTACAACCTTGTTTTAGGCATATTGGGCAGCAGAAAAGACAACTTATTAAAATCAGCCTCTTCTCCTAAGATTTGTTACCAAAAAAGCAGGTTAAAAAATGTATCATACATTTTGCAGTAACGGGTAATTAAAGATGTTGACAGTGTGTAAGGCCATTTCATCCCTCTAACATTTTAGCCCCTCCCAATTCCTGCATCCCCCACTGTGCAGGCTAAGCATTCTCTCAGTGCAACTTGTTTTGTACAGACACCACTTCAAGTTTTGCTAACACCTTCTACACATTCTCAAAACACATGAAAACCAACTTCATTCATGCATTTTCCCAGCCTTCCTTTCTGTAAGCATTTTCCTTTTGACAAAATAAGGAAGACAATCACATTGTCTTCAATGTGATTTCACAAACTGACACTGATCTCCAGTTAATATATGGAGGCATTTGGGGAACAAGAAAATCATTGTCAATAAGGTAAAATAACACAAAGAACAGGACAGAAACCAGTGTCAAGTTTGCATACACAACAATGGGTCTCTGAACCAATCTCCTCTGTTCTAGAGAGCTCATGAAGCTACAGTACAAAGTTCTGGTTCAGCAAAAACCTTCTCAGGTGCCAGTAGTGGTTAAAAAAACCCCATCAAACTATTACAGCAATTCCTAGATGTAGATATTAAAGACTATAGACATTAAGTAGGACAAGTTTTATTAATAGACATCTTTGCACTGAGTTGTGCAAATACAGGAGGAAGTATTCCTTGAATGTTTGCACAATAAGATAACAAATACCAAGGAAGAGAAATGTCAAGACTTCTCTGTCCTATACCTATATTTCAGGAATGCAATATACTTCCTCAAAATGGTAACTAAATGGGTGAAATTAGGCAACCAGTATGTGTCAGGAAGAATTCACCCAGCTAGTTTACAAGGGCTGAAACTCATCCATCTGCCCATGGGTTAACATCTCTCACAAAACAATCACTCCATCTCCAATCTGCCAGTCCTGTTCCTCAAGGAAAACCCATAAAACATTTTTCAAAACAAGCCTGGGAACTAAAATTCATAACTCCACTGGGTTCAAAAAAACCCATGGACTCAATAGAGATATTGGATTTCAGGCACACTATGATGTTATCTCACATTAACCCCTCCACGTGGCACAACATATCATTTACCAGGCTCTCTCCCTCCCCTAGGAGATAACCTTATCATCTCCTTCTTCCCTCTCCTACCTCCCTTCTAAGGAAACAACAATTTCTTGGGCTTGAGCAAAGGCAAAGTAGTGACACTTTGTGGAGTTACAGTCCATTTTCTTTAATTGAGTGGGTCACATTCTGCACTTTATTTGTCACCTCTCCCATCTCACCACAAAAAGAACTTCTGTCAGACCCTTGGTTATTCTGGATGGGATACCATGAACAAAGAGGTGTGAGAAGGCAAACCTGTGGCATAAACCAGAGAGTGAAAAATGACAAGGTGCTGCAGATGAAAAATTTCTGAGAGAAAAGGCTAAAGAACAAACAAACCACACTTATTTGGATTCCTCAAAGACAAATACTGCAATTTGAAAGCAAAAGCAGATGAACATAAGCAAAGTGGGATAGGAAGAATCATCAAACTAGCAGTAAGGCAAGCAGTCCTGCTTGCCTTGTGCCTGGGAAGTTGGTTGATCCATTGTGAACAAATCCTTGCTGCCCAACTCAGGAGATAAAACTGATCTCTTAATGTATTTTATTAAAGCAGGTAATTAAATATAGCCTACCTTTGTGGAGCAGTCTTGGGATATTACTTATATAGCTGCTTGCCCACACAGAATTGTTGGTAAACCATACACATAAGCAATACCTACTTTTTATTTCAGAAGTGATCTAAAAGATACCTATTCTACTGACCTCTAAACAAATCTGAAATATGCTTAGTTTTAAATTCTATGGCTTCTATTTTAGATCTGAGAGAGGGCTTGCATATCCAAGCACCCAGTTTTCTGTACCATAACAATTAGTCTAATAAAATTATTACCACTACGCAAAAATCCTGCCCTTCCAAGACAATGTTAAAAATATCAAAATCTGAAATAGAAAACAGAACACATCCCTATGTACTATATGAATAAGTGGGTTTGGTTCCACCAACTCCAAAAGAAAGCACAGTGAAGTACAGAGCTCAGCTGGTGATACTCTAGAGAAATTTTTAAGACTAAAAGTAAGAGCACACACCACCAAGAGGATCCTTTGAAAGGAAAGTCAACTCGATCTTCTTGCACTTGCAACTCAAAAATTAACTGCAGCACAAACACTGAAATACACTGAAAAGAAAAAGCAACAAACCAGCACAGTGAGGCTATTTAAAATGAAAATTAGAATTTCAAAAGAAATAGCACTTACACCATCATGGTGTGCATGTCAATGTGCAAACACACAAACGTTGGCAGAAGAATAGAGGTCTCAGAGATGCCGAGTTCTTACAAGCCTCCTGAAAACAGACAGATAGAGGAAATAAATCTATTGCAGCTTCTACTAAGAAGGGTCCAGAGGGAGCCCCACTGAATTACTGGATACCAAAAAGTCCACATGGGGCTTTGGTGTCTAACGAGCTGTAAACAAACAAAGTCACAAGTAAAGGCTTCATTAGTTTTTCTCCTTATAGAACCACTGGATGTGCTTTCTAATGTGTTATTAATTCACTGAACTCACTGCCAAAAGATGGAACTTAATTTAAAAAAAAATTAATTAATGGAGAAAGCTTAACGTCTGAAAAGTCAAAGGATATAAGTAAAAACTTAATTTTTAGGACAGTAAGGTAATCACAGAAGTTAAAGAAATAACCTTGTTTATGGACACTTTGTTCTGCAGGATCTGATGCCATTCCCCCAGAGAAAAAATTTTGCAATACACAAACTCTAATCCCAGAATCACACTGCAAAAAGTAATTTACATGGCTCAGAAGTTCTGCTAGGGTATTTGAACCAATTCCTGCTCAGACAAGCCCTCTCTCACACCATTCAAGCATGACTGGCAAGATTTAAAACCTACTCACTGATCTAGCACTCATTTTCTATCCAGGATTCATAAGAACACAAATTTTAACTATTATATGAAATGAAAGTTGTCACATATCAGGTCACACATGTATCTTCATTCTGCCCATAATCTCTTTTTCCTTTTCTAGGCTTTGAGAACACTTGGAGTTTTACTTTACCCAGAGGGGTTTTACTCTACCAGAGGTTTGGTGTTTTTTGGATAGCTTCATTCTGGAGAAGCCACAACTTTTGAGATTAAATTTTCTATTTTAATCAGTCATTGCCCAAGCTTGTGCCACCAGCACAAAGTAGTGAGGGAATTTTCTTCACACTGAGCACTTGGGGACGTGTGGAACATGTATGTAGACCATGACAAGAAGTTGCATCCTCAGATAAAACCAATATACCCCAAGCTTTCCACTCATGGAGAGGCAGTGGTTGCAAGGACAGTTCAATGGATGGTGAAGTTCTTCATTCACCCTTGTATGACTAAAATTCTCTTAGGCTGAACCCAGGTGCTGTGTCACTGAAAAATAAGCAAATTAAGCACAGAACTGAAGCATGAAAGTTTCAGTTATCCATAAAGGCTGTATGTGTTGGGAGACATCTCCTCCCAATGGAAAGTATTAGATTAATGAAGAATTTCATTGCTTAGTGCTCTTCACTTTTTTGTTCTCTGATTAGCACATGGTCATTTCCCTCATTGCTTCTATCTAACAACACATTCTCCTGGATGAGGAGTTTTAAATGGGACTACCACTTTGGAAACTGTGCTACCATTTGCTAAACCATTTTCCCCCCCAGAAAATACACACTTCTACATTGTGTTTGAGACAGACAACTCATACCTAAGACTGACTTGTTCAGAAACAATTTACCATAATAAATATTGGTCTACCCCCATCATGTTAATTTTACTCGTGAAGCATGAAATTATTTCTCATTCTACTCTTATTTGCCAACATGGTAAAAAAAAAGTCTTTAAAAATCTTGAAGTGCAAAAAGTCTAAACAAGACCAAGTGCAAGTGCCAGAACAAGAAGAAAAAGTGATTTTCCTATGGAACCTTTATTAAATGCTCAGTATTTACATTCCAGATCCAAGAGCATTCAGCTTCTCCCTCTCACTTGGAACATTTGAAACAACAAAAAGCAAACAAACAAAAGCTAAGCCAGCTTGTACATATTATTATTTCTGGACAAATATTAAGAATTCAATGAAAAATCTGGAACACAAAGCAGGTATTACCCTTGGCTGCACATTTCTGTTCGTCTTGAGTTAATTCCTAAGGAGGTCAAACCAATGAAGAACTCAGTTTACACATCAAGAGTAACACTCCTAGCAGAACATGTGTGAGCTGCACACCAATGGACAATGCCCAGAGCTGCCACACAGAGTCAGGAAAGTTTCACACAATGTTTGGGAAAAAGTCAGAGCCAGTCCAATTCCTGACAGAGTCACCATATGGAGTTTGCTGCAGTACCATACATTTTGGCCACCCCACATAGCTCTGCTGCCAGCAATGATAGACTGAACTGTTTCTTTACAAGATGCATTCCTAGAAGCAAACAGTAAATCCTGGCCAGAGAGGGACAGACAGCTCCGCTAAATCTTTAGAGAAACAAAAGGAACAAAAGAAAAACATCACATTTCAACAAACACTTTAGCATCCAAAATAGTGGAAAAAAATTAAATAAGAGTATAAATGCCAAGCACATGGCATGGAAAGTAAAAAGATATTCAAACCTATTTAGTCATGAATTTATCTCTTGATACATTATGAGATGCTGTAGTCAGTGTGGTCAAAAAATCCAAAGCAGACATCTGTGAGAGATCCTTCAACTTCCTTAAGTCTCACAAATCATTGCATGCCTAATTTATTGAAGTACAAATAGAAAATAGGAAGGCAGAGACAGGAAAGGCCCCAAATAAATGCTGTAGATTCCACACCTGGCAGGGATGTCAGGTACCTCACACAGGAACACCTGCAGTGGAGGAGCTGCTGAGCTCTGTGAAGTTGTAGCTCTGCCTCACTGAACCAAATGCCCACAGCTCACATCCCTGTGGTGCAGGGATGGATGTGCCTGGGGTGGCTCACCAGGCTGCCCCATGGCACATTCTGCCCTCCCTTGCCCCTCAGGAGCAGCCCTAAGCCCCTGTGAGCCATCTGGGAACAAGGTTTGGCTGGATCACCCTGGTTTTGGCTACAGGACTTCACAGTGAAGTTGTCAAGGAACCTGAGCATACCCTCTTGTGCCAAAAAGGCTGGAAGTACTTCATCCATCAGAGCTGTTTCCACTGTGAACCTCAGCTTATGAGCTAATTCAATTGCTTTACATGTTTTTAAATTAACAATTTACACATTTAGCTGCGATGACTTAATTTAGCTGAAGTAAATCTGTGACTTCTTTTAACTTTAAAGTTCTTCCAAAGGAGGTGTCAGGTGGTAACTGCTTACATTTCCACTGAAATTCCAGCTGTTTACTGCACATTTCAAAACACAGATGCCTCTGAAATGCACTCATGTAAACCAAATGCAAAGCCATTACAGCCAGTGCAGAGACTGGCACTACCTACTGTGAGTTTTGGATCAGACTCTACAGCTATGTCCTTTTATCCTGGTTGTTTTCTTTTCTGTCAAATTATTTGCCTCTTGAACTGAAGACTCTCAACCAAATTCTACCTTTAAGCTATCAGTTCAGCAGCTGTAAAAGATCTTAAGTGTTCAGACTAGAAGAGAATGGGGAAAATGGCAGAATATAATGCATTATTGACTTTTCCTGCATTTAAGATGAAATTTGGAAGGTTTAATTGATTTCTACATCTGTCATTCTTAACTAAACTTCTCAGGTTAAAAAAATGGCTAAACCCACAGGATAAAAAATGGCTAAACCCACAGGATTTGGCTTGTGAGGAAGGAATCAACACTGGGACATGACTCTGGGGAGTACTTGCACTTTTTGTGTATGTAACACCTACAGTCTGGGGGGTCACCAAAGTAAAATTAACACAGTAAAATTAATCAAAACCAGCAATGAACAAAATTTCTATCTGTCAAGGCTCTGGTCTGGATTCTCTCATGCAGCCACCAGGCTTTTGCCACCTTTGGCTTCTCACATGTGTCTATTGTTGTGCTTGTAGAGCATCCCTCTACAGCACCAGCAATGCAATCCAAAACACTCTAAATTCCTAAAAGTGCCTCTTAAGGCCTCATGGTATTTAAGAAGACAGAAAAGAAACAAAGACCATCTGCTACTTCAAGCTAAATAACAATGAAGTTACCTACACATAGGGAAAATTACCAAAAATTGAACTGTCATCCACAACTACATCCCCAAAACATCTGTTTCAGTGCCATCATCATTAGTTTCACCTTCTTATTTTTTTAGTACACTCAATAGTACAGAAATCTCCCTGTAAAATGGTAATTTTGTATTTATTAACACTTCTTACAAAACTGAGACAAACAAAGTTTTTTAAATAACCAGTCTGGACATCAAAGTCTGAGTAGCACATTTCTGACTACCTGCAAAAAGGAGCTGAAGTATACATCTGAACTAAATATGCAGCATGGCTGACATATTTGCATGTTGGTTCAGCTCTTCACTGACAGAGAAAAGAAAACCAGCAAGCAAAACCCCCTGCTAATACAAGTCATTTAGCATTCCTTACCTTGGAACCTGCCAACATAGTCCCCAGCATTTTTGTTCCTTTTCCAATGCCAACCACTGCAAAGACAGAAGAAGAAATGCTACTTCAAAACAGCCCTGCAGTTCTATTTTTCAACACCATTCAATACTAAATATTATGCTAGTCAGAAACTCAGCCTTTCATGCTCTTAGCATGTGAAGAGAGTCAACACTTCAGAGAAAGCATCTCTGATGTTCAAACATAGAACTAGTGAAAGGAAAAAAAGTCTAAAGCAAAAGATAAATAACCTTCATCTATTGTTAAAATACTTTAATTCAACTCCTACATTTATTTATCTTTTAATCACCACAGAAATGGAGAGTGCAATTAACACTGCCTCTGGTTTGATTAACGTTATGGCTCACCAGTAATGAATGAACCCTTCACTGTAACCAAATAGTCCTTTTAAAGGTTGATAGTAACCAAGAGTAATACAGCCAAGACAGCATAATGGAACTGTTGATCAGATTTGCAGGAAGAAAGTAAAATAATCAAAAGGTCCAACTGCCTATTACTGTGCATGTACAGATTACTGTTATTTCAATCTTAACACCAGTATTCTAAAAAACAGCAATCAGTCAGCTTTCCATAAGATACAGAAAAAGAGTTCTACTTTATATTTTACTTTAAAGCTTTTTACAAGATGCTTGCCTTTAAAATGCTTTCCCATTGATTTTTTCCACATATAGCAATCCAAAGAAAATTTTAGAAGGAAATTAGTTTTGTGTACAACTCATGGAATGTGTAACAGCTTATGTACTTTATTTTAATAAAACTAGAGGAGTTAAGGGAGCTTTCAGGAAATCAGCTTCATGTTAATCAAGAGCCACAACTGAAAACATCAAACTGAAAATGAACTTTGAAAAACATTTTTTTTTAACTTGTGTTCTAATGCTTCTCAATTTTTATGCTCTGAGACTCATTAGATTCCTCCTTGCTCTCAATTACTACTCCTGTTATTCCTGAGGGCTTTTAGTCACACATGCCCTTGTCTTTCATGCAGCTTCAGTTCAACCTGTTCCTGTTATTTGCCAGATAGGAAAGAGCTGCAAGAAGGCTGAGAAAAGGAGATAAGCACACAGATAAGACTTTGTAACCAAGCACTTTTCTTGCAACATGATGACATAACTGAACATAACTTCAACAGCTGAGCTGAAATTTGCTGAAGAGTGTCAAGAGATTCAGTAGAATAATTTTAAAGAGACATTGAATGCTTTTGTGAACAAGATGCTAACAATTTTCTCCATTAATCATCAGCTTAAGGAGAATGTGTGTTATTGAAAAGTGACATAAACCCCACTTGAGAGACTACATCAAATGTAGAAAGATTTAACTGAATTTTTTTTTATACTTTTTCATGTTTTCTTCTGCCGTGGAAGCATAATTTATTACTGCCATATAAAAATAAGCCAAATAAAATTCCCATTATATAGCAAGAAACAGCAAGCTGGAACCACAGCCCTAGAATAACACCAGAAGAAGATATTCACCAAGACCTGACCTTGCCTTTCTCTCACATGTCATAGATCACTGACCTCTGCCTCCAAGGCCCTTCCTCATCTACATTTGCTGTCAGTAGGAGAAGAAATATAAAACTATGTTTTCTGATAGAGAGCACTGCTCAGCACCTGGCACACTAAGCAGGACTATCAGTTAATTCCCAGGAAAAGATACAGACATGCAGCACATAAAACCTGGGAGACGGCAGTATAGATCACAAAGGTTTCAGAAAATTTAATCTATCATGCTCCTGTCCATGAGGAAGGAAAGCCTTCTGCTCCACCACTCCATCCTGAAACACATATTCTGAATAACTTGTTTCTCTTGTGTCCTTCCCTCTCTCCTCATTACCTTACGTGAACGCACAAGGAATCTGGGCACATTCTCTTTCCCACTCCTCTCCAGTTTTGTCCCTTCCAATCTAGCTACCATTGATTTTTTTCCTGTGTGTTTTGTATGGCAGTGGAATGAAAAATCCTATGCCTGTTTTCAATCCACCCACAGCTAATTAAGGTGATGTGCTTCTCTATCTATACCAAGCACATCAAGCCCAAATACTTTTTGTTATGCCATAGATGCAGGCTTTGGAGACTGCTGGGTATCGGAATAGCTGGAGAAGCAATTAAAAGAGCACGAGTGATTTTGCTTTTCCTATGGATCAATGCTGTTGACTTTGCACAATGAGAAGCAGCATGCTCAAAGGGAACACCTGTGCAAAAGGAAAATGTCTCCTTCAGGAATGTACACTGAATTCTCTAGTGAGTGGCCAGAGAGAACAGGAAATTCGAACCAAACCAGGTAGTGTTCCATTCTAACCCAAGAATGTCACATTTTGCCATGTTCACAAGTGACAATTACCAGCTACAGACCTCTAGCAACACTTGTAGCAACCAACCTCCTCTTGAAGCTGAATTCTTCCTGAGAGAAGTCATTCATCAAAACTCAGAGCATTTACTTGCAGTGTATACTCAGAGTTGTACCTATTTATTTTCAACAGCAAAAACGTATTGCTGTTATTTCTCCAAGCCAAGGAGAGCAACAAGGTTATGATTTGAGCAAGCTGTAGTCTGGATGTTACTTATCAATAAAACTGCTGGTGACAAAGTATGATGTGGGAATAATCACACCCACAGCTGAGGTTTTAACACCAGCAATTGACACATCCTGTTCTTTAACAAAACAAAAACATTCAATACATGGATTGCTATCAAAATTAAAATATCTTTGAAGATTCTTCTTTATGAAGCAAGACAGAACAGGTACCTAAAACTTTTTCTGTGCTGAGCTTCAAGAAAAGCAGCAGCTGAATTGTTCTTATACATTTTTTTTTTTTTTTGGGTAAGTATTAGCAGCCCTAAAGGCTCCCTCAAAATCCCAGAAAAGCATTACTTTGAGACAAAATAATTCAACAGATTATGATGACTATAAATCCCCAGCTTAAGTTTAAAAAGCCATCAATTTCTCAGGTACTTTACAATTCATTACACTGGAGTTTGTATTTTCCCACGTGTAATAACGCAGAAATTATTTCAGGATTTGGAAGAGGCGAGAGAAGGCAGGAAGGAAGGATACAGCCTCCTGTTGAGAAACATGTTACATGCATGTAGAAGTGTATGCACAGGAAATTTAACCCAGACCATTCTTCCACAGTAATCTGTCTTTCCCCCAGAACCTGCCACATGTATCCCAAATTGTTCCCCCACCCGACTTCATGCAGGCATGAAAATGTCTCCAGAAATCATATTTTGATGATTATAATTATGTTTTTCATTACCCAGAACGCCTGTGGCCGCACTGTCCAAAGTTCCTCCATGTCCAATTTTCAAAACCTGATTTCTTTTGTTCCCGTTTGTTTGCACACCAGCTTCTACAAATAGAAATTGAAAGGAAGCATTATAAAATAACCTTAGAATGTAGGAAAAATGGCACACATTTCCAGACTGCTAAAGGAAATAAAAATCAAATATTTAAACTATTAATTAGCAGTGTAGGGAATTACTGTACTGCAGAAGACCAGTGATTAATTTAGATTTACTCCCAACCTCAAACAATTGGCAAGGTATTTTCACTTACATTGTAATGCAGTCTCAAATACTGTTACAAACAGATCTGTGGAAAGTACTAGTATCAAACCTGTGAAGTTCCATTAACAAAGCATGGAAGAAGCAGCAGCAGAGTTCCCAAACCATCTATTATACACAAATTATATACTACATAATCTGAGCCAATTCTTGATGTATTTACTGCCTTATACTGGGAGATGTTTATTTGCATATTCACAGCCCTATGGAAATGCTGCACTGGACTGAACTTGTTCACTGCTGCTTTCAAGCTGTCAGTGCCCAGTCCCAGCAAACTTCCTACACAGATGATGACTCCAGGAATTTTGCAGAGTCCAATACCCCTTATTTATTAGTATTAAATATGACAAATGGTCTAAGGCCCTTATCCATATCGATTATCTCTCCATTCAGGCAACCTGATTCTTCCATACAACATGTGAGCCTTCACTGCAGTTCACTACAGAGAAAATAAGGCTAAGCACTCACTAGTCTGAAAGTATCTTCTCACTTCATCAGCAAGTACCCAAAAGCCCAGACTAGACGATCAAGTCCCCATATCCATTAGAAAAAGAATCTAGGCCATAGTCACTTTTGCAATGATCTCATTTTTTTTCCTTAATATCTGACATACAGCCTTCCAGGTACTCAGAATGAGCAGTTTCTGCAGATTGTGTCCAGGACTTTCAAACTTTTTGAAACACTGTGGCTTTCACTCCTTTGGTGGTATTTTTTAGTGGCAATAGGCAGTGGGACTGCAGCAGAACATCCTGCCAGTGCTGTGCTGCAGGGATGCTGCTGACACCACTGTCCCTGGGACCCTGCCCCAGCTCTGCAAGCAGCCTGGGACCCCCTGCATTGTGCCCCGCAGGACTGGAGGGGTAAATCTCATCTCCATCCAACCTCAGGGCTCCCATCCTGCTGTACCTTGGGCCACAACAGGTGCCTGCCACCAGCGGCACGCGGTGAATGGGGTGTCACAGCTCACTGTACGGTGTGACCAACACTGCCAGCCTGGGACAGTCTTTACTCAAAGGCCTCCAATGACACAACTCCACCACCTCCCTGCGCCACCCATCCCAATGCCTAATGGCGCTTTCTGTGAATAAATTCCTCCTAATGTCCAACCTGAACGTCCCCTGGCACAGCGAGCCAGGATGTGCCCAGGAATGGCTCCATTCTCCAAGGTGGGCCACGGCTATGAACTACTACCAAAACAAACACACAAAAAACTCACAAAGAGAAACGAAACCCCGTTTATGCTCCGGTTTCCTGAGCGCTGAGCAAGAGGGTGAAGTGATTTGCCGGCAGCTGTAGCTCCGGCACCCCAAGGACCGCATACAGCTGCCCCCATCCCACAGCCGCGCCGGGCAGGGCACGCCGGGCCCGGCCGCTCCGGATGTGGCGGCCCGGCCGCCGCCGCTCACCTGCCAGCAGCCTCTCCTTGAGCAGGTTGAGCACGGCGGCCGAGGTGGGTCCCTTGGGCTTGCGGACGGCGAAGAGCCCGCTCAGCGAGAAGAGCTTGTCGGCCGCGCGGCCCAGCGCGGCGCCGCCCGCCTCCCCCGCCATGCTGCCGGGGCCGCCGGGAGCTGCGGCCGCGCGGGCGGGACGCGAGGGAGGAGCCGTGAGGGAGAGCTTTAAGGTCGCTTAGAGAGTCGCCGGCGAGGGCATCGACGGATGTTTAATGTGAAAACGAAAAAAAAAAAAAAATAGTTGCTAAAATCTAAAATCAATCAATATAAACCAAAAAGCAACCCCAAGATTATCTGCAGGCGGCTCCACCAGACAGAGCGATTTGCAGGCATCGCTGGGGAAGTTCGCTGACCCGTATGTTGTGGTACCTTCGATGTCCACACGGAAAGATTTGTGTTTTGACAGGATAAGAGGACATCGTTTCAAGCTGCGCCAGGGGAGGTTTAGTTTGGGTATTAGGAAGAATTTATTTGTAGAAAGGGTATAGACACTGGAAGGGACAGCCCAGGGCGGTGGCGGAGTCCCCAACCCCGGAGGTGTTCAAAGCAAGGCTGGACCTGGCACTCAGTGCCACGGTCTGGTTGACACAGTGATGTTCTGTCATAGGTTGGACTCGATGATCTCAGAGGCCTTTTCCAACCTAATTGGTTCTGTCATATCCTGCTGACGAGTTACTGTGTCCATTAATCTTCCTGCCTCTGTACGTGTCATAGTATAGAGTGCAGGGGAGGCTTCTCTCGGGTCTCTCCCCTCCATAAGCACAGCGTGTGGGTTTTCCTCTCCAGGTCTGATTCATACAGACTCGTTTCTCTGACAACGCTCCCAAGGCATTTAAACAAATCATGCTTGAGCAAGGCACCAAGAGCTTGGATACTTCATTCATGGATTTAATTTATTCATTTGCAAGAGCCTGCAGATGAAGCCATGAAGAAACACCTAAATAAAACACATGTCTGACTAAGGGCTATGCATGTTCCCAGACCTTTCCAGAGCTTGAGAGAGGCAATTCTTCCTGCTGAAGTCAATGGCTGTCTCTGTGCAGAGCAGGGTCAAGGTCCCTGTGTGGGTTTTCCGCCTGTGCTGGAGTCAGTGGTTCATCCCATGCCTTCCCCAGCAGCTGCACAGGGCACAGAGCTTCCAGCTGCAGCTGCCACCACTGTGTCCGTGAGATGGGGAATGGCTTCCTGCCACCAGCAATGCCAACCACCTCCCCTGCACTCTTGTGCATATCATTCACCAGGCACCTTATTTGCTTGGCTGTCATCTGCAGAGCTGTAATGTGGCTGTGGAAATATTCCCTGTCACCATAAGCTGCGAGGGTGGATTCCCTGGTGAGTGGTGCAGGTCTTTGCAGGACATGGAAGTGAGGTATGAGAGTCCTTCTCCAAAGGAGAAGGCAAAGCCACACTGGGGGAAGAATTCAACAGGAAAATCACTACTGAATTACATGGAGTTAAAATTCTAGCACTGTTGTGGAAGGCATATTGTAAATTGTGATGGAGAGTTTGTTGCAGACATGGTTTAATCAGGTTGTTTGAAAAACAATTCTCGCCAGTTCCCTGCGAAAAAGCTCCTGAACGCAGATTGTTCTGTTAGTGGGCTCCAGCAAAACTATTTAAACATGGCTATTAAGTAATGGTGTTAGTGAGCTTCCAGGCAGGGAGATTGCAGCACAAGGACTGAAATGCAAACCTGTCACACTGTCATGGCCAGCAATATCATTGGGTAAGCAGACTGCTCTGAGCACATCACAAAGGATCAGAGGGAGATTATACAGAAATGAGTGCTCCACTCTTGGCATAAAGTTATCCTTAATGCAACTCAATTTTCCAAAAATGCAATAGCAGATAAGCCCTGTAAAAAAACTCCCTGTGCTGCCTTCTAAAGACTGACCTAAGCTGAGAAGAGTCTAAAATGAGGCCATTAACCTGACACAGGCACAGGCTATGAGCTGAGGGTGGTGTCTGACCCCCAGTACTGTTTCATCAAATGGCTAACAGCCCCCCCCCCTTTGTTTGTTTGTTTGTTTGTTTGTTTGTTTGTTTTGTTTGTTTGTTTGGGTTTTTGGGGATTTGGGCTTTTTTGGGTTTTTTTGAGGGAAGGATTTCAGGTGTATAAAGAAACTACCCCCACTCTTGTTTTTAGTATTGGGCAGGAAGTTCGTGTAGATCTCCCACACTTCTGCATCTGCAATTAAAACACAACACTTTGTAATTGCAGCAGATGGAGTCTTTGAAGGCTTAGAAATAAGAGGTTTGGGTTAACTTCAGTGGGCATTGGATAAGGGCCCAAGATAAAAATTGTGAAAAACAATTAATGACTGCCAGTATTTTATTTCACTGGAAGTGGATGTGTACATAAAACTCACATGGCTCTCTTTGTGGGGCAAGGTTATTCAGCATTCAAAATGGTGGGAGTGATGTACCAAACTGTTCATCTCAAGGGCTTTATTTCAGATTTTCTTTGTGTTGCTTGTGATTAAAAGTCATTACCATCTGCTCAGTAGCTTATTTGAAATGAGATGTTTATCTCCAATGATTCCAGCCAAGCCAGGATTCACAACGACCAAAAGCATGATTAGAATTATTGACTTTATTTGCAACCCTAATAAAGTGGCTCAGGAAATGGCTGAAAGGATGATGTTGTTTTGTGCATAGAACATGACAGGTCTGGTAGAGGCAGCCCAAATCCTCCACTCAGGTCACTGGAACTGCACAAAGCCTTGAGGACATGGTGCAATTGTACAGAAGAGATAATGGTAGTAGCTGCTGTACATGCAAACAGCAGATGAGTGCTATGGCAGGAGAGGAGAAACCCCTGACTTGCTTGTGCAGAACAGATGCAACCTCCTCCAGCAAGATGTTCCCTGCTCTGTGTGCTTTCAGACTGGCTCTGGATGAGGCAATGCTCACAGACCACAGTGCAGAAGAAACTGGTGCTGCATTATAGCTTTGGAAGCAGATTCAGCAGCAAGAGAGCATTCCTGTGTTTGTGCTCCTGTTGTGATTCCAGCTTCATCCTCTGTCCCCAAACAACTGCAAGGAGGTCAATCACAGCACAGGGTCTCCTGTAAAACAAAGAGTTGCAGCTGTTTGAAAGTTCAGGTCACAGTCACATCAACAGCTCCCTTGTCAGACAGAGGGATTCTGTCTGGAATGGGGACTTTCAAAACCTGAAATATTTAAGGTTTTTTTTTTCCCCTTTAACTGTTCCATCTGTTTGGATAATAAGTTGTAGGTAAATAACACCAATTTGTTTGTTCAGTCAGTCCCATTCAGACAGGCATGAAGCACATCATTCTTTCATTGTGTGTGAGTTGTTCTTAAGAACAAAGGCAGGTTCTTCAGTATCTTGTTGAACTGCAGCAGGTTTGAAAAAGGAATGTCAGCTACTGAATGTGAGGGAAAGATAGAACTACCCACAGCATACAACAATCCAAGGTTTGGCAATTAGTCGTTCATTCTCACCATGGAAAAAGATTCCTAAACTGCAAGTATTTAATGAGCAGATTTTTGCATTTTGTCCAGAAGATCAGTAGTCAATGTTTACACCAATCTGGATTTTATGTCTAGACTTATTTATTTATAGAAATATTTTCTTTAGATTTTTATGCTGGATTCTCTGTTATTAGTGGGATTCTTTTGCATTGAGAATAGTTTAGACAAGAGGAGGTTTTGGTGAGCTGATTCAATGCAGATTTGTAGTGCCAATTGGAATTGAACTGGACAGACTATGGTAGGATCCAAATGTTTTTAGCTATTTCTTCTCTATGTGAAATGCAGTTTTGGCAGTCAGCTAAGCAAGAAAACAGCAATTTTTCCTGACCACTGGTACATGTAGTGATATAGAAAAATATGTGAGAGTTTTCAATTGCTCCTTGTGGACCCTTTATAAACATATTGCATTAGTGAGGATAGATCTGGAAAGTTACTTTTAATCTCTGATGTGTGCCCAGGTCTGCCTGTAATGACAGAGGACTATAAATGCTCTGGAATCAGAAGATTCAGTGATGCTGAGGGGAAAAAAAATGAATACATTTTGCAGATCTTTGATTTTTCTGCTAATAAAAGTCTCAGTGGGATTCTCAATTCTTGTTTAAATTCACACAGTTTCTTGCTACAGATTCTGTCAAAGAAATAATTTTCCACCAACCTGCATCATAATTAGGAATGATGAAGAACTCACCAGATGTGCATGTGGAAGAAGGCAACAAATGAGAGATTGTTTATATGGATAATTTAAGTACAACCTGCCCCTCTGTAAATTCAGAACATAAGGTTGAAAGGATCTAAACACTTCTACAGCTGAGAAGCTGCTAAATGCTATAGCTAGGAAATGAATTCAACAGAGAGTTGATCTGGAGTGTGTTTTCTTAAAAAATACTCAATCTTGACTTGGAGATTCTGGGAGACAGGGGAAAAAATAGATCTGTATCTTCACTAGCAGTTCAAATTTATACCCATTTCCTCAACTGGATTTGTACAATTTCAGCATTCAGATAAATGTGTTAATTATCAGCCTTTTGGCAACACTTTCTCATCTTGTGAGCACACATACAGACTCTGATTAATGGTTTATGATGAATGTGCAGAAAAGAGCACACCTGAGCTCCTCCTGTGACCTCTTTTCCCCACCTATTCACTCAAGGGAATGAGGAGATTGTACCTCCAGAAAAAAAGAAACAACAACAACAAAAAACCACCTTCTGCATCTACCATTAAACTCATGTTAAGTTAAATAAATGTTGCATAATTTTCTGGGCACAAGAAAGCTGAAGTTTGTGAAGGCCCCACCTGTGGAGAGTGAGCAGCTTCTCTCCCAGA
Organism: Dicaeum eximium; assembly: GCA_013396995.1. Taxonomy (NCBI): domain Eukaryota; kingdom Metazoa; phylum Chordata; class Aves; order Passeriformes; family Dicaeidae; genus Dicaeum; species Dicaeum eximium. The sequence goes on from VWZP01008035.1 coordinate 1,031,275, forward strand.
ACACTCCTGCATGTCCAGGTTCAATGGGCTGTCACCGCAGTGGTGGCAGAGCCATGTCCTCTGCAGACACAGGGGCAGCTCAGGGCCCAGTGCCACTGCTGGAAGCCTGAGAAATGGCTGGGGAAACAAGAATGGCACTGCTAGGAGTTCCCTTCTCCCCCTCCATAACCCCCAGCTTTTTGTGGTCAGCAGCTGGAGGTATTTTTAACCAAAGCTGGAACATGAACCATCCTATTTGCCCACAGGTCTCCTAGCTGTTGTCTGCTCTGCCTAATTGCTCTGCAGCCATTAGTGCATTCAGCTTTTACTCTGTGCAGTGACTTTCTCAAGTCAGTCATTTGGAGGTTCTATGAACGAGTCTTACTTATTCTGGGCTTATTTCAAGCTACCCTGATTTGCATTAAGTACTTCCCAGTTCTAGTACAATGAAAAATGAAAAATTCACACATTCACTTCTTCCATCTCTTTCATGACTTGAAAGGTCTTAAATCATATCTTGCTCATCCCCATCTGTCTCCTCTCAATATGAAGAATCCTACTAATTCTTTCTGAAGCTTCCTATTGAGTTGCTCCTTGGACAGAGGCTATTCTTTGTCTTCTAATCTTCATTATGATTGCATCTTCTTCATCTATTTTTAGATTTTACAACATCCTTCTTGATATGGGGTGGCCAGTAATTTACTAAGCAGTTAAAACCTGGCCATGCTCTGGTTTTATAGCATGACCTTCTGTTGTGATTTATGTTCCTTCCCAAAAATCTTAACATCCAATTTAATTTTTTGATCTCTTTGTGAGACTTCCTGGCAAAGGCAATCTTGACCTCCTGGGCAAAGCTCTTGAGCCTCTTTCTGCACCTGGAGCATCATTAACAGAGCAGGGCATGGATGGTAGCAGTGTCCCTGGCCCTCACCACACTTCCTGACTGCCTGACACTTCAGGGATTGCAAGGGAAGCTGATCCCTGATAGCTGTTCTCGTTCTCCCTGCATCCTCCATCCTCCATTGCATGGATGCTTTTAGGGGACAAACACACAAATTATTGGGGGGAAGTATAATTCTCTGCAGAAGTAGGATATCACACATCATTATTTTTTTAATAACTCTTTCCTCCCAATCTGCCGAGCCTTCACGCTCCTCCCAGGAGCGGCCTGCCCTGGGTGACTCCCAGCAAGGAAGTGAACAGCCAGGTGAAAACATTTCTGCATGAGGCAGCCAGAGGAAGCACAGGGATGAAGGTTCACTCACATGAAGGTCCTGGAATTACAGCCCAAAGTGTAACAATTGCTTAAAAGCTCTGGCCTACCATATGCTCCTAAGAAAGAAATCTCTCTGCTCAGCTGAAGAGGAAGAGCTGTCCAGAAACCTTACAAAGGGCAATAGTTAAGCATCTCAGGTTCCTCCTGCCAAAAAGAGTAGGAACATAAAGGTGGGCGACCAACCCCACCCCTAGGCATGACCTCAATCAACAAATCTCTCCAGAGACTTCCCCCCCATCAGCAATCCCACACATGGGCACAAACTGGCCTTTCTCAGTCTGACTCTAACCTGGCAGGTTTTTTCCAAGCCACCTTTTGGTGTTGTATTCCCTGTAAGTATTCAATCCTTTTGACCCACTTTCAAAGACAAATAGTTCCCATATTCACCTACCTGACCATTCATCCCTCACAGCTGCTTCCTACTCTCTGCCCAGCTAAACATCTTTACTGTGAGTGGCTTGTAAACATCACCAGCAACTCAAAGCTGTGAATTTGCTGTCCATTGTCCCAAAAATGAACTTGAAGTTGAGGACGTGGCTGCTGTGTTCCCTGGCCAGAGGAGTCAGTGGCCATTCCAGCAGGTTTGGCTTGGAAGATACCTGGCATGAGGGCAGCCAAAGCACACTTCCTCCACCCCCTTTTGTTGTCACAATCTCTCCTGAATAAGCACAAGTAACCACGACTTAGTTGCAATTAAAACCGAAGTAGCCATTGCCCGGGGCAGGGGCAGCAATTGCATCACTAATGAGAACTCCAGGATCAATCATCGAGCAGCTCCAGGCAGTGAAGCATACTTCAAATGCATGTTACAATACTGTTGACAGAAATGGTTCCATTTGCTATAAATTATTCAACTTTTAATTGTTTAGACTTCGGAGTCTGTAAAGATGCTAATTGCCAACTGCAGGATTAAATGGATAATGCCTGCTTTTTATTTTCATAAAGTTGCACTTAAAATTGCAGAGAGAAGACCGATGTTACAGGTACCTTGCGAAAAACAAGGAGATCAAAAAGTTGTTGAGTTCTGCTTTTCTATTCTGGGTTGCAATCATTAAAAGTATGCTCCATATTTATCATGTCTGTGTGAAAAAAGTAATAAATATTTTGACCAGCACACATACAGAAATCAATATTCCACTCACTCTGGGTTATCCCATCCCATATCTTGATCATGTACAATGAGCACCCTGAGACTATATTTTTGCCTGTCATATCTGAAGACCTAAACTTTTCTTTAAAATAGGAAGGTAAAATGGAATCAAGTATTCCCCAGTTTTCTGGCATCTCTTCCAGGTTTTCATGTATTTTTATCATTCTCTCATTGGCTATTTTATCTTGCAGGATTAGTAAGGATATTGGCTAGACACCTGACAAAGAGAAAGTTTGGGGTTTGTGGTAAACACTGTGGGGAAATGATAATGGAAGTTTATTCAGAAATATTCTTGTTTAGGAAAAACCCCAATTTGCTAGAACAGCAAAACTAGAAAGTCAGTAAATTTTAATTATTTTTGTTTAATTTGAATCTCTGTTCAAGCTGTTTGATGAAGGAAGAATTGCTGTTCTGGTAGCCTGATTCATATTCCACTTCTGAAAGGAACATCAGTGCATCTAATCTCAAACATACAAAAATAAGCTAAAGAATATTTTCCTCTGTTAGATGTTGAAAACCCCTTCCTGGAAAGCTGAAAAAAGGCCGAAGTATTTTTTTTTCTTTTAGCTCAGAATTTCTCTTTGAAGCAGTATTCACTTACACAGCTGAAGAGCTTGATCCCAGGAGTGCTATCTGTGGAAGTCAGCGAGAGGTAAAGGATGCTGAAAATCATGCCCTAATTGCTGACTTTGGCTCGAAGGTACGTGCTCTGTCCTACTAAGGAGCAGCAATCACCCCGAGCAGGGGTGAAATCGTGGCAGGCTGTGGTGGCTGAGCTCACCAGGGTATAAACACAGCATTGAAAAGGGGCATTAAACAGGGCTATCATGGCAGGGCTGTTTTGACAAAACATAATCAAGGGGGACGTGCAAAAGATGATCTGCTTGAGTTAGAGCTTCGTGAGGATACTCTGCTCGAGTATCCGTTTGCTTTAAGCCTCATCGTTCATGGGAAAGTCATTAAATTACTTTGTTTCTGGAGTATATTTATTACTTTTAAATCCAGTTCAGTCTGTTTAGTATTTCATGATGCTTCACTGTGAATCATTAATGAGAAGCTCCTGCACACAGTCATAGAATTTGTCTGATTACTCCATTCATATTTAATAAGCTCGCTGCTTACACTTCAGAGTAACAACAGAAATTAGATCGTGCAATACTTTAGTCCTGGAGTGCCCCTAAATTTGGCTCTAAATTATTCATTATACTGGCTGAAGGCAAGAGAACTGTTGTAACCCTAAATTTATCTAAATCCTACATTGTCTAATCTGTGCCTCTTTGTTGTTATTCTCACTTTAAAAAATAACTAATTTTTATTGAAACTGAAAACATCTAGGTTTTGTCTGTTGCAGATTTATCATCATTCTCTGCAAAAGCACTGCAGTCAGCTAAAAACAAAGATCATTTACTTGGACTTCAGCTATATAGATAAAATGTGAGCCCTGCAATCAAGTAGGACTGTGAAGATGTGTTTTGTTAAAGCAGGGGTTGTATTTTCTAGCTAAGACAGTATTTTTTTTTTACTGTCAATTAGACAAGAACACAGAGATTAACCAGCTGCACTCCCACAGTTTTAGGGTTTTATTGTTTCGTTCTATAAACAAAATGTCTTTTTTGTATGGGTTATATCTAGAAACACACTATCAATGTAATATTTTTAAAGTCTTTAAAATAAATCTTGTAAGATAAAAGATCTAATCTAAGCCTAGGTGGGCCCTCAAGCAGAGTCTAAAATCATAATGTAAAGGTTGATGTGCTCATAACTGATTTACCAAAACAGACAGAACCTGTCATACTTTCAGATTTATCACTGGGAATTTCCCAGTCTTAAAAGTCATATCTGAAAACTGGACCACAAAATATGTACCCCAACTTTGTCAAAAGCAGAAGTTTCCTAAGAGCAGCTCACTTAAGGAGACTTTTGATCTCTGCTCCCATCTTCTAGTAGGGATTTCCTGTTCTCATGGGAATCATTCACAAACCACTTCTATGTTTAAACCTTTAGTGGGTTATGTCCAACTGCTCAGCATCAAAATGGATCAGGTCCTTATGGCAGTGGCTCTGAGGTTTGTCTCTCAGTGTTACTCAAGTCCAGCTGGCTGTCTAACACTCTGGCAAAAACAGGCTCATGGGGAGGGGTACCAGCTCCTCTCAAAACACCTTGGAGGAAAATAAATATGAAAAATAAAGTGGGATTTAACTAAATTACACCCAACCAAGAAGCAGTGCAGCTACCCCCACTTCTTCCTCAATGCCTGCACTGCTGAGTGAAATGGCTCCACTGTGGAAAGCCCAAGCCCGGATAAGTGGCAGCACAAAAACTGATAATTCATCTCACACCTCAGCTTGACCAAACAATCTGGTCTAATAGGCCAAAATGAGGAAATAGCACAGAAAATGTTGTTACACTATTCCTAAAATGCACTAAGTTTACATTAAGAGGTTGGAACCTCTTTTAATTTATTGCCTGTAAAGTGATATGCATCACAAATGTCATTATCATCACCTGGTCTTAAGAAATAAAGTAACACATGTAAGAATTGGAGGCATTTTATCACATCTCAAATTCTGTCTCAGTGGAACACTCACAGAGACAGATTGCATATCCTGACAGCAGTCCAAGGGGGAAAAAAACAACTTTAGGAAGGCAGCACAATCTAAATTTCTTAAAGTTGAGCCAACAGACAGATGGCAGGAACTAAACGTCCTTAAAAAAATCCCACGCCCGTGTTGTCCTGGCATCAGTTTGATACTCTGCCAAAGTGAGAGCCTCAGTGAATGAATTGCAAAGAGTTTACAGTTGTTTCAGTCAAAATCAGCTTAAGGGGTAAGAGTTGGAATAGATGAACTGCTGCAAATGACAGCAACTCAGAAAGTCAATGTGGGAACCTGCCCATTCAATACTGGCAGTGGGAGAGAGAGACTCTAAAAGGAATCTGTGATTTGACAGTCAAATTAATAAGTTACTTTTCAGCAATAGTAGATCAGTTATTGTAACTGCTCCACAGCCAGCAGCTCCAGCTGGAAGCTTACTTCTTGTGTAGAAAACACAGACAAGGCTTTTCCCCACTTAAATACTCAAAAATAAAGTTTAAATTAGATTTGTCTTGGATATAGCAGAGGCAGGTTTATGGAATAACAACCTCTCTGCTCTTCGCTCTCCAGGACTGCCTGCACAGCACACACTCCTGGGCAGGTACCAGCAATGCAGCTCCCCCAGCCACCCCTGCTTCTAGTGCCATAGCAGAGCTTAAAGATTTCTCTTTCAGAGAAATCCCATTAAATAATGCCTTAGCTTTCCCCTGTGTGCTGCAGAGCAGGAAATACCAGCTGGGGGAGGAATGAAATCTAGAATAGCAGCTTGTATTAAACAAGACTTTTGAGACCTTTCTCTCATTCTTTTAAGTACAGCTTAATGGTTCAAACACTAAAAGGATCTGCTTTCCTCCTCAGAAACATTCATCTGGATTTAGCTTTGAAGTCCAACAGTTTTAACACTGAAAACTGTGGGTTTGTGAGATTCAGCAGCACAGTACACTTGCTTTCTCCCCAGGGATCTCTACATTCTCTGACAAGCATAAAATGAGAGTGGAGCCATAGGAGATGCTCACAGGAAGATGTTTGTGTGTCAGAGAATCTCCATCATGTCTCCAAAATCAGCTGTGCTTTGTGCTTGGGGTTGGCAGCCAAAACAATAGTCTTGTACAATGCTGGTAGGTCACACTTCAGTTCATAGGCACACACTTCCAAATGTTTCTGAAAATCATCTGAGCTCATTTCAGAGGCTTCATGGGGCAGGGAATAGATAGAACAGATGACCTTCCCTCAGAGGTCCTTTCCTCAATGGGTACACTTGGCAATGTCTCCCACTCGTAATTCATATTTCCATCTGTCCTCCCATTGAAGGATGAGGGTGGAAACATTCCTGGGGGAAGGCTGGCACAGAGCTATGATTGGTTTTCCCTGCATCATTGCTGTCCAAAGTGAAGGAGACATCCTGGCCGGTGGCAGGCAGGCAGAAGGGGCTGCAAACACTTACAAACCACAGACCTGATTGAACTTGCTTTGATCATCACAGCAATTCTGCATCAAAGGTGCTGTGTGGCAAATCACTGCATTGCACAGATCACTGTGCTGGAGCCATTCCTGGGTGAATGCTTTTCTCCCCAGTGCCTGAAAATGGGTTCTTGATTCCACAGAAAAAGGGAAAGATTGAAGCAAACTATGGGCAGAATGAACCAGTTGCAGGGTCTTTTCATTTCCACTGGGGCCAGCCTTACACAGCCTGTCCAGGATCAGGGAGCACAGAGGACACTTGCAGCCACTTTTCTTCTTTCTGGTTCTGATTGCTGTGTGCTTCTTGCCTGCGGATCCAGGCCTTTGCTGTTCTGTTTACCCTTCCCAGAAGTGCACTTAGCCATTAATGGAAGATTCCAATTCAGGCACTCACTCTGGGGAAAACATAGGTTACAATAAATAATGGTCACAGGTTAAGTCAGCCAGGTATTGTGTATGGTTTAATGGGTATCTGAGAAAAAATATGACATAATGCTTGCAAATAAATTTCCCCCATCACACCACCATCCATTTTAAATTATATCTCTTGAGAGTTTTCGGCTATTTTCTTTTCTTTCAAACACAGCTTCCCTGTGTGTCTCTGACTCTGAAGTAGAGAGCTGAATTCAAACTGCAGAGAAATCTGTTAGAAAATGCCTGGAGGTATATGTGGCACAAAGACACAGGAACTTTATCTTCTTTTCTGGCTGCTCTGAACTGATTGTGGGGATTAATGATTTATCTCTCTTTAAAGAACTCCTTGGAGCTACATAGTCTCAAATCAGATAAAGTATATACTATTCCTCAATCAGGCACCTGCCAATTTAGGTTCAGCCTTTAATCTGGGCAGTTGTAGTTTTACAAAGATTTGACTTCAAGAAAAGTTTCCTGAGAGATATCATCAGTGTTCACCACTTTTGCAAAACCTGTATGATATTCCTTCTGTTAGCCTGGAATGATTATGAGAAGAAAGGAGAAATAGCAGAAATCTGCTGAGAACAATGCACAGCCACACCTCTGTCCTGGGTAAATCCCTTGAACAGTGGGTAGGGCTTGAGCTGGCTCCTGACACAAGGACAGAGCTTGCCTTGGAGAGTATCACAGGCAATTTCCTCCTGCCCTCAGGACCAGGGTTGGTTACCAGCAGGCACAGGGAAAGCAGGGAGCTCTCTCATCCAACCAGTTCCAGTTTGCTACAGATTTACATATCTGTGCAGAAAGGGAGCAAGGGGTTAGTCAGAAGCAGAAATACACAATATTGGTCCATAGACAAGTGTTTAGGAGCTCAGTATGGGTGTTTGTGGAAACGCACCCCTGTGGCTCAGTGACATTAAATCTGATTATTGACTCCCTTGTAACAAAGTCAATGAGAGTCATCTTGTTGAAAGCATGTTTGGACCAGATACTTGTCTGATTCATGTCCTTATTTATATGAATCCAAAGTGGGATTTGCTATCTGTGGTAAAAAAGAAAACGAGACGTTTACCCACATATACAATAACAGAGAATTCACACACAGTCAGAGGTCTGCCAAATGCAAGACAGCTCCAGAGAAAAATGACACTGTAAACCACTTCATAGCTTAAAAGAAAATAAGCTGGGTGTACAACAAGGTAGGAACCATCTGCTTGGCTTCAGTGGGAATTTCCCCAGAGTAATCATTACAAGGGTGGATAGATCGTGAAATAAAGGAATTTTTTTTCTATGTCTCATAATTAAATTTTCTGGGTTTCTGCAGAACAGTTCCTGGCACAGAGTAAGACATGTAGATGTAATACCTTATCATTGTAAAGCTGCATCATTACAGTGATAAACAAGCCCATTTAGTTTAGCAGAGTCTCACATTTTGTCTGACTGACAGACCTGAATTTTCTACACCTCATAAGTCCATTTTTTGTAGTCATGTCAGTTTTCCCATTCAGCCACTGCTCCATGCCTTTCCTCCTCACAGCATCCAAGACAAATATCTGCTTGATATAGTACCAGTTCTAGGAAGCTAAAATTTGAAGGGGTGACCGTATTTTCTTCATTCTTCTTCATGACATTCAGACAAAGCTGTTGACCTTTACACAGGTCTTCTGTAAAGTTAGGAGCAGAGAACATGAATCAAGAAGGTGGAGGTCTGTATGACCTTGTAATAAATTAATATTGTCCTTAGACTTGACGTGTTTGGACCTGCACCATAAATTCTTGATCAGGATGTAAGTTCAGACCTACTCCTGCTTTGCTTCTGCTGTGGAAACGGGAATTAATATTGCAGGTAGTGATCCTGTTATAATGCAATTGGAATTAAATATTGCTGTCAATCCAAGTACATTTAATTAAGCAATATTTACAGAGCAGTTGGATGCTCTGAGGACTACAATACAGTGACCTGGAATTGTTCAAGTCTTCCTTTTCTTTCTTTTGTATTTCCATGCTTCAGCATTTCAGCTGCTTTTGCCCTGGTAATTTAACACTGTGTCACATCTTCACAGCTGACCTTTAGAGGACAAGAAGCTGGGACCATTGTGTTGGTTCTGTGCTTTTCCCCTTACAGTTTCATATAACACATATTAGATTTACTTTTATTTTCTATGTGAAATGAAACCAATCTTGAGGGTTACACTCTCAAGAGTCAGAAAAAAATATTTTGTTGAATCTTTTTGAATATGCTAAGCTTTATTTTTCCAGCTTCTGTGCTAAGTGGAAAATACCAAAAGAAGTAACAATAATTGTCCAGTCTTGCCTGTACTATTAATTAAAAATTAATAGATTACATGTTAAAAGAAAGATAAATAATTTATCTCCAAGCAGTGTGCCTGACTAGGAAAATCCACATTCTGGCTGTATGTTCTCAAAGTACACCAAATACAGAAAGTAATTGTCTCCCAAAAAAGAGTCTAAAATTACATTGATTATATATCTTGAACGCAAATATAGTTGGGTGAGTTTACAGAGACAGACAGATGGAAAAAAGTAGAAATAAGGAAATAATTTTAGAATAGAATGCTTTTTTTCTTTGTATCATTTGCAATGTTTAATTGACTTTCTAATGTTCTGTTTAGCAATATCATTCTCTGAAATCAGAACCAGAGGAAAAATTATCAGTGAGCAAGAAACCAGCTTTTCTAGAATGTCTCATACTCCATGAGCAAAGCCTTTGAACCTCAGGGCTCTGGCAGCATTTTTCCTTCCAGGAGCACCACAAGGATTTTTTGCCTTGTGGCTGCAGGGCTGAGAGTCACCGAGGCTGTCTGAGCTCTGAAGGGCACAAGAGGAACTCACAAGCCCTCAGATGAACCCAGACCTCGAGATTTTGCTCCACTTCTTTGTCTCTGGGCATCCTGATTGTTGCACATTTAGAAAGCATAAATGTTAGATGAATTTGAGCTGGACCGTGAAAAACCTGCTTATTCACAGGGCAGTCCCACCACCTGAATCCTTGAATCCACTGCTTGAATCCATCCACAGAGAATTCCCAAGCTGGCATCAACCCTACCCCACACAGCTTGAGTGGTTTAAGGATGCTTCTGTGTGTGCAATATTTGGTCTGATGTGACTTTCAGGGTGACAACCCACAGTCTTTAGTAATTTCCTGAGTTCTTTATCAGTCTTTACAAACATGATATTTTGCACTAAGAGGCTGCTTAATGGACTCAGAGTCCAGTTCCCATTAGAATTCAGCAGAGCAAAGACGTTCCCACCTTCCCAGAGAGCTGCCAGCTCGGGCTGTGTGCCCTGCGGGTGGCACGGCTGTGCTGCAGCTCTGCAGGATGCACCAGCTGCATTCGGGGCAGGAGCTGGCCTGGGCAGCACATCCATGTCCCCCTTCTGCCACCTCTGCTCTGGGGACAGATAAACTGCGGGCTGTGGGGGCAGAGCAGCCTCTTGAAGCCGAGAGCAGAAACCTCCAGGGAACGCTGAATCTGTGCTTTGGATCCTTAGGGCAGGGTGTTACAGATTTTTTCTCTGTAATGCTCATTTGAGATAAATACCAGTTGCAGTGAAGCGTTTTCCATGAACCAGTCTGTCAGAAAAGGGTGGAAGTGCTGCTGTGCCCATTCCCTGCTAACCCAGGGCTGGGCAGTGGCCACGCAGCCATGTGGAACGCGAGCCGCTCCAATTACCGGGAACACCAGGGTCACATCACCAGGGCTGGGTGTGACAGCAGCAGAACGGCTGGCAGCGAACGGGGCTGGCAGCCCTGACTGATGATGAACTGCCTGTGCAAGCTTTAATTAGCCAGCGACAAGGCAGAATTATAAGCGCTGTTTTACGAGCGCAAAGTAAATACTTGCCCTCCTGCTTTGGCCATCCCTGGAATTTATTAGGCGCTTGGATGTGTCCGTGCCTCAGAGCCAGGGAGGCAGATGCTGGGGGAGTGAGGAAGAGGCTTTTGCAACCTGACCCCTCCGGAGGAATAGCTGCAGCCAAGCCTTTTATGCTGGCACATTTTTCTGAAATATTTATGCGCGATCACCCGTTGTTGTTTACCTCAGTGCTTCCTCTCCTTGCTCACCGCGGGCTGCCTTATCAGACAGTCTTTACTATTTAGGGAGCACAGAAAAAAAGTTAGGAGACTGAAATTAGAGAAAAACCTTTCTGGCACACACTGAAGCTTCCACTAAGAGAGCTGTGGGGAATTAATTGTCGGGCAGGAAAGGCTGGGAGTGGGGACAGGCGGGTGCCCCAGCAGTGTCATGCAGTCATGTGAAGGGCAGAATTCCCTCATCCCTGCAGGCGGGACTGCTGTGGATTTAGGTAGGAACTGCTTTTCAGGACCAGCTATTGTTGTTTCACCCAATCCATGCTGGATGCCTTTCCCTTGGCTGCTTGCAGAAAGGGCAGCTGCAGCCACAGCAGCAGCTACAGCAGCCACCCTCAGCAGGGACACGGGGAAAAGCCTCAGAGCAGGAGGCAGAAAGTAGGTTAACATGAAAGATGAGAGCAGGAACACTGCTCTATAGACATTTTTCTTATAGAATTTGAAATATTCACTTTTTAGTGTCTCAGAAGCAGAGGGTGTTGTTTTGCATCATTGTCAGTGAGGAGGGAGATGAACTCCCTCTCTTTGTGCTCCCCTCTGTGACCTGTCTGATTGCTGCAGGAGGAGGGAAGCCCAAAAAAAGTCAATATGGATAAAACCCTGTTGAATTCTGGTATTGTTCAGACTGCTGGTGGAAGGGTACAGCCTCCCTCGACTCACAGATTGAGCTGACAGTAGTAGATTTATCCTTTTCAACAGTTTTGCAAGACAAGTTGCTTTTGCTGTGAGATTTTGGGGTTGCTTTGATCAGTTTTGGGTTGTTTTTCCTCTACTGTGTCTGGATCCAGGCTGCCTGAAGATAACCACGTGTTTGCCAGTGATTTTAGTGAAATAGGAATTTGACCTGGAAATATGCTGAGTTCACAGGCTATATAAACTAAAATATTTGGTATGTTTGCTCTAAATCCAGACAACCAGAGAGCTGATGGTACCTTTCCCTGCTGCAAACAGATCTGCTGAAAAGCATGAACCTTGATTTAAAGGAAAGCCACCATTGCTGATTGTGTGTCGTATCTTAGATGGAGAGTGGAAGGAGAATTGAGATCAAATACAGTTTATTGACTTTATCCCTTCCTTAACTAACTGGTGAACTTCTGAAAATGTGCACAGTAGCCTTTTTATGAAATCTGAAAGCACTAAATTACAATCCTCAAATTACCAATTCAGAGCCCACTGAAATATTTTTTTTTTTCCATTTCTTCATCTATAATTTCCGGGCTGGAGCTCTAGCCATTAATAGCAGCTACATCACCGCAGTGCCGGCACTTCAGCAGCACCCTCATCCATTTCAGTCATTGATCCGCTAATGTGCGCCGGATGAGAAAGGAAAAGGGCGGCTCATTCATCCTCCCCCTCCTTCCTCCTCCTCTCACCAGGTGGCAACCACTCACCCACTGCTTTAAATCCCTATCAGATTTCAGAGGCTCGGTGTTAATTGTCCCTGTACAAGGACTGACCCCAGAGAGTGAAACGAAAATTTAAGTAATGGGGCCGTGGGAGTGGGTGAGATGCTACAGGAGGGGATGGATCTGCACCTGCTTTCCTTGGCCCACAGACTGCAGACAGCGCTGCAAATGACAGCAGAGCCAGAGCTGCAAACCACACTTGTAGGCATTGAGTTCTTCCTGGAATATGAAGCCAAACAAGGAAAAGAGTAGGAGAAAGGCCAAAGAATTTAGGCAATAACATTAAAGGTACAGCAAAGAAATTGTACTTTAAGTAGCATCAGCTGCACAAGTAATACTCTAATTCCAGTTGCATATGGAGCAAAAAAATATTTTTCCCATGGACATCCATGGGTAATCCATATTGCAGCCCTGTTTGGGTGTTTTTCTGATTTACAGAGATAATGAGCTGAAAGATATATTGCTTATGCCTGAAGCTTGCTGGGATTTCCTGATCCAGAAACCTGATTTTAATTTTTTTTTTTAAATCTATCTAACTAACCTATAGGCATGTTCTTGCTTTCCCTTTCCACTATGCTTGGTACATCTACTCTTTTTGTTCTCATATTTCTTATCATTATATTGCTCATTTTGGGGATCAAAGGGCAAAGGAAATAAAAATCCTGTTAGTTTTCAAAGGTCCACATTGCAGTAGATAATTGGTTTCCAATCTAGCCCAAACTTCTTTGATGTCCAAAGTTCTCACAAAGAACATTTTGCAAAGACACAAATGTGTTTGGTAGCACTGCCAGGAGATCTAATTCTGGAAGTCTGAGATTACCTGAGCAGTGACACTTGCAAAGATGAGGGGGGCTGATAACAATGCTGTGTTCTTACACCATTTCACTTGCATTAATAACACAGAACTACACCCTTCTGAAGAAATACTGTCAGTAATATTTCTCTCATGCTGTAGTAACAGAGGTGATGGCTCAGGAACAGAAACCAGCTTCTTCCAGCTCCCCAGACCCCGGCTCACCCACTTAAGCACCCTTTCTTCTGAGATTGTTGCTCTTTCCAGTTCTGCTCCATGGAGACAAATGGAAATGTGCTGCCCATTCCCACCCTGGTTCACATTTCTACCTCTGCAGCAGTTTATCACCTTTGCCTGTGCTGGCTGAACTTTCTGGGCTCTGGTGCAATGACCAGTGTAATGCTGTTTATATAACACAATGCCCAGCAGCTAAGGATATGAACTTTTGACAACCAGCTTTGCCACCAGAAAAACCATGATGTGAAACTACAGCCCTGTTCATCTTTGCAAGGTCTGAATCTCTTCTGTCACTTTGAATCTCAGTGACCTTCACCTTAATTTCCCTTATTCACTTAATGCCTTTCTCTCTCCACCCACACTTAAACCCAACAAAACATGGGTGGGGTTGGTCTTTTCTCCTAGGTAACAAAAGGAAATCGACTCAAATTGCACCAGGGGAGGTTTAGATTGGGTATTAGGAAAAATTTCTTCACTGAAAGGATGGTCAGGCATTGGAACAGGCTGCCCAGGGAACTCCTGGAGTCACCACCCCCTGCATGGTGGATTTGAAAGCTGTGTAGATGTGGCACTGGGGGACATGGCTTAGTGGTGGCCTTGACAGTGCTGGGTTAAGGGTTGGACTCGATGATCTTAGAGGTCCTTTGCAACCAAAATAATTCTGTGATTCTGCATGAAAAAGCAAAATGTGTTCATGCTATAAAAACATGAGATGTGGTTAAATGACTGGTCTTGGGTTTGTAGGAATCTCTCTGATTTTCTTTTTCCCTTTCTCTTTTCCTTTTCAATTTTTTCCTTTTGTTTATTTTTTTCTTTTCTAGTCTTCATGCCAGGGCTCCCCAGCAGCAAACATTTTTTATATATCAAGGTAGTATTATTTTGTGCAATCTGGAGAGGCAGAGTGCACAGGATGCACAGGTGTATACTTGTGCATGCATACCAAAATCTATAACTGACTCTGCTTCTTTAAATAAACAAAATACATTCATTTAGCTTAAAATAGGACTCTTGTCAAGCTCCTGCCCTAGAGCAACTACCAATTGCACTGTCAAAATCACTCTCCGTGGTTCTGAATAGGTTTCTTAATGAAAGAGCAACATTAGCTCTTTAGAACATTTTGTCCCTGAAGGATGCAGCAGCAACAGCCACAGAATGATTTCTGGCTCAGACATGCTTATAAATGGGGAAAATAGAATGGTTTAAATCGTGATTATCAGCTCCCTGGAAATGCTTCACAACAGTGATTCAGGGAACCAGGAGACAAATGGACACTAAGAATGGTACCCACTGATGAGAGTGAGCTTTGTTCCCCACATGCACATTGACCCCCTTAGGAAGAATTATGGTGTGAGTAGGTTGTCACTGAAACAATGCAAAAACCAGGGAATGAAATTATTTGGGACCCGATCCAAAGAAAAATATGTTCTGGTGAAATGAAATTTTAGTATTTGCTGGATTAAATAATGATGATCATCTGAATGAAATTCCGTGTTTCTATTTTAGCAGTTTGGTCATACTGACTGTCACAGTAGCAATTTTTTATTCTGGGTAAACCTGGAGGCAGTAGTAGAGTAGAATACAACTTGAATAGATATGTTTATATTCAAACCAAAGAAAAAGAGCTTTTCTTATAAAATGCATGGTTGGAGACAGGACTTAGGTGTTCTCTTGTTTCTTTAATAGGGATGGTGTGGCTGCATTTGGCTAAAGTCTCCCAGTTAGAGCTTCAGCACCATTTAAATGTTCAAGAATAGTATTTACCAACAGCCTCATGCATATCCCCAGTCTGGGCTCCAGACAGATTTCAGATCAAATGTCACTGCTCTCAGGCAGGAAAAGCCCTCAAGCAGCTTTTCCACAGCATGGAAGGTATCAGGATCAGAACCAGCAACAAAACAAATGACATTTTTCATCAGACATTTTTCATTGTCCCTGCTTTGTCAGTCTTCTCCCTGGCAGCAGGAGACTAAACTTTTCCTGGTGTGTTTGATCCTCTTACCTCCTATACTTGCAGTCTGTTCCAAGAGCCACCATCAGCCACTATCAGACATGTAATTATCACAACAAAAAGCAGCTTTCACAAAAAATGTCAATGCTAATAATAAATCAGTTTAAAGTGCTCTTCCTGTGTTTTACCCCATTTTCTGATGTTGTGGTCCTTTCCCTGCTCCTCAGGGCTCAGTGGTCGTGTTGGTGGTGGTGCTGATGGTCACTGGTGTCTGGAGCTTTTCCCCAGGAGGACTGTGATGTTCATGGTGATGCTTTTGTCTCAGTCTAAGACCTATTTGGGTTCATTTATACGTTTGCTAACCCAATTTATACCTTGCAAACTCGGCACTAAACCTGTGGCCTGTTAACAGTGATGGCAATACAACAGGGATTCACAGCTGCATTACTGTGCTATTTTTAAGTTTCTCATTTGTTTGCCATCCAACTCAGACCCTGCTAACACAATGCTCAAGGTAGGGGATCAGCAGAATATCAGGAGTTAATGAAAGCCAGCTTATTCCATCCTGCACTCAGGGTTGGTGTCTCCTTGGCTGTTTATAAAATTCCATGGAGCATCTGGAATAAATGGTACTGATTTAATACAATGCTATAAATAGGTTAATCAGGTGGAATCTTCAGCTGCTGGAATAGTAGAGTTACACAATTATACTGACCTTGGCTCATTATGGTGCAAGTTTTCATTATCAAATTTCAGTTCCAGCCTGGAGAACTTCTCTATCTGGCATTTGGGTCAGCTTATTCTTGCAGTCCACACTTTTCCACTGAAGCAATAAACAATGAGGCCAATGTTGGAGCAATTTCTTAGGGGCTTCTGGTAATTGTTCATAAGCTGCTGGGCAAAGAAAGCTTCTGTAGAAAACTGAGTCAGGACTAAGAAGTCAAGCCCCTTCCACCAAACAGTTTAATACCTGAAGAGCTGAAAAGATGAATATCACCTATATAGCTTGCACTTTAAAAATGTAAATGAAGTCTATACATGTAATTCCTCTGTGACAGCTTCCTCTATTAGCAGACTCAGTCATCCATCTGTCCCAGGGAGAGCAAAACCTATTTGCCACTCAAAACCACAAACTCAACAAAATTGCTCAGAATACTCAGCATCACCTCAGTGTGTGGTTAGTAAGCAAACTGCTTGAAAATAACTAAACAAGTGGCAGCACAAGACAGTGATCAGGGCTGAAGGGTAAAATGTGCCTTGAAATGGCATCAACTGCTGCAGATGCTGGCTGGGATTATTAGCATGGCATTAGTTACAGTTCCCACACCTTTGCCTCCTCCTGGAATAAAAGGAAATATTAAAATAATGGTTTCCAGGATAAGTATGTATGTCATAATCTCAAAGTATCCATCATAATGTATTTCCATTTTCTACCCCAGAAGTAAAATGTAGAAATTTCCATGTTGTAGCTTTCCCCTGTTAGGCAAGACCAGCCAGAACAGTCCTTGCCAGCATCTCACTTGTGAGGCATAAACTGAAGGGAGAGGAAGCCGTGGGCCTGTCCCACTGGTAGATCAGATCACATTTAATCATATCAAGGCATCTATTTTTTCATTATTCTGTTTGGTTGATATTTAGAAACAAAAAGGCAACCCTATTTTAGGAATTTGGCAATTAGAATTATATCAGAGTAGATCAAATTGACATTTGGAATTAATTATAAAAGGGGGAAGAAAGGGTTTGTGCTCACTCTTGATCTTTTAGAATGTAAAAATATAGTCTGATAAGTATTTGCCATCCTGGATACATCAAGGTTTATTGTGATTTATTGGCTGATATTAAACTAACTCCTTATTTAATGGTCTAAGCTGAGATCATGGTTCCATAGAAATAGACATTATATATATATATATATACACACACAATGAAATATCTCACACAATTTTGATGCATGATTTAGCCAGTATTACTACTGCTTTTCCTAAATTTTGGCAAAACGTCAGGGAACAGCAGAGTTCTAAGCTGTTAATGGAAGGTCTTATTTACCAACAGCAAAGCAGCCTCTGCTGGGTGTCTCTGAGAGGGTAATACTTCAGTTAGTTCTGGCTTAAGTAAGTATCTTATATGATCCTGCTAAGTTTTTGCCAGTGTAAGCATGGGGTGACTGCATTCCTTAGTAATATGTGTTTGATTGTTTGAACAAAGAAACAGCATAAAATAATAAAGTTTTGAGCAATTAGAAATATTATAGATATGATAAATATTTCACATCTATTATATATATTTTATAAATATATATGAAATATGTTTCTCCTCTCATTGGGTTACTTTACTTTGGTGGTAACTCTTTAAAATGCTCTCTGAGGGTTACAAACTGTTGTATTTCCCCTGGTCCCAGACAAGTTGTCCCCCACATGCCAGAGCTGATCCAGATGCTGTCCCTGTGCTGAGCTGGCACCAAACACGGCTGTTGGGAAGCTCAGAACTGCTGCCAGGTCAGTGGTAGACATTGGTTTAAGTATTTTTCTTTTAAACATGTCCAGGCTATCCGGTTTTCTTCAGTAACCACTTTTTTCTTCATTTTCATCCCTGTTTTTCCTTCTGAAAAAAAAACATTCTCAAAAATGCCAGGATGAGTTTGCAAAGCAGAGAGTGAAGACTGTGTGCATTCCTACTGGCAGTAAAATTTCCATAGATTTCAGTGTCCAGGTTTTCCCTCTGACCACTCCACCACGTTTGTTATGCAGATGGGATTTCCTCCTGTACAGATCCTGCAGCTGGAGCTGGGTGGGCAGAAGCAGCTATGATTTTATCCATGCTGTCCATAACCCTCCCTGCCTGCTGAGCTGCACAAACTGCTGACTACTGAATCCTCAAGGTGAAGGACAAGATAAAAAATATTTTCAGGGATTTGAAAGGATGGAATTAACAAGGCAGGAGAATGTGAGTCTAAAAGCCAGGATAAACAATAAAAAAATTTTTTTCCTTTTCAGGAAGCTGAAAGGAAAACTGTCTAGAAATGTGCAGTGTTGATGGACAGCCTGCTAACAGTAAAAATAGGAGTCTCTGAAAACGCTAGGAAATAAAAATTCATGACCCAAATTAAGAAATATGAACTTGACAGGTGCTTCCTGTGGATGTGGAGATGAGGGAAGCAGAAGAGGGTTTCTCAAGTAAAGGATAATGACAATGCAGAGAGCAGGTGATTTGTTTCTGCTCTCCAAGGCAGCTCAGCATGGGGGGATCCTGCCCCGCTGACGGAGCCGTGCCCCCGCTGTGTGCAATGGGCGCTGCCTCTGCAGAGGGGCTCTTGTGTCAGTGGGTGACTCAGTGAGGGGAAAGCTGAAAATTGCTTTTCCCAGACTGCAACAACTTTCCTCATTTACAAGAGATGCTCAGGGGGATCCGTCCATCTCCCTGCTTTCTAGCAGAACAAACCCAAGTCATGCTGGAATCGTTCATCAGCTGGGAGTCTGAGGATGTAACTGTGTTTACCTCACCTCCCCACCAACACAGGCTGGTTCCTTCATGAAGCATTCCATGGGTTTTGCCCAGGCTGGCTTAAAAAGTGTGAGGTTACAGGCCTCTTTCTGATCTAGTGACGTTCAAGGTCAGGAAGTTTCCACCGACAAGGTTTCAGTTTGCCTCAATGATGTTACTTCATTCTTAATTGCATTCTCATAAATTACGGTTTGGTAATTCTTTCAGTCTTGCTGCTTAAGTCTTCCAAATCTTTTTATTGGGAGCTAATGTTCCTCTAACCCGAAGCCATATTTAACTATTTTAATATAATTTAACTAAGCTTAACTTAGTTACCACTGTTGCTCTTCTCTCCAAAATATCTTTTGCTATTTTCTGCAGAACTTCCTGCATCCTGTCTCGTTATATGCATTACACAGAACGAAGACTTAAATTTTAACCTGCCTCATCTCTCCAAACTGGAATTCAGATACTGCACATTTTCAAATATATAAAACAAATACTACACTTCTGCCATGCTCAGGGCAAACTACTGAAGCAGGTTTATCCTCGCTGTCTAGGGCTCCCTGTGGAGGACACGCTTCCTCCTTTTGGAAGAGAACCATTCCCTTTAGAAAATGAGTTTCAACTTTTTGAAAATTAAGGTGATTAAGAGAATATGTTCCTACAGCCTAGCACAGAAACAGGGTTCTCCCTTTCATGCGTTTCCTTATATTTCAGCCTGTAAAATGTTTCACCAGAGGGAGGGGACACCATACAAACCCCTATGGAGTTAGGATGCTGTAGAACAGAAAGGCAATGCTAGCGAGATGTATCTACTTTTTTTATCCAAGTTCTAAGACATTGGCAAAATTGTGAGCTCCACAGCAGTCCTGTGGCAGATTTTATACCAGCAGCAGCATTAATTGTAATAACCAGCAGGAATTCAATGAAGCATAGTTCAGAATGGATGTGCCATCCCAGCAAGGGCAATCAAGTGGTGAGACACCAAATTCCAAGATGCATCATTTTATCCTCACAGATCTGACTCCAAAGGCACAGATCTAACTCCAACGGCAACCAGTGAAAACATGTAAAATTTAAAATTTCACACTCTTCTTTTTGGCATTTCCAAGTTTATGACACCTGAAAATTTTAATCCACCATATGCTTCACTTGATTCCTGAAGTGCTCTTCAGTTCTTTCTCTCTCCATTCAAAGGGAGCCTCAGCTGATAAAGGATACACCAGGAACACACAGTTTAGGCTGAAAGGACTCATAAAACCTGGGACAGATTCACTTCACTGAGCATTAATCCACTTTAATCCAAATGGATCACATACCAAACCAGCAAAATCCTTGAAGCTTTGACAGCACCCGTTCTGATATTTAAAGGTTAACAAAGTCAGCAGATCCTGTGCTACTTGTATCTACACTGAGAGCTCTGGCTGATAATCGGTACAATGAGGTAATGAATAGGAAGTAGAGACCACACACTGATAGCACTCTTTTTTTTTTCCTCCAGTAGGATGTACAGCCCCAAAACCTTGTATCAAAATGCAAGTGCCATGAGATAACCATGCTTCAATAACTCAGTTATTTCAAGAATATCAAAGTAAGAGAAAAATATGAGAAGATGCAAAGCATTCGATTTTGATACAACTTCCTCACTGCTTGGAAAAGCAAAGTCTCCCTAAATCTCTGAATGCCTCATCCAGGCACAGCAGATAAATGATCTGGGGTGGGAGATGACAATCTCTGAGACAAAGAGGATGGGAGAAAAATGCAGAGAGCTATAATGAAAGCTGTCAAGTGCATCATCTTGCTGTAGCACTGTTCTTATTAAAGATGTAAGAGCACTTGCAGATGTTAAATACTGAGGAAGAACAGCTTAACTTTCAAATGCAGCCCTCAGAGGGGATCCTACAGAGCAACAAGATTTTTAAAAGGCTGATGAAAACTAGAAGGAAACCAAAAGTAGAAAAAACACACAACAAACACGATTTAAAAGTATGTAAGAACATATATAAACCCCTGTGTGTAAGAGTCTTCCTCGAAGGCCCTGAAGGAAGAAATGATGCTCACTCACCCCCATGACATTTGTCTCCAACAAACCAATGTTGTGACTGACACCCTCTGCACTCAAATGCAACAGAAAACCGAGGTTTTGACCAGCTGCAGCCTTTCTGGAAGGGTATCAGGGCTCCCAGGAAAGAGCAGATGTTAATCTGCTCAGGATGGCTCCATCCTGCCCATTTCCCTAGGCCTCCCATTTTCCTGGGCAAAAGCATGCTGGCTCAGTCCAAGCCCTGCACACCACAGTACAGGAAACACGTTTATCCCAGAAGATGCTGTAGTGACAGACTCAAAATAAATGAGGACTTCAGGATCAAAGGCATGATGCAAAATGTTAAAACATATTCTGCCTCAAGGTCACCCACACAAAAATTATTACGGATCCTGTAATAATAGAAGCAGTCGCTTCACTGAAATTAATTTATTTTGAGAATATCCCTTTTAATCCTCCATGCATTTTTTAGCACAAAAAGTTGAGTTTTATCACAACCTCCTTCATAAAATTTAATATTGTATGTCTGGTAATGTGGCTGTTGAACAATTCCTCAATGGAAATTCCCACATCTGTGAAACCTTGGCAACACTGTTAGTAATTGACCTACACAAAGTTTAATAGAAAATTTTTACTGAATATCCTCTGTTTAATGTAAACAAGGCAGGAGGCAAAACAAGGAGTATATATTTTATATAATTACACTATTTTACAGGGCACAGAAAGCATTGAGGATATGGTTTGAAAACCCCGTATGATATGCAATATCAGATATGGATTTTACATGTAGCCCCAGGTCTACTTCAGGACTCTTTAATTTTCCAAGTACTTCAGGTTAGTATTTCTTCTAGCAAGACAAAGAGCACTAATAAAATGTCACCTGTGAGATTGCACAGCAGTTTATGGTAGAAATTACCATGCATTTACAAAGCCATTCCATGATTACTTGTGCCCTGTAAAATGAAGTGTGGCAATCTTTACACTAATCATAGTGTAAGCAAGCTTGGGATTCTGGTCCTTTTATATATATATATATGTATATATATACATAGGTGATGTACAACCAGACTCAGCTGTGCATCAAGTCACAGCTTTTATATTGCACAGACAAATATAGAGTAAGAACATTACATAGACAGAATCTGAATACCAGGAATATTACAGTCATAGGAGAAACTAAGGACAAACTTGTTCTACAGAGCTAGCACATGGCTTATTACAAAATTTTCTAAATCAGAGTCTAAATCAAATACATACTATAAATGAAAAAAAAAAAAGTAAAACAATGCTTTTATTTACACACATGTGCATCAGGATTAGAATGTGGTTTGGATCTGCTTTTTGAAATAAAAAATTATTCTAGTATCCTATCTCAAGTATTTCAATCTAATACCAGTGGCCCCATTCTCTAAGGTGATAAGCACTCATCTTTCCCACTGACATCTGGAGGATCTGCACAAGCCATGAACTCTTCAGGCCAAGTATTTTTCTGGTGGCCCTCTCTGGGTAATAAATAACCACATACAAACACATGCACACAGAAACAAAATGGGCTCCTCAATGACATGCATAGATCAAAAAGGTGAAAACATGGACCTGAACTAACTTCTAACCATTAAAAAAAAGTGCATGAAAAATATCACCACAAAAATAATTAAATGAGTTCCATCTCTTAAGAAAGATTAAAGCACTTTTACAAAAATAAAGGTCATTGCCATCAGGTACGGTAATTAAGGGTTTGTAGGCAGCACTCACAAAAGCAGTTTAGGCTAAAGCAACTTTAAGGATTGCTTCACTTGTGTGAGGATGGATCCATGTCTTATAAATTTATCAACTAAACAACATTTGGTTTGCAAGAAAACATCACCAATATCACTGGAGACTGAACAATCATAGTCTGAATTTAAGAGTGAGCATAGTTCTATCTACTTATTTTTCTCATGGACAAGCTTAAGGAGCTGTGTTTGCAGCTCTGCAGTGTTTTGCATTAGAACACCACGGAGGCTGCAGCCTTTCAGTGTAATGAGTCCAGGTACCAGTGAAAACAGCAAAACAAAGGAAGTGATGCTACTGCTTTCATTTGACATCAGGCAACTCTTGAATGGCTTTATCAATTCTTATATTACTTGGAATGCTCTTGCAAGTTTTGTTTAACATTTCGCTCGCTTTCATTTATAGTAATATTATCACTTCCAGTTTCCACTGAAACTGGGACAGTAGAAGTATTCTGGAGCATATGCTTTAAAAGAAATA
Organism: Dicaeum eximium; assembly: GCA_013396995.1. NCBI lineage: Eukaryota > Metazoa > Chordata > Aves > Passeriformes > Dicaeidae > Dicaeum > Dicaeum eximium. The sequence goes on from VWZP01008035.1 coordinate 1,054,427, forward strand.
AAGATGATTTGAGGAAAAAGTAATTAAGCTCAAGCAAAACCAACAAAGACCCAAATTCAGTAATGCATCAGCATTTCTGCTCAACTGCTTAACTTTGTTCATGTAAAAGATTGTGATTTGAGGCAAAAATACTTGAAATTAAGCTTATGTTTAACTGTTTTGCTGAATTGGGACCTTATAAATAACAATGTATGTATTAAACATATGCATAGACATCAACATGTTCTAAACTATGTGTCAGGTATTAAGGAAGCTCCTATTGTGGACTGTCTGCAATGCAGATCACTATATTCAAGGTATGTTTCTAAAGAAGAAAAATGAACTAAGTGTAATTTTTTTCAAACTTTGTCCTACTATGCTACTTTGACCTGAAAACACCTTGGAGCTAAATGCAGAAAAAAACAAACAGGTGAAGAAGTAAAACATGCTTTTGTTTGCCAGAGAAATGCAACAGTTTTTACAAAGTGTCCCAGTACAGGGAGTCACTGAATACAGGTTTTACCTGCCAAAATGTCTCCCCAGTCCCAGAACTGCTTTCTCCAGCTGAACCTGTACTGGAAGCTTTTATAGGAGGATGCTCTTCACTGGTGACAAGAATAAATTCAGCCCATTAGCTGTGACACTGCTCTAATTAACCTGCTAACTTAAAAGGCCTCTTAACATCCAGCTTCTGTAAATATTAAAAAACAAGACCTCAAAGGCATGGACAGAGAGCAGAATCTGATTCTAGGTACAGTCATGTAAATCTAGAAGAATTCTAGTGACTGAATAAATTAGTCCATGTTTGCATATGAGCAATGACATCTGAAATTAGCATTAGCTGTGCAAATGGGAGGGCAGGAAAGACAAACAAAGAAAGACAATGTAAACGAAAGGAGCTGAGCTCTACCTGGCCTTGCTCAAAGGAGGGGAAAGAGCTCCTACCCACGAGTGTGGAGAGCAGGACAGGTCACTGGCTGTGACTGCAAGCCACCAGCCCGAGCTGGCAGGGAGGACCCTCTGGAGGGCAGAAGCAAAGCACCCTGCAGTGGCCTCTGCTTGCAATGCCAGCACCTGCCCTGGCTGGTGGCATTCCCGTGGAAAAGGAGACACTGGGAGGCATTCCTGCATCCCAGCACTGGGAGAAGCAGGTGCAAAGTTTGGTCCTAAATAAGTTATCAATGCTTTAACTGAGTTGGCATCATTGTGATGGTTAGATAAGCAATAAAAATGTCTCTAAAAATAACAGAATGCTTATGCTGCTGATTTTCAAGGCACAAAAGATTCTTAAACCAATTCAGACTAATACCAATTTAAAAGAAATTAAAAATACTGTTTCAGCAACAACTACTGATGACCTATAATTAACCTATAATGTAAAGGTGACATGAGTCAAACAACTAGAGCTCCCATGTAAAAAGCTAAAGCAAATCTAGTTTCATGGATGACCTGGAGATCAATCACTTGGAATGACAGAGACAAACATGCTACAAACATGTACACTTCAGATATATTTGTTATGGATGTGATGCCAAATCAGGATTAATTTCTTTAGTATTGATTTTAGACTGATAGATTTCTTGGAGTAAACCACTGAGGAATCAAGCTCAGAGTCATACTTAAGATCCACCAAAAGCAAAATGATCCCCCATTAGCATATCCTGTTGTATATGGATTGGTGGATTTTTTGAATTTCTTCATTTTTAATAACATACATTGCAACTCTAGGTGTGTTTTTCTTTCATATATCCAACTGAAAAGAAAAAGAATTAAGACATAAAAATGTTATAAAATTAGTTTGCTTTTTTAAAAGTAATATGGTCACAAAGAGCAAGTTGGTGCATGTGAGCCCCAGGACATACAAGAGCCCAAACTCTCTAAACACTGTCATCAGAATAACCAAGGTCTGCTGTCTGTGGTTCTTCATGCAGCTTTTGCAGCTCTTCACACAGTGGCTAGAAATGCTGTGGATTGCTTTCTCCCCAAGTGCCTTCACTCATATTCCAAGTCCATTTGCAATCTCAACACCTGGTGAAAGCAACTTATCTTCCCAACATCTCCTGCCCCTCTGCTGGGTGGCACCACCTTGTCCCTGGGCGCTGTCAGTGGCTGGGCCGGGGCTGCTCAGGGCGTGGCTGAGGTGTGGTACTTGACAAAGGCGATGGCCGCCAGCTCCTTGCAGAACTCCTCCAGCACAATCACGCCCTCTAGTAACGTCATGTGGTCAATGCTGGGACAGGGAGAGAATTGCAGGAATCAGCACTGGCACACACAAACCCAGCCACGCCTCTCGGAGAACGTGCAATGAGTTTACTCACATGGGCCCTTCCGGCTCCAAGCCCAGCAGGCGTTTTCTGACCAGCAGAAGTTTGGGAGTGAAATCTGGGATGCGCTGGATTCTAACCATGAGGTCCCCGACGACCTGTAAAGCCCAGGCCATCAACACACAAAGTTAACACCTCTGCAGAGTGCCTGGCAGCAAGGTTCAATGGCAGCTGCAGTGCCCACTTCAGCATCCTCACAGGCTCACAGAACAACCTGCAGAGAGGCTGCTCTGCCCAAAAACAGGGTGAATGAGTGCAGAAAGTAAAGAAATACAAAAGCCTGACTTGTTCTTGTCACAAATGGCATTACTTATTTTAATTACATCAATGATTAATTTGTCTTTTTAAATGCTGACATAAGACAATAAACCAGTGAATTCCTGGGCCTAGGGAAAGCACAAGGGGAGAGAGTGAAGGCTGTATTTTGGAAGAGGGAGGGCTGCTGGGAGAAAGGGAGCCGAGCCCTCTGTTACTATTGGGCAAGCATCAGTAACAGGCTCCTGACCAGCTCAGTAACAGCTGGTGCGTGGGGTAAGCGAGGGATTCTGACTGAGGACACTGCAGTGTGACAGGCACCCAGCCAGCACTCTAGGATGCTAGTCTGGCAGGAAGAGATGGAACTGGAGAAGAAGGGGACTTTTGATAAATCCAGAACTTAAGTGTCAAGGACTTAATTGTCAAGAACACCCTTCATCAGAAAAAAAAATCTTGATCTGAAATCAGCTTTCAATGACAAACATTTACCAACTCAAAATACCCAGGAACTACTACCACTAATGACAAAGTTCTTAAATACATTACTGCTGTACAGGCATGTGTAATTATTGCTGTGTTTACTCACCCTGACAATCACAGAGAAGAGAGACTTGCAGCCAGGGGCGAGGCTGATGTAAGGATCCAAAAGGTATTCGTGTATATGAGGATGGGGAAACAGGGACAGTTTGGACAACACTGACGTAACTTGTAAATTTACATCATAGGGCTGCAAAAAGAGGGAAACACAGTGCTTAGTTATTTTCATGCTGGCTTCTCTTCATCCACCTCATGTTTATTTAACTACTAGAATTTTTTACACAGCATTATGAATAAATAAAGATAAAAAGTTAGATTAGAAGACAGGCCCAGTCTCAGCTTTTCACAACAGCAGTGATGCGAATATGACAGTTGGGCATTAGATGTTATCATCTGTATTGCTGCTACAACCACTTCAAGCTTTTGCACACTTGTTTATTGCAGGCCAAGTCCTCTTCCTGTAAAACATTTCTTCAGCTAAAGAAATAGCATGGAATCAGCCTAGATTAAACATCTGCTTGCTTCTCCTGGGAAACTGCAAAGTGTATGAACTCAGGAGATTGCCAGAGAGAAATCCATATTTACAGCTAATATGTTATTTCTCTTCTACTTTGTTTTTTTTCTGGGAAAGAACCATGGCAGAAGGCCTGGCCATCTTGTGCCAGCAACCTATGGGAAGTGGGACCAGTCCTGGGCTGGGAAAGCAGCAGGAAATTCTGAGCTTTTTGTCTATCTCCTTTCCCCAAATCAACCAAATGGGAGAGGCAACACTGTCAGATGCTGGAAAATGCTTATAAGTCATAAGGAATAAAATAGTACCTGATTTTCCAGGAAAAAAAAAGGTGTCTAGTTTAAAGGATTTGACGATTCTAATAAGAAACTTATTTCCATAAAACCAAGCATTTTCACCATGGCTTCTTTACGTTTCAAAACTTTTATGCTCTCAAGCTAGCATCCCACTGAAGAGTAAGAGAAGAGATTCTTCCCCTTTTCAGATCTGGGAGATTTGGATGAATTCAGCCTCAGATTAAGACAGACACATTTAGCCATGTTACATGTCTAAGCTCTCATTAGCTGACTCAACAGAGATCTGACACTTCATACACCTGCCCACACACAAACATCTCCTGCCATCTCAGATGCTCCCAACTGTCTGCTGGTCTCTTGATAGTTCCACAGAGGGTGGATCCTGCAAGATCTGTGTTGTAACCACAGACTTCTGGGAATATCCTGGACACCACAAAAAAGGCAACAGATACCTGAGCTCAGGCATCTGAGAGGAGCTTTCAGTCCATGGAGTCAAAGAAGCTGAGCTGGTGATTCACTTTGCACTGAAAGAGACACCTACTTGCCTTTCAGGCTAAGAGCCCCAGGGACTACTGGGCCTGCTCTGACAAAATTTCCACTGACTGTGGAAAATGTGGTTTATGTGTCCACATAAATAATATTTAGGTATCTTATTCTTGAATTCGTTACCACACACTGTTGCATTGCAAAGTTGCCTCATAAATCTTTTCAAATGAAAGCACTTATTTCTTCCAGTCAGGGGCAGTTATTTCTGTACTTGGCACTCCAGTAATAGATTCATCCCAATCTCCTAACAAATGAAGCTTTCAGCCCCTGGACCACAGATGTTACAGGTGAAAGAGATCACTACATTTTGAGTTATTATTGCAGAGTTACTCTGCAGAGAGAGACAAAAATTCCTTCCATAAATCTATTCACTGCCTACCTAGCTGAACTGTAGGAGAAGGTCTTTAGAGCTGTTTGAGTCAGCCAATTCATTAGGAAGCTCTGAAGGCATGAGCATTATCTGGTGTTCACAAGAGGAGAAGGAAACAAAGGAGTAACACGTGCTGCATTGTTCTGACAGATTGCTGTTGTGATTCCAGCTAATTGAGAGCATTAAAGAAAGCTGCTTCTTCACATAGAGCTTTTATTTCTGTCCATATGTCAGCAGACTCAGTAAAATGGCCCCATATCAGATAAATCCAAAAAAAATTCCCTGTAGCAAAAAGATTAAACCCAGCAAATTTTGAAGTTCAGGAAATTAAAAAAAAAATCTTAGGGTACAGTCAGTTCTATAGAAATTTGTAATGCCAGCAGGAGTCAGAAGGTAGTGTCTATTACATGAGGTATTTGAAACAAGTTACTTCACTTGTGCCTGAGCTATCTTCTGTCAGAAATGAGGTTAGTGAGAGCTACCACCTCTGCAAAGCTTTCTGGTATCACAGATTCATATCAGAGCATTCCCATGAACACTCACAGAGCTGACCTACAGGCTACTCCTGGCTTCCTGCACATGTTTCCTGTGCATTTATATGTGCAAATAGCTCTTGCCAGGCTTATGACCAGAAAATGGCACATTACACAATAATATGACACTCTAATAGAGAGTGATGGGAATCCACAGGACCTGATGGCGATCAGCTCTTTAAAAGTGATGAAAAGTATCAGAAATTGAATTCTTAACTTCTTTTTCCTTACCTGATCAAGAATCCTGCCCATTCTTTCAAACAGAACTTTCAAGAAGTGTCCTTCAAAAAATGACGCTTCTAAATTGCACTTCTCCAAAGATCTGGGAGATCCAGGCCACTCCCACCGTAAGCAAATGACACAATAATCCCGGAACTACAAAAGAGTCGTGAGGAAAACAGACTTCAATCTCCATGGAAACCATTTCATTTCCTCTGATAGTCCATACACCTTAAAACCATAATCTACAGCTAAAGGATAAATCTAAGCTCAAAAACATCAGTCATTATAAAGGAAACACTATCAGTAAAACCAGTGTCAGCAGGCACCTCATTTTCCTGGGGATATTCCTGCTACTATGGTAGTTTGAGAAGCAGTGAGTGAAGAACAGAGCTGGGGCCAAAACACAAAGCAACACCAACAAGACACAACCTAATCAGGGTTCTTCTGAAGCAGGAATTGCATTCTTAACCATCTTCTTTATAGTACATTTCCACACTTGTACTGCATTATGTGTAGCTGATCTTGCTATCCAAACCATTCTGCTCCCTAATTCCCAGGACAGGAAAAGCACATGTACATGCAGAACATACAAACTAAGACTATTTCAAGGCTTCCTCTTCCCTCTCTTTGCTTCCTAACACCCCTGGCAGTCTTTCTCTACCTTGCCCCATATTTGCTTTGTGCTGCCTGATGCCTCACTTGCAAGGAATTACACCTTGAAAGGAGCACAAGTTGAAGCAGAGAAAATAAGGAACACAAGAAGAAACAGAAGCAAAAGAGCCAGAAAACAGACTCAAAAATTCTGCATTGATTGTAGCTTACCTACTTGTGCAGGCTTCCAGGAATAGCAATAAGGAAGCAGAACAGCTATTTGGATGTAATAACAGCAACAGGCAGGGCTACTCTTAGGGGGGAAATATTTTAACAGTAGCCATACCATCATCAGGAAGTGACAGAAACCAATTCTGCTCTCTAATAACTCCCACTACACTCTTTTTCCCAAGACATGAATGAAAGACGAAGATGATAAGTGGTTTCTGGCATCCAAGAATACAACATAGGAGAATTTTACATCAACCTTTGTTTCCTTATTCTCTATTTTCTATTCCCTTTCTTTTCAGGAGGACTACAGAGGAGGCAATATAAATACAGAAATCCAAACGTCCCATTTTTAGCAGCTGATAACGTAATTCCAAGGTTATGGAATTTTTTAATTACCTACTAAATATAACTTTCAGTTACTCTGTTCCTTAGCATAAATTTTTATATTCTGGAAGATTCACAGGGTTTCAATAAAAAAAGCTGCAAACAAACAGTGACTGTCCTCTGACCAAGGAAACTGTGTTTGTAAAAGCAAAACTTCCATGTATTTCTAAACAGTAAATCATAAAGCTTTCCCTGCCTACCCCACCTCCCAACTTCAAATCTGAATGCCTCAGGCTGTGCATTCCCTCTGATGAGCCTTTATTTGCAAAGTCCCAGATTGCGTAACTTCTATGCAGCATTTTAATTTCTCTTTAGTTCTTTCAAACAGCTTGGCAGGCAATTCTCCAAGAGAATGCAGATAAATGCAGAAGCAAATTAAGAATCTATCTGCAGTTCAGGTTTTCTCTCACTGTATTTGTTATATGAATATTAATGCATTTAATGTCATCCATTTTTCCCACTAGTGCAATACAAGGTGAATTCATCATCGAAAGATCTCCAAAGGTAAGTTTTCATTAAAAATGAAAATTGAATTTTCCCATCTTCCATTACCAAAAGATGCATTTAATAGGACTATTTACAGAACCATTTGTATATTCTCACCATCATTTCAAATTCTTAAGGACTACAGAGGAGTTCACTGACTTACTTGTCTGTGGGCATCTCTGAGGTAAGTATCATAACCTGTACCCTCCACATGGTATGATGACTTTGCTTCATCAGGTACAAGACACAGAAAACTGAAGAGAAAAAAAGTACATTAATGACTATATTCCACAGAGCAACAGATCAATACTTTCTCATCATCTGTAGCAGTCTACACACACTGCTGAACTGTCTAGCCAATTAATCCACAGACTCTACCATAACTTTATGTGAAGAACAGAGAACACAAAATCTATTTAAGCCTATTTATCCCAACTACTGTTTGTAATAACAAGGTATATACTTGAGAACTTTTGTATCTGGCACTAAAGGTAAAGTCATCAGTGGAAGCATTTTCTGAAAATCAGTAGACAGAATGGAGATCAAAGGGAATATTCATAAATAGGTAAAGTATTTGCTAAAGGTCAGACTCCATCTTACTAGAGCTAAAACAAAATATACTTGGGAATAAATGAGCCAAAAGAGAAAAAGAATTACAGTTAAAATTCTTCTTAACCTACTTCATAGGTAGTTTTATTTACCAAAATAAAATTTTGTTGTGGCAAAAAATGAACATCTAAGACACACCAGGAGTATTTGCATATAAATGTCCCTGTTACAACTGTAATTGCTTTGCCAGCTGTGTAGTCAAATACTCTGCTTTTATTACTTCACCAATATCTCCCATAAAATGCATCAGAAAATTCTCAATAATATTAGTAACTTTAAAAAAAAATGAAACCCATTGAAATTTCTGGACAGCCAAATAAAAGCCAGTCTTTGGACCCGGAGTCCAAATTTCAGCCTTCACCATACCCCAAGAACTGCTGGACACTCCTGTAGAATTTAAATGCAGAAATATGTAGTAGCTGACTTTTCATTTGGAGTTCATCTTATCTCAAAAAATACAAACTTGCAGAACACTGCAAATCAGAAAACATTTCTATTCCCTGATGGAGTTTACACAAGGTGAATTTATGAGAGTGTTCTTTGTGTCTTTGCTCCAAACCATGTCCACCATCAACTATAAATAGTGATACTGGGGGAAAGGGGGCAAGAAGTGATGATGTCCCTCTGTCCTGGCTGTCCCTGGGCTGTTTGCTTCCTTTGGCTAACACCTTTGATTATTTCTGGGCAGGAAGATAGGTCAGCACTGACACACCAGTGCTGCTCTGCTACCAAGTATTGACAGAGCAAACAGCCCTCGTCCTAATATTAGATCCAAAGAGAATTACCATCACTAAGTTGCTTAGAGCAGAGCTTGTCCTCTTTGTGATATCCAATTTGCAGTGAGTCTAACAGGCAGTGAGGTATGTCACAGGTGACACAGGTGCCCCCTGACTTTCAGGGAACAGAAGGTTATTTCTAGCATGGCAATTATTTCCTTTTATGTATGAGTTTAAGGAACTTTGAAGTTCTAAGGAATTTTGAGGGGTTTTTTCGCCCTGAAAGGTTTATGGCAAGACTCCCCAGACTTGTCCAGGAAGGTCAAGTCCTCTAACAGCATTTTAAGCACAGCAAATATTTCTGCAAAAAGCAACTTTCATAATCAACAAAGCTTTCATAGTGAATTCTGAGTATTCAACCATTAGCTGCAAAGTTCTTCTATTTTTCTCATTTATGTTGAATTATTGCAAGCTCTAATCTTTCAGAAGTAGCTTTCTGATAAAATGCCTCATAATTTCCTTCTGTGGAGTCATTTTCCCAGCTGGCACAGAATAACATCCAATACAGAGTACACATTTAATTTGCACAGTGTGTGCAGACACCCACACATTCAGACATTTCCTCAAGTCTTTGTTTCAACTCACCTATTTACAATTTTATGAACTTCAGTCTTCCCATCATTTTTTGGATGCTCTGGACTGACAGGTGGAGAAGCACTCACCCACTCCTGAGCTGACAATGTGTTATCTGGAGACAGATCAGTAAATAATGGATCTTCCTCCAGATCTCTGTGAAATTACATTAGACAAAAACATAATCACCCACAGAATCTTATGGAAGGCAGGAAAACCTCTGGGTCACAAGGCAGGCTGTTTTTCTTCTCTGAACAATGAGGATGTTTTCCAGAACATAACCATATCCACAATGTATTACATAATTAATATGCAGAAATACCAACCTTTGCAAATAACCCAACAATATGAACAACAGATGAGACATTTTTGACTTGGACAAAATTACTGCATCAAGTCACTTAAAACTTCTTCCTAACATTTTTCACATGAGAAAGTTCTACTCCAGGACATATTTAATTATTCTAGATTATTAAAATGGTTTGTGTGGCCAGTCCTTACCTCTCCTTCACTAAAACACTGAGTTTTAAGAGTTACCTAGCATATACATTTTATGTAGTGCCTCAGTATTTTATTTATTTATTTTATGTAGTGCCTCAGAAATGTTCTTCCCTCAAAAATGACTAGGAACATAAATGTAAGCAAGACACTGAAGTTATTGACTGCAAGAATATTCTCACTGATTACAATAAAATATGCAGATTTAAGCTTGGTAGATGAGTAAATAAATTGAGACACGAAGACCTCTGAGTGTCTATTGTTCTGCAAACAGGGTTGTGGTAATTTTAGACTTTCTGTTCCTGTTCTAAGAGTTTCCATAAGTTGCTAAGTTACATAAGATGTAGGAATTTCTGCATCACTTTACGGATATGGATTAATACATATAGCACTCAAGTGCTCTACAGGCTCACATTTCTTTCAATTACTGGAAGAAAACCCATTTTGTTCTAAAAATAAGGATCCAAGTTACTTGGTGTGAAAACTCCTCTTAAAAATGAAACTTACACTGCTCCAGCAATCTGCCCATTCTCTACCACATCTTTATCTTCTTGACAGGGAGGTTTGTATTCCATGTAGTTTCTTTCTTCCAAATTTCTCAGAACCAAATTATAAAGAATGTGCTCATTGGGTTTTTGCAGAAGGTGCTCAAACATTCGTAAAGTCATTATGCTGATCTGCAACAGAAAGAGTAAAAACTCAATAAACTGATGCACTGCTGCCCTGTGCTTTTTGCCTTTTATCTGCTTTGTCCATCCTAGAACATTGCAATCACTTATTGACATTACAGAAGGAAACAAAAATCGTAAGAAAAAATAAGAACTTATGATACTACATGTGGTATAAACATGGATGAAGAGTTCACATACATTTGAAAATCAATATGGGAATGCTTTTTTTTCCTGTAAAAAAAACTGTTCTGAAATCTGTCAAAATAACAATACAAAGAACATACAGAGAACTCAGAATTTAGCTTTCTGTTCTACAGTTAGATCCATGCTGAAAGATGTTTATCATTGTGCAAATGAGACTCACAACAGGACTTAAAGTTAGTAATAAATACCCTGAAAAAAGAAAGTAATACCGGGCTTTGTGACTAGATCTATGGGCTAAGATTTTAACATGGAGATGTTATGTAGGCTTTTAAAGGAACATTGACTTTAGGCAATACAAAGACAATTTTTCAAGACTGCTTGAGCATGCTTAGCTTTGCAAAGATATCTGATTTACAAAGATAACTCACTCTGACAGGGTGAGCAGGCAGGCATACTGAAAAAATGGATATGAGAAAGCACAGATTTGTATTTCAGGCAAGCTTGGTTTTTATTTGAAAAAGTAGAGGGTTGAGGTTGTTTAATGGAAAAAATGAAATAAGCAGCTTCTGAGGAGGGATTTTACTGAAGTAAATTGATCTTAAAGTTATCACATCATCTTTTAATTTGCATTGCATATATTCTCCAACTACACTTAGTTCATATAAACTCCAAGTTTTTATTTGTATCTTATAGTAAGACAGAATTGACGCAACATGGAAATTAACAGCAACAAATTGAAGTGCAATTACAGAATCTCAGTATCTCTTAGAGACGAGCGAGTCTAACCGGATATGCCTAGTGGGCACACAAATTCACCAAAAAAATCTTTAGAAAAAAAAAAAAAAAAAGAAAGATTGCTAGGTGGAGAAAACAGCTTGACTTAATTTTCTGAAGGGAATTTGTAGGGCTGGGAGCCAGAATTGTCTTTCTTGGGAAAAAACTTGACACAAATATGAAAAGTCCTCACAACGGTGTCTTTACAGATTCTGCACACTCCAGAACTGGCCAGCAGACATTGCTGTGTCAGATCACCCCTCACCTCATCAGAAATGTGGTCACAGTGCTCGATCAGCCTGTGTCGCAGCGGATGCCTGTTGATGTCTGTCAGTGTTTCTGGCTCTCTGTGCTCCCCAAGTATAAAATACACCAGCTCCTGCAGCAGGACATCCGAAGTCACCTGACGAACAATGCGGTGCAATAGTGCAGTTGACGTGAGGATTCCAATCTCTGAACTGAATGAAACATTTTCATATCAGATAAGCCCAAAAAATGAGCTCGATTCAGATTCTGTTCTGCTGTGTCTTGTAGGATGCTACTCACGTTTGCATCAGCTGAGGTTCCATAACATCAATGAAGAATCGTTCCCGCACAGCTTTTGCCATAGCAACAGCAGTTGTCTGAAACAAAAGTACAAAATGGTGTGTCTCAAACTCAGAAGCTAAGAAACAACTGGAGCTACTTATTTTCTGAATATATTTGTATCATCTGAACACATTTCAAACCTTTTGTGCTTCTTTGATGAGTTGATCACAGTAGTCAAACCAAGAAAGAAATGAAATCAATGCTCTTTTCCCTGGAAAAGCAGATGCATCTTCTTTGTGACTATAGGAATCCAAGCTAGAGCACACAGAGAAAAAATATTTATTTAGTCTACAAGTAATTGAAGAACCTTGGACTCCATTCTTATTAAACCTAACAGAATAATTAAGGACCTACTTGTAATGAAGGGAACATTAAAAGAGATTGTCTGTCAGTCTCTATGCCATCACAACACAGGTATTAAGTGCATGCTAAAGGATACACAGAATGTACAGCACAGGAACTCTGGTTAAGTGTTTCTGGAGTCAGAAGGGAAAAATGATCACCAAGTCTGTTCTCCAAAAATACACAGACTACAGAAAATGAATCAGTAACTCCTGTAGTCACAGAACCATAAAATGAAGGCAATTGTTCTTCTCTACTGTGTAAGTGACCTCAGGCAAGTCGACCAAAACCACACAGTGTATACCTGAACTAGACTGTATCTTTCAGAAAGAAACATCTATCTCAATTTAAGGGCTCCAAGGAATAACAAATACACCACTTTCTTTGGTAAAAAACTCCACTGTTTATTTAAAGTTGTGAGTTTTCCCCTTCTAATTTCAAACTCCAATGACCAGAAGTTTGGCTAGGCATTCTGCAAATACCTACTTTTGTCTCAGTACGAACAGATCAGGAACAGTTCATAGTAACGAAGGCAGAGAGGGGAAGATAAATGTTTTAAGAATCTAAATTACAAACAGTTAGGACCACAGGCATGTATCTTTTTCTTCATGCTGATGACTTATGCAGCAACTCTTTCCTTGTTGTTTTTTGCTGCAAAAATTTTGCAACAACAGCCTGTTAACAAATAGACCCTTCCTGCCCTTCACAGCAGCTTACAACGCCCACTGTGTACAATGAGGAGGTTATGCTTCCTAAATCCTTGATATCTGCATTAGAATATAATCCACACCTAATACTACAGTGACACCCCCTAGAAACTGCTAATGTAATCCAGTGGAAAAACTTGCCCCCTGAGGAATCTCTGCCAGGGACTGGCAGGCAGACCTGGCCCCATGTCAGAAATCACAGGTACACTGGACACCCAAAGTGCTCCACTGTGCTACAGCTCTATTTCAGCTCTGCCCTTGAGGCTTTAGCCTGTGTGTGGGGGGGAATGTTTTATACACATTATCTACTTATCAAATTAGTTTCAGGGAAGGGTGTAAAATCACTTTGAGTATTAAATACAAAAATAAAATTCTTACCCCCAGTTAATTGCCTCCACTGTTTCAATGTCTAAGGGATCCAGTGACTGAGGCAAGGCTTTGTAGAGGGTGGCCAGCCTGTCTGTCAACAATTCACATAAACAAGTGCTTTGAGTCAGGCACTTGGCAGCTGCTGGTTCTGGCAAACTCACCAAAAGCATGAGACCTTCACAGGCCTTCACTGCTATCCGGCCGTCCTGGCAGAAGGGCATGGAAGAATTAATCAGAGGGTGAATGAAGGTCACTGGAAATCAAGAAACAAACACCTTCCAAAGAAAACCTCTCTATTCCCCCACAGTGACTGAATACACTTATTTTTGTTGCCTTTTCAGTCATTAACTCTAGTGAATTTGGATGCTAGAAAATAAAGATTCTCACCTGATTTTGTGTGAAATACAAGAATGCCAGCTGCAACCTTCCAGCTGACAGAATTAGCGCTGTAGGTCAGCTTGAGACCAAGATACTAAATCTTGTAAACTAATCATATAACAATAATGAAGTACAGTGGTAGACTTGGTTTTCTGCTCTCAGCAGTGCTGCAGCTATTACAGGCTTATCCAAACCTCTTCTAAATTTTCTGAAAGAATCCAAGTCCGAATTTGAGGACTGAGCTGTCTAAGACATACAGCATACAGCAAGCTTTTTTAAAAGAAAACCCACTCCTAGAGATAGCTCAGTGCTATTACAAAGAGAGTGGGTTTGGGTAAGTCAGAACAATTGAAAGTAGTTTTAAAAAGATTCTCTTGTGATATATTTAACCTTCTGATTATCCTGTGTAGTTTTTCTGTGAAACATACAGCACCCTATACAAGTTTCTTAAAAAACCCACTTACATTACCATCAACAAGCTTAGTATTAATTTTCTAGAATAGTATTTTTACTTTAATCTGAATTTGCAAAGAAAACCCCCAGTTTACAAAAAGTGCCTGCAAAACCCCTCATTTCACTTTTTATAGCTGAAATACAGTCTGTTTATTTCACTCCCTCTGCCCACTTCACACAACATCCAACTATTTCATTTTATCACACAGAGTAGAACCCACCCCCACCCCCCCAAAAAAAAAACAACAAAAAAAACCCAACTCACAGGACTTTTAGTGAGGTTTAGTAGAGAATTCACTAAATTATAGTCTTGATTTGGACAAGCATTGGAGGATTCAGGTGATGATGTGACATTGAGCTCATCCAGACTGAAAGAGAGCTCCTCTGCCTGTAGTGGGAGCTCATCCTCCTTCTCCATGTGCTGGGCTCCAGCAGCACCATCTGTCTCCTCAGGCTGGCCAGGCTGCCCCGTGTCTGTTGTCACGGACTCTTGGTCTTTTATCATGTCTTCTGTGATTACACTTGCTGATCCTTGGAGAGCCATTGCTTTTAACTTACTCTGCAAAGCATTTTTTGGAATTACACAGCTGAAATTACTGTTCATCCTGAAGCAGGAGTTTACTAAAAGCAATTTTTTTAACATCAACATTTGAAGAAGTCAAGGCTGGATACAGTAACCATGTAAAACGTAAAGGGCTGTGGGAGCGTGGGTGTTTTATAAACCTAGGACACTTTTAAATCTGCTTAAATTTCTCTTAAGCCCTATACATTTTGTTTCAAGGCTGACTAAGCCATTTATAGAAGGATGGCAGCTTTTTCTTTCACTACTGAAGGCACATATTCACTTGATTTGCCCACAATTTGATAGAGGTTTTAATTTATCTTATGGATGGCACCTTTAGAACTTAGCACTTAATATAAAACATTCCTTACTGTGTCAAGGCCTCACAATCCTCTAATGTCTGAAACACTATTTCCAGTTGGAATCACACAAGTAAAATACCTCTAAATTTCTTGAGATTTTACCTTCAACAGGAAAGGGAAAGAAACATATTTTCTGACAGCAGAGTACTCTCAAATTGTGTTTCTCAAGAAGAAAAAATTGAGTGGATTGAATGGACAGAAGATATTAGCATTGGGCACTGGATACTCTAAAAGGTCACAGAGAACCTTCTTGGAAGCTCCAAATCATCTCTGCTTTGCCTGAAAAAAGGCAAACCCATTTGTCTTCCCATAAATCTGTCTCCAGCACATAAAAAGACATTTAAATTTGTGCTCTGTGATACCATGAAGAAACTCACAGAAAGGCAAGAATTCAGTGTTCTTCTGGCATAAGTGCAGGTGAAGAATACTTTATTGGAATCATAAATTAGAATGCAGCACAAGACATTTCTTTCAAGTGAGAACTATAGTGAGATTATAAATCCAAACTGTTCCCTTCTCTATGATAACACCAAAATTATTACAAATATATCTCAAGCATTAATAATTTAAAAGACTAACCATTTGGGGTGGTTAATGGATTTTAGTACAGACAAACCAGCAGAGACTGAGTACATGACACTGAGGCAGCAAACTGGAGAGCTGCTGGGAACGCTTGGAGTGCTGTGCATTCATTGTGGGAATTTGCACTGGGCACTGTGATGCACTCACAGAACCAATTCCCTGGAGAAGCAAACCAGTGGTAAAAGCAGCAGACTGCATGCTATAAAACAAGGACAATCTTTGAATGCAGTAGAAAAATTACTGCTTCAATACAGTTTTTTTGACAGTGTGAAAAGCGCAAGGCTGGCAAAGCAACAAAAAGGTGTCTGTCTGAACTGAGGTAGGCTATCACCAGAGCTTCTGCAGTCCTTCAGTGTTCATCCCATCCTCCTCATCAATACACAGAAATATCTGCATCACAACAGTGACCCTTGCACATGAAGGTTGGAACAGCATTTCAATCCTGGACTTTACCCTGCTCTTGACACCACTCAAGCCGCAAGGAGGGCTGTTTAAAGGCTAAGCTTTTTTTTTTCAAAAACTGAGCAATATTCTGTAAAATAACTATTTTATCTTACAATGGCTTCTCACTTCATGTCTGGATTAGTCTGCCATTTGAAAAGTCATTGTTTATTTAGCTAAGGCAGTGATGAGAGAATTAACATATATAAAGGTATGAATACCCCTAGAAATGTGTCCATAGCTCATTACTTTTATGTTGGCACGTGACACAAAGCAGTTTGTACACTGAATAACACACAGGCAGAATCTTTGTGTGTATTTAAGCTTCCTGTTGTTTAATCATGCAATTATGCAGCTCAGCTGCTCACCTGCCTCCTGCAAAGGTGCAAAGCAGGATCCTGAATAACCTAATAGAAAAGGTTACATAAAACACATATTCAGTGCTTTCTAACCAAAGTACTCATGAATTCAGCATTAACAAAGAGCAGATAATATAAAACCACACTTTTGTATTTTTGTGATCTGTAAACATCAGTTTTAAAATCTGTGGTAGATCATGCCACGTCTAAATTCTAATAGATTTAAAAAGAGCTCTATGAAAACATCAAATGATATCACAGCTGATGAGAATCTCTACTTAATTTGTGGTGAGAAATATAAAGGTGATAATCCATAGTACTGAAAGTAGAAGTGAATAGTGAAAGTATTGTTCATTTTATAAAATGAAGCTATGACTATTTAGCTACTATATCAGAACTTTTTCAAGGTCTCAAGAACAGAAATTGAAGCACAGAGAGTTAAGTGTCCCTTTGCCAGAAACAATCAGTTGAAAGGAGCATCCCACCTAAGATGGGATGAGATGAGGCAATTTTACCCTAAAATATAACTGAGGTAGAGGTGATAAATAAATGTTACAATGTATATTCTTTCTCTCTGCACAAGAACTAGGAAAACTCAGTTTAAAAAAAAAGGAATCTATTAATACCAAAATAAAATTAGTATAGGGATCTTAAAGTTTCAAAAAAGTAGAATGAAGTTCTTCAAGTTCTTATTTCCACAAAAGACTTAACTTACCCAAGTAATATAGTTATGCCATGTAGGCTTATTGGTTAAGCAATGTAGGTGAAAGATTTCACCTATACTGATTAACCAATGATATATATATATTTATAGAAATTTATAATATAAACCAGCACTCTATCAACAAACTATCTGGCATGGAATCATACAAAGGAAGTCAGTTTGTACACAGTCAGTTTTTTATGTTCATAAAATCCTGTATAAACTGATTGGAAACAGTCAAAGAAGGAAGCAAAACTAACAGATACAAACACTCTCTGGAGAGATCCATCTGCATTTCATCTTATAAGTGTAGAAGATTGGAGATATAAATGCCACACAGAATTCTGTAAATTTACTCTTTCATGCATTTGAAAGTGATCAAGTCACAACAGCACCTCTAAGAGGCCAAATGTGAAGAACCAGAATATCCTATTCTAATGAAGCACAATTCTGCACTCCATATAACTGATCTGGAAACAACCATCACAAGTTGTGAAGACAAATGCTTCAGGCTACAACAGCTAGAATAATACTGTGAAGTAACAGGAGCTACAAGAAATGTTTGCCAGCTTGCCGGAACTCCACAGCCAGCATTTTGTGGAACTAGAGACCCCTTTGAAACTTGGAATAATATGTTTCCCCATGTCTGATTTTTAAAATTGGAATCTTGCTATTTTGGGGAAGAACACTAATAAAGTGGGACAAAACACTTGTGGTTCTTATGACTGGGGTTCTCAGGTTTGATTGCAAGGGCACTATTTAAGAGGCTTAAACCATACAACTTACACAAATAACACAGAAAGTAATACTGGTTTAAAATTCTACCATATTTTGCATGTAATATATGCAGTTGTTTGATTCTGAGTGCTTCTAATGTTTAAGCATTAACTTTTCAATCCTTATACTATTTCTGCTGCTTGTACAACCACAGTGGATACAATGGCAATCAGGGTAATACTTAATTGAGGTAAAAATAAACTCAAGATGGATTCTTTACTACTGAAATGCAAATGATAATCACATACTTAATGGAAAATAACATCTTTTTGCAGTTTAGCAGCCTCTGCTGTCACAGATCTTGTTTGTGGAAAACTTGTAAAATAGTCCTGAAGGAATATTTTTCAGCAAAGCATCATGTACTTAACAGAGACTGTGTCATCATAGGAAACAGCAAAGTGGGAGCAAAGGCATTTCTAAATGGACTTTAATAAACCAATTTTTTTATGCTCCTTCTTAATAGGAACTGAAAGTCAGTCTAGAAACTGTTTATCCTCCCACTGTGATTTCATAATGCCACATGTTAAAGGAGGCAGTAAAGACACTTACAGGCTGTCTTACAGATAGAAGATGGTGTTGTAGATTGTGAGCTGGCACTGCAGCTCCAACATATGTGCCACTACCAAGTAAGGGCCCAATCCTGCAGAACACTCAGCAACTTGCAAGGTCTCAGTGCCACCTTCAATCTGTCCCTTGGTCTTCGTTGGGATGACAAAAACAACACAAGAAGGCCAAGGTCTCCCTCACACAGTGTTTTACACTGCAATTCATATTCCTACTGTAAAGGCAATTTCATTGCAAAGGAAAAGGACCTCGGGCCAGTGTATTTGTGAGCTCTGAATGAAGTTCTTGTGAAAATCAGATGTATAAAGTCTCTGGGAGGAAAAAAAATCCTGAATAACAAGACTTCTAATATCACAGGATAAAAAAATAACAGATGGAATGAAAACTAAACTATGAAGCACAATGTGAAACCACCAGTTCTCCACTAGATTTTGCATATGACACAGTAAATACACCTGTAAATTTTTGAATTGATTTACTCACCTCAAGGAAGAAGTTGACCAGGTATGGATCCTGTTTCAGCTTTGCACATACTATACAAAGAAACTGTATTTCTTCATTTTCTGTTGGTGTTGCCAGAACCTCACCACACAGCCTGATTAATTTCTGTTACATGAAATTAACAATTAAGATAGAAAGTTATTGTTTTTTTAGGAATAACAGACTGAATTATTTTTCTATATACACACTACAATTATGAGTATTGACTGGAACATTTGCTCTGGATTTAGACTGCTACAAACAAGTTTTCTTTATTATTTATTGCAGATTTGCATTGCAGTGGCAGTCCAAGGCTCTAATCATCAGCACATTAAAAAAAACAACAACTGATATGGCACCCAAGCAATTTCACTTGACAGTGGAAGAATTAAAGATAACATTAGCTACAGCAGAATAAAAGAAACTTGTCATGCAAAAATACACTTAAAATCTGAACAGTACCTGCACTGGCCTATGCACATTTATGTGGGGAAGAAGAGGTTGCCGTATTCTTCCAAGAAGTTTTGTATAAAAAGCCAGAACTTGCTGTTTCATTCCTGGAGGACACTAAAACAAAAACAGATGAACAACAACAAAAATACAATAAATGTGGAGAAAAATACAGATGCAAATTTTTCACTCAGAATGGCTAATTAAACAGCAATATTTTAACCAAAAGTATTTTTTACAGTCATCATCTGTTAACATTACTTTTATCAATATTAACAGAGATCAATAAAAAATGTTCCATCTCATTACTGTTTTCTCTTTCAAACCATTCATGTTTTCAGTTAATTGCTCTAGGGCAAACTTCCACCAATCTTTCCAGAAAATATTCTGTATCATTACAGTGATAAGGGGAAATTAACTCATAATTAATTTGCTGCAGGTCAGATGTCTTTTAAGGTATTGTGCCACAGAATCCAGCAATTCAGTGAGTCGGTACATACAAATACAGAATGATAAACTATAAAAATCTTAATACCTACAGAAGGTTTCTTAAAGTCATAAGCAATTAACCTTAGCCAGCTAAAGCGTTTATAAATGCACAGATGGTCCAGGACAAGAGAAAGCTGTTGCCTTCCCTGAGCAGAATATAAATCACAGATATATGTGGAACATTCAGACCCTTGTTCTACTGTCCCTAATGCACCACATCACATGAAAGGACTTTCCTATCTCCAGGAGATCAGATGGCTTGTGGGCCTTTGTGTACCTTTGTTTCTACCTAAATTCCCGCAAACTAATGTGTACTACCACATTCAGAAATGCTGTTAATTTCAACCCACATAATTTCCCTCATCTGGTTCACTGCATGACTAAATGCAGCTGAGGTGGCAACAGCCTAACCTGGCTCTCCTCTCTAAGTAATTATCTCTATATTTTTAATCCCTAATTGTTGTTGAGCTGTCAAGCAATCCTTTGACCAGAATGGCAAGGTATGTACCATCAGGGCACATCCACAGTAATGCAGTAAGTCTAACTGACTGCTGTGAAAGGGAACTTCTTTTTGCACCAGATCTTTTCAACATCTTGCAAGCACTGAACTGTGTGTTTACTTCAGATGTACCAACTCACAAGTGGCAAAGTGTAAAGACAGGCTGTACAAGAATTGCCTGTAGAGACATACTTGTGTGAGTACAGAATGACTTCTCTCAACTCTTAGAAACACACTACTAATTACCCACTTCACATATGTCATCATTTCATCTTGGTTTCTTGACAACATTTAGAGATTACTGAATGAGCTGTATTCAGAGCAAGTATCTTTAATACAGCAGTGTTGTGGTTTTAAGCCTAGCTGGAGCAGGTATTTTAGCCTGACTGTAGGACAGCTAGTACAGTAACAGGTACTGCAGATCTCTGGGTCTTCCAGAACGAGGAATGTCTCAGGCTCAGACAGCCACTGTCCTGTGCTGCCTGTCCATGTCAAATCGATTAAAAACTCGTGACAATGTGTAAAAGATTGACTGAGAAGGAAACCTTGGAGAGCTCCATTTATTCTTGAACAAGATAAACCATTCCTCCCTAGCTGTGTCTGCACTGTGATACAAAATGTTCTACCCCAACAGCTGCCAAGCTAATTCACCCCATGATCCACCCAACCTCACACATTTTAGCTCAGAAGTCTGCCAAGAAAGACAGAAACCAGGATGGACCAAGACCATGAAGGCAACTTCATGTGTGCCACAGAGCAGACATGAAGAATGAGACAACACTGCCAAGGTATGAAAGCTGTCTGGGGATCAACTCAAATTAATGCTTTCTGATATCAAAGTCTTTCTGAGCAATAGCTCAACACACTCAGAAAAGTTAATAAAAAATTTGCCTTTAACAAAGCGCTTTTCACCCAAAAATCCCCCAACATTTAACAAAAGACTGAGAGGGATAATACTGTCTTGAAGTAGCCAGAAAAACTCTAGACTGAAGAAAAATGTTTCTCCTACTTCTAGTTTCACCATCAGCATTATCAGAATGATAATCTCAGGGTTCTGTCTCAGCCAGTACCTCAGGGGTTGTCTCACCCTGATCACACCTGTAAAAGGCTTTTATTTGCAATATGCTGGTAATATGGTCATACACGTTGGTATATTTGTAATATAAGCAAGCAGCTCTTTGCTGGAGTTCAGTGTCCCACACTACCACCTACTGTAGAACTTCAGTCTCTATTACAACTAGGAGCTCACACAAGAGATAATCTGTTCTGCTGAGAGATACATACATCAGCTTTTCCTAGTGTGTAGAGTGTCTCCAAAATCTTGTGATGTAGCAAATATTCCATACATGGTCCTGTTTCACCTGATTCCCTCTCATTTTCTTCTTGAACTAGAATATCCAACATCTGCTCCAGGTGAGAGGGAATGTTGGTATCAGTCACAGGAGCTTTGTCATCTAAATATAAGAAATAGGCAATTAAGAGTGATTATAAAATTGCTCTCATATTTAAGTTCAGTTCCAAATTTAAGACTTACTAACATGAGATCCATTTAAAGAACTTTATATACAGTGCAAGTTTTTAACAGGTCTTAAAGAAAACTTTCAGAACTCTATCTGAACATGTACACTGAAATATTCATTGGGCAGATATCTGAGCTTGCAATGGGGAAATGTTGAAGTGCCAAAATTCAAAACATCCATTAATTACACGATCAAAAAAGGAAAATTTCTACTGCCAGAGAGCAAGCCAAGGGAGAGAAAGGTACAACTATCAATCTTCTGTTTAGTATGCATTAGGTCTTGATAACTTCCTCTTTGACCCTTCATACAGTATTCTGGAATCTGTGAATGGCCTCTAACATCAGCTTAATTTGCAGCTGATAAGTTCCTTTATAAACTAGGTAACTAAATAAATGGCTTTTCTGCTGATAACAACAAAGAAAATTCAAACTCTATGCTGTTTATTCTCCAAAAGCTTTTAAATTTCTCTTTTGTACTTTATGCATTGAAATAAAATTCTGTCAAACTTTATGAAGGAAAGGGTGAGATGTTACTGCAGTGGATTTATGCCACTGGCAGTAGGAGCTGGCATTCACATGTTGCAGAACATATCCAGACATGAAGATTTTCCTCTTTTATATTTTTCAGCTGAATTCTAGTTGAACAACTATCCTAGGGAAATGGTTACTACTGTTTACGCAATAATCTAAAAATAACTTGTCACTTGCATGCAACTGGCAACACGATCACACAGGGAAACTGCCATGTCAGAGTGATTTTGGTCTCTGCCACAACCTCCACTTAGCCTGGAGTGTTTTGCTTGAATTTCCTACACATAATTCTGCTCCTACTGCAGAGAACAGAAATATATCCACCGAGTGGAAACTTCTTATTCAAAAGACTTCTGAAACCCTGGGAGAGAGGTCAGCTTTTACTCTGCACCACACCACTCCAGGTGTCAGTTTTCCCTGCCACCCTGTCATTTCCACCTTTGGAAACATCACATAGTGTTCCAAAAGATGACTGTTTGGAACCAAGGGTCACGTTGCAGCTTTACCAGTAAACATTGATATAAACAACATCATCAGACACAAACACATTCAACAGCTCTTCCAGCAGAAGGTCAGAATTAATACGCTTGAGGAAAGCATGGCAACATTCATTTTTAAAACATGATTGTTTCATAACTAGGTCCAAAATTAAAAATTTACATGCTGCATAATTGTTTAAAAAAAAACCAAACCAGGGAAGAGTTTTAAAAAAAGCAACTACAGCCATATTTCATCATAATATCAATTTTTTAAGAAGAGCAGTGTAACATCTGAGTAAGGTTTAATAAAACTTGTCTGTGCTATCAAAATACTTTACACTGAGACAAGACACTAAAGCAAAAATAACTAGTACTGAGCACACGGAATCCATCTGTGTCTGGTAAAATCTATGACCACAAAATTACTTTTGTTAAAATCTTGCAAAGAAAAAGAAAATCCCTGATGCAAAGCAATAAAAATGTTAACAGCAGGGACTGCATTTCTGCAGCTGTCTGTTTAGATTAAACAGAGTACGTGAAGGCAGAAACTGGGTCAGATGTAAAAAGGTGCAGTTCTCTACATGGTAGTCAGGAAACAAGACTTCAACCATTTTCATGCCTATTTTTACAGGTGGAATTACATGACATTTTTAATTACTAGTTATTGTTGGTATTTTGATTAAAGACATAATTCATTTTAGTATTTCTTAAGTGTTACTTTTTAAAAAATTGTGAATTCTAGTTTCCACAATAAAAAGACAAACCCAGAGTGCTTTTTTCTTTTACCTGAGGTCTCTATGTAGTAATGGGTGATTGCTTTCCAGTGGTAAACAAAATCTTCTTGTAATGGAAGGGAAGGTGCGAGCTATGGGGAAAAAAGCCACAACAAACAAAAAAACAGTTAGAAATTGAATTAACATATTTTCTCAGAGATTTAATTCATTTTTTCTTATACTTGGAAGTAAAGTGCTGCAGACAGTGCTACAATTGTAACTCTCTGCACTTTTACCTTTAACAAGGACTACATTCATTATTCATGGCTGAGCCCCATGCCACACTGCCTGCCTTGTAAACATCTGTAATCATCTCTGTGATGTCTCTATCACCAGACAATTTATTTGAAGCAACAAAAGCAATTGCTCCTACAGCAAAGCAACACCAGAAATGTGTGTTTGTATTGTTTAGACCACAGTTTTGTTCTGTAGGAAGAAATCATGTTCTTTTACATCTGCTCTTGATGCCGCCTTCCTTTTCTGTACACTCTGTTCTCTTCTCTCCGTCTGCTCCCTTAAAAATACCAATTAGTTGCTTCATCCAGTATTTGCCATGCCTTTTTTCCTGTTAGTCACAACTTCTTTTAAAAGATCTTTGTTCAGTATTTACATTGGGTTTGGTTTTTTTTGTAATTTTTTTTTTGTGGGTTGTTCTTTTTTTTTTAAACAAATGTGTTTCTTATTTCATTTCTGCAAGAAAATGAAGTTTCTTCTTTCCTGGAGGAGTTTGGGATGGCTGGCTGGGTGTGAGCAGCATCCAGGAATAACAAGGTGCAAGAAGGAAACGCAGCCCCCCACGCAGTCACCATCAGCACTGCTCCTTCCCCACTGAGACACAAGTGGCCTGTGGCCCATTACACCACAGGCAGCCCCTGCAAAAAGGACCACAATCTTTTCACCACTCTGCTCCCCAAAGCGAGAGCTGAGACAACCACTGAATTTCTGCCCGTGAATGTTCTGAGCTGGTAAAATCAGAAATCCTATAGGGAAAACCCCAACCATTCAATAGGTCACATGAGGATCTATTCTTATTTGAGCCTACATGCTTAAGGCTTCTTATTTTTTTCTTTTTTTTTGACCATTAAGTCCTCAAGCCATTCTTTTACAGGTGATCCTGAAATCAGGGACTATCACTAGACAGGACTGCAGCACTGAGCCTTGGGGGCAAACAGAAAGAATCTCAAGTATAAACTGGTGTGTCTGTTTTGGAAGGGTAAGGAGTTGAACCATCCTGACAGGATACGGAGTCCAGTCCTTCACAGAATCTCAGAGGGGCTGAAGTTGGAAGTAGCCTCTGGAGATGATCCAGTTTAGCCCCCCTGCTACAGCACAGTCACCTAGAGCTGGCTGCTCAGGAGCACGTCCAGATGGCTTTTGAATACATCAAAGCATGGAGACTCCATCCATTCTCCAGGAACCTGTGCCAGGGGTCAGTTAACCTCACACAGAAAGGTTAATTGAAGGAAGTTTTCTCCCCAGGAGCTGCAGATACCACATTTGAGACTAATAACTCTGAACTCCCCTAGTGTCTCCCAATAGGGTCTAAAATGTGCTGTGCTGTCTCAGTTCCTGGGCAAGCAAGGGCTCAGGGGCACAGGGCTCATATATAGACTAGTACAGTATAGGCTCATATGGTCTTCACTGGGGGGTGTTGATTTCTTTGAAAAAGCCCTGGATGGTTTCTACATCAGTCTCTTCTTTGCCTTGAATTTAATGACACTTAAATTTATCTTGGTATAAGTTGTAAAGCCCAGTATATGACGAGCATGCCATGCCAAGACAAGTGCAATGCTAATTGCTAATGGCCCTTTGCACACAGGACTTTGAAATGCCAGACTCTGGAAAAGAAGTGGTGCTTGGCAACTATCTCTGCCTGCAACCTGGGTGGAAATGTGCCCTTGGAAATGGCAACCAGGAAATCAAACTGACAGTGCTTATCCTCTCCCTGACAGGCTGTGCACTCACTGAGTCTTCCATGGCTGGGCAGTCAGAGCAGCACATTAGCACAGCAGCTACCACTGAACACCCCACACTGCACAAAACCAGTTTATTTCACTGTGACATTTATTAGGTTATTGAAATTCACAAGAATAACCAAACTGAAGATTGAGCGTATGATATTGTGTATTGTGCTCTGTATGTCACACTAGCTGCACTACATGTGTATTTCAAGCAATGTAATGATAATTTCTGTAAAAAAAAAGCTGTATCAAAACCTCAACTCCAGCTGATGAATAACCCAGAGACAACTTTTGAGGAATACAGGCCTCTCAGACCACTCTATTTCCAAAGTAACACGACAGATAACATTAAAGATTTATCCTTGGCTGATGTGATTTTCCTCTCCACTTCTTCTCGTCTCATCTGCCTCAAGATGAATTTAGTGCCTCTGAGCAGTGCCAGGCAAAGGATTTCACTTCTCAGCACTGTCAATAATTTATCCACCATGGAAGAGAACTGTGGATATAGACATTCTCCCTCCCAACAAATGCCTCTAGGGACTCTTCTCAGAGGTGAAAAAATAATTCAGGGACAGGTCCTGTCCTTTCAAATTAAAATACCCTGTGATTTCAGCCTCTTCTCTGATCAGGACTGCAAGCCAGACATAGCAGAGATAACATTAGCATGTGTATGCACCGGGGCAGTGCAGCCTATTGGGAATACATCTTCAGCACTGCCACCAACTAGAGACGTAACCCCAACAAAATCCTTTTGAGGTAAGTGTTAACTGGTCAAAAAACCCAGAAAACCCACATGAAAACAAGCAAACAAACAAAAATAAAGGAAAAAACAACAACAAAACAAAACAAACAAAAAACCCCTCTCTGAACTTAGTTATTCAGACACAAAAACAATGTAACAACCAAGACCAAGATAACAGCTTATATGTATATAAAGCCAAGCATTGGAAAGCATTAGGAAACGATAACACTTGGCTGACATGCTTTAACCCTACTAGGACAGGTAGTACTATTATAAGATTATAATTTCTATTTTAGGATGAATTATTAGCTATCAGCTGAGATGGAATACATGTAACAACTGCCAGCCTGAATAACCACTCCATTGTGTAAGTACTCATACTTGTGTGGCGGTTCTGAATCAAACCTGAATTCCTTGTGAAGGCCATTAATTCCTGC
The DNA here is from genome assembly GCA_013396995.1 of Dicaeum eximium. NCBI lineage: Eukaryota > Metazoa > Chordata > Aves > Passeriformes > Dicaeidae > Dicaeum > Dicaeum eximium. The sequence continues at coordinate 1,081,284 of VWZP01008035.1, forward strand.
TGCTTGTCTCATTTGAAGGAGTTACCTTAAAATTGCAGTTATTTCTCACCATTACATCAGCTGATTAGAGCATGGTGCTAATAACACCAAGGTTGTGGGTTTGATCCCTGTATGGGCCATTCATTTAAGAATTGGACTTGATGGTCCCTGTGGGTCCCTTCCTACACAGAATATTCTGTGACTCTGTAATTAATCCTGATGTAATTAAATAGGTTCTTAGTAATTCCTAATCTCAAAGTTCTCCTCCGCTGGGGGAAAGAAAACCCACGATTTTCAAGCCTGCAATGTAAGTGCTGGTATATGAAATAGCTAAAATTCACCAAACACCAATGAACTGCAGCCCATTGAAGCAGCTATTGATTAGCAAGATCGTCCCTCTGGTGCCCAGCTCCAGCAGCTGGGCTTCCTGGGAGTGAGCTGAACTTAACATGTGCTGCCTTATCCGTCTGGTGACAATATGTAACAAATAATCAAAGCCCACTCCTTTCAGGAAAAGTGCTGCTCTCGGGAGAGTGACAGATCTCTGACCAGAACTACAGTCTGCTCGTGACAAAACCTGTCCAAAATACAATTCCACGTTGTTTTCCAAAGCATACAGAATTCATGTTTAGGCAGGGGAAAAAAATAACATAAAGAGCAAAGAAACTTATACATAAGCAGTATATAACAACAATTATTTTGTGCATGTAAAAATCATTGTCATATCTTTCATGTATGCTTTTCAGAAGTGCAGTTCAATACTGGAAAGGATGGAAATATCAGAAGCTGGTGATATGCCTCAATATCTTTAGGGCAAATTCACAAAGGAAAGAGAACACTGTATAAAAAATAACAGGTACTGTCTGGTCAGATGCCAGAGCAAAAAAAAAGAGAGCAGAAACTGGGTCAGAGAGAAAGAAAGGGGAAGTGCATGCACACTGCCCTGACTGACACAGTCACTTGATGTTTTTCTTCAGTCTTACTACTGTACCTGTGTGAATGGTCTGAAAGAACATGTGAAAAAGGAACAATGCTTGAAGGTTTACTTGAGCTTCAGTTGACGAATGCACAGAGTTTATAATGGCCACTGCTCTCACATATAAAATTAAGACTGCACATGTTTGTAAGTCATGCATTAAATTTTGTGATCTAATTTGTTAATACAGCACAACCCTAAAACAACAAGCAATGTAAGGTCATTACATCAAATAAAGTGGGTTCAAGAGGAATAAATCCTGTTCTAATAAGTTATGCAGTTCATGATTTTGGAGCACTGCCTGTACCAAGTGACTTGATTTCTTTCAAAGCTGAGTTTTGCTTCGAAATACAAACAGAAGCTACTTGAAAGTACAGTAATGTACCAGTGTCAGAGATACAGTGGAATAACAGGCTGGTGGAGAGAGGGTCTCAAGAATCTGCAGCAGGCAACAAAGTCTTCATTCATTCGTGTGGTACAAATATTCCTGTTTGACAGCAAATTGTAAAATTCAACCAAAATTATATTTTTCCTGCAAGGTACACAGCTCAAAAACATCCCTTTGAACTGACTATTAAGGTGAAACATCCAAAAGCCCAAATCAAACACAAAGGAAAGTCCTTTGAACACTGAGCGGCCACTTCACAGAGAAGCTATTTTGTCTAGGGAAACATGAGTGAAAAGCACAAGATAAGAGCAAAATAAGTCTGACTTGCTGCTTTGTTATTATAGACTACATTTTGTTGTTGCTGACAATGTAGTGCTCTTCGATAGCCCTTTGGGATGAAAGTGTATCAGAAATGCATAGCAAAGAGAAAACATCTTGAGGACAAGCCATATATAAACTGTCACAGATTTAATAATACGAACCCCATGAAGCAACAGCATTTCTATTCTGCCCTGAAGTAACAGAACAGAGACAGCAGTCCTATCCACCATTCTCACTAACACATCCAACACATCCAACTCAATTTACTCTGTTGGCAGGGTAACACAGTGGTGCTTGCTCATCTGGATGCTGCAGAGAAATCCAAAAAGCGAAAAGTATCTAAAATATTGGCAGGATTGACATAAGATGAGAGGTGGAAAAAACCTAGAATTGGATGGTAACGAAAATCAGGAATATGGTTTCAAACACTTGGGCAATTTAGTCAGAAAAGACTGAAAGTTTTGAGTTATTCAAGGAGAATCATAGGATCATAGACAGGTTTGGGTTGGAAGGGACCTTAAAAGACTACCTAGTTCCAACCCCACTGCCATAGGCAGGACATTTTCTACTAGGCCATGTTGTTTTAAGCCCCTCCAGGGTAGTCTTGAACACCACCACAACCTCTCTGGGAAAAAACCTTGGTAAGAAAAAACCTTAGTAAAAAGCAACTGATCCCTTATGCTTGCCTCAAGCACAGTCCTGTCACAAGGGCAGTCAGTTCAAGAGTGATACACTGACAACAAGTAAAAGGCAAATACTGCCATGTCCATCAGACTGTCAACCTTTGGAACTCCCCATCAGAGTTCAGAGGGGTGGCACACTGAGGGTAGGATAACAATGATTATCTAACAGCATGGGAACCCTTACTGTTTAAATGCATCTCTCTGCAAAGTCTGCAGGCCTGTGGGCCCTGAGGCAGGGCAGGAGCATTATGTAAGTGATATGCAGGGGAAAGGACAGGGCAGAAGTGCTACCCAAACCTTTCTGATTTAAGGTAGTCTCACCTGTGAAAGCCAAAGGCTCTTCAAGTGTATTTAAGTGTCCAGCTCAGCTGAAAACTGTACAGTTGCAACTCTACCTACTCTGAGGTAGGCACCCAAAACTTCTGAGAACTGATACATTAATTAATAGTTCTACTGCTGATATTCAGGGTTAAGAATCCAATTCAGGGTGCCTAGGTTATATTTGCTCTCCAGCAAGAACAGCAAGCAAAAATGATGTTCCAAATTCCCTTGGTTCTAAGAAAAGCAGGCAGCATCAAAATGGACTGAGCTAATATTTAGTATTTACAACAGTTTTCAGTTCCCCATAGCAAAGCTAAGCAGACTTTTTACTATAGGGAGAATGAAACAACTTAAAGCCACTTACAGCCCCCAGACTGGTTAAAAATTTGTATTTCTCAGTTCTTTGTATTAGTGGGTCAAACTTCTAGAGTAAGAAACATTCTTAGTATCTTCCTGCTTTTGCAATTCCATGTTTCATTCCTAGTATGTGGTGCTCGGTATTTGTCACAATCCCGTAAATGCAATAGTGCAGTATTTATCAGGAGATCCACCACGGTGGTGGTAGCAGGATGAGGCAATTCTAAAAGGGACATTAAAGTTGAGCAAGGACAAACAGCATGTTGCTGGACAGCACTCACTTGTAAAATGATGGTATCAATGTGTTTCTGTATTTTCGTTTGGGTTTTTAAAATCAAAAAAGAGTGTCTAGTCCCTTCTATCTCTACTTTTCTGCTGTTCCATTCAGCTCATTTGTTTTTCCTATTTTTTACTGGATCTCAGCTACATGCAGTTCTTTTTGTTTACTTTTTGCACACATCAATAATGTAAACACTCTAATAAAAACTTCTAGTAGAACTCTCAAATTGGTAGGCCTGAAAGAATACCTTCTCCTCTACTCCTGCATCTCTCAGTCATCCACTCTTATTTCTGTTATTCAAAATGTGGCACAGCTCGCCACAACAAACTTTATTTAGTCAGACAGGCATTAATTTCTGTTTCCTCTCCAATTCAAGCACTGTCTATTGAAGGCATTCATATGTGGTCTGAATGTTTTCAAGTAAAACATTTCATCATTATTTAAAACGTTTCTTTCCAAATGCCATCACACTATTAAAAAAGCAAATTAGGAACCTGCAATTAATGAATACATGCTTAACTTTTAAACCTGAATACTCCTGCAGAGTATACAGGCTCATATAAAGACAGGTATATGCTCAAGGGCAGCATCGAGGCACACATTAATGCACAAAGGCTGCCCCTCAGACGAAGCAGGATGTGGCATGCAGGCTCTTGTTTCAACCATTTGAACATTTTTTTCTTTAACACTTTCCACCTTCAGTATCTCCCTGCGGATTTTTATCACCTCTTCACACTCAAGTCTCCTGGGTGTGCTGGCTTACTGGGAGAGGCGCTGAAAGGCAGGGAATTATTACCAAGACCCCGCCTCAGTGAAAAGCGAAAAATAAATGGTGTGGCCAGGCAGTGCCGAACGCGGCCTTCAGCAGAGGCAGCTCCCGAACAGGCCCCGTTTCTTCTGCCGAGTGTCCGTCAGGAACCTCGCCGCACACGCAGCCCCGCGTCCCCCGGCCAACCTGACCCCCACGCACAAGTACGAAATACACCAGGGATCAAAGCGTCGCTTTCAAACCAACAACATCCCGCAAAGCATCGCTGACGGCGACTATTGTCTGCTGGTCACGACGAGATGGAAATCCTGCCCAGTTTCCTGATTCCTCTCCTTTATTGTTTGTCTCGCTGACACCGCCGGGCAACGGCCGGGTGAGGGCCGGGCCAGGGCTGCCCTCAGGCCCGGCGCGGGGCACCGGGGCCGGCAGTGCCCGGCGGTGACAGCCGGAGGCTGTGCCGGGGCCGCCCGGGCTGCAGCCGCTCCCTCCTCCCCCGGCACCCACGGCTCTCCCGGGCCGCGCTGGGGTGATTCGTTCCCTTCCCGTCTGCCTCCGGGTCTCGCCCGGGCAGCTCGGCCTCCGCCTCCCTGGCCCAAGGCAGGGNTGCGGGGCCCCGCCGGCAGCAGCGCCGGGGGGCAACGGGGAAGGGGCGCCGGGCCCGATCCGAGCTCCCGGCCCGCGCTCGGTGCTAGGCCCGGATCGCATCCCCGGCGCGGCGTGGCCGGGCCCGCCGGCGGCCTTACCGCCTCCACGGCGTGCTGCAGGATGGAGGTGAACTTGGAGAACATCCTGTCCCGCGACTGCAGCAGCCGCTGCCGGGAGGCCCTCNCGGCCCCGGGGTGCGGGCGGGGCGGGACACGGGCGGTGCGCGACACTGCCGGGCTGCGAGAGGGGCACTGCTGTGCCCCGAGCCAAGCCTCTGCTGCTGCGGGCAACTCCGGGCAGGGAAGTGATTCACAGTCACAGAACCGCTTAGCTTGGAAAGACCTCTGAGATCATCGAGTCCAATCTTCGACCTTACACCACCCTGTCAACCAGACCATGGCACTGAGTGCCATGGCCAGTTTTTGCTTAAACACCTCCCGGATGCTGACTCCACCACCTCTCTGGGCAATCCATTCCAATGTCTAATCACCCTCTGTGTGAAGAAATTCTTCCTAATGGCCAATCCAAACCTCCTCTGTCACAGCTTAAAACTGTGTCCTCTTCTGCCGGTGGTTGTCTGGGAGCAGAGTCTGACCTTCACCTGCCTACATCCTTCTGCCAGGGAGTTACAGAGAATGATAAGGTCCTCCACGAGCCTCCTTTTCTCCAAGCCCCTAAACAGCCCTTGTGCCCTCAGCCACTCCTCACAGGACAAGTGTTCCAGACCCTTCCCCAGTTTCTTTGCCCTTCCCTGGACTAATTCCAGCACCTCAATGTCCTCTCTGAACTGAGGGGCCCAGAACTGGACACTGCACTCCAGGTGTGGCCTCACTAGTACTCAGTGCAGAAGAACAACCACATCCCTGGTCCTGCTGGCCACACTATTCCCGAGATAGGCCAGGATGCCATTGGCCTTCGTGCCCACCTGGGCACACACTGTCTCAGGTGAGGGGAAGGGGTGCCCACCTCCACAGTCCCTGTGCCCCAGGCTGCCCTCAGACTGCCACAAAGGTCTCTGGGGTCCCTCAGAATCATGAGGGTGGGGAGATGGGCTGCCTAAACGCTCCTCCCAGCATGGCATGGATAAGGAGCAACCCTGGCATGTATGGCAAAAGGCCCAGCTTGCTGTCTGCTGATACATTTTGTGTCTGTCATGATCCACAGGGACGATGAGATCCTCAAGGAAATAACTCTTCACAAAGCAGTGTAAGGGTGATGAGCTCAGAAAGTCAGTGACAATTTGTGAAATCACCATATCTGAAAGTGATGAAAAAATGAGTGAACCTGGCACTTTGCGATATGGTTTAGTGAGCATGGTGGCATTAGGTCAAAACTTGGACTTGACAATCTGGGAGGTCTTTTCCAAATGTAAATGATCCTGTCTTGTTGCTGCTGGATGAGAGTCTGGTGGCATGGGTGGCATGGTCCTTGCAGGGTACCCCAGATGAGAGGGCTTGTGGCAATGTGCACATTGCTTATTTCACTGTTTGTTTGTTCAGGTTTTTTCCACACAGAGAGAAGGAGACAAAGAGGGCTTTGCTTCACCTCCTAAACAAATATTTCAGAGAAAAAGACCACCCCTCCCATTTTGCAGTGCCACAGGAAAAGCAGAGGTAAAGTGGGGTGAGCAGAAGTTACAAATGTAGCTGGCAAGCAGTGTGATGTTTTGGGAAAATATGCTTTGGCACTGGGTAGCAGAGCGAAATGTCAGGAAGGTGATAGACCAGTATGGGAAAGGGAGGAGACCCTGTAATACCAAATGAAGGAAAGCTTCCACATTAATTTTTGGAGAGGAATGAACACAACCTTCCTCATATACTACAAGCATGCAGAGGGAGATTAATCAAAAGACAGGACAAAACTACTATTTAACTGCTGGGAAGTCTATGATGATGCTGTGATGAAGTCTTACTAATGATTCTGCTGTACTGATTGCTATTACTACTATGTTTTGCAGGCATGGAGAGCTACAGCCCAAATACTCTTTGGAAGTAAATACTAGTTGTATGTGGACACCTTTGTTGCAGTTGCTAAAGAGCAGAGCTATTTCCTTCTCAAAATCCAAGAGTCCCGGTATGTCAATATAAATTTAAAAGGTAATTATGTTGGGTTTTCAAAAATCTGCTTACTCTCTATTTGTCAACTTATATTCAATAGATATTTGTAGGAAATGTAAATTTTCTATGTGGGTAGCCATATGATGAAACATCTCTGTGTTTAGGTGGTTATTGACTGGATAGGTGCTACATTTGGAAGGTACCTGCATATCTGTGTCTAAGAGAATGTGGTCATTTAAGATCCTTTTGCAATCTGTTTTTTCCTACAAAAATGTCTTTTAAATGTGCTTGGGCTTTCCCATCTCCAAGCAGCAGAATGAATAAAGAAACAGTAAGATATCATGAAGATATAAAAGGAGACAGTTTTATAACTGTGAGAGTATTCCTAATCGTAATTAACAATTTATGAAATCATAAATCACAGAATCACAGATGGTGAGGTAAAACTTTTGTAATGCTTGAGGGTCTCTTATTATTCCAAGTGTGACTGATGTATATGAATGCATTATTATTTAAACAGAACAGTTCATTGTGGTTGAAATTAAGATTTTGGTTGTAAAAGTGACTTCTTATTAAGACTTCTCAATGTGAAATGCCTTGCAGTAAAGGAAAAAAAAAAAAAGAAAATATTACATGTAAATTTTTTTTCCTAAGCCTATTAAACAAATTGAATCCCTGCATATAACCCTACATTTAACAACCAATAGATTGGGCTTGAATTTGTAGCAATAGTGCAGAATCCAGTCTTTGGTGCTTATATGGGTTGCAAATTGTAGATATATATTTTTTATGAGCTTTTAAAGTAGTCTCTAATTTCTCAACCATATGTATGTATTTCTCACTGCTGGGAATATTGGATGAATACTAGCAAACCAGTAGTAATGAAATCACTGGAAACTAATGGAAGAATTATTTCACCAGTGTCAGTGCACAAGAGCTCATCTGAGGTTACATTTTGTTTGGGTTTTTCTTGTTCTCATTAGGGATGGTTCAGTTGGAGATGATGCAGTTATGGATGGGCTACCAATGTCATGTCATGTGCAACAATGCATCTTCACCTGCTCATGCTTGATGTTGTTTCCACTGAAATAAACACAAGTGTTGCTACCTATTTTAGTACCCTTGAGAGCACATTTCTGCTGGCTTGGGGTTGGGGTGGTTTTTTTTGGCAAGGTAGTTGTTTTTTTGGAAAAGTACATGCAGTGAGTTAGTGTTTTGCTTGAATGTGAGAAGTGAAAGTGTGGAAGTGAGGCTGTTCTAATTGATAGAGCTTTTGGGAACTTTCTCCTTTCTTACAAATTAATGAAATTGTCTAGATTAAATCAATTTAGATGGTGTGTGGCAGTGAGATAATGTGCTGGCCTTTCTATCTGGAAATCTCCCTGCTATTTGGATTGATGGCACCAGGCCAGTGTCTAATGGATGCATTTGTCTGCATTACAGAAGACGTTCCTGCAGTCTGGACTTTTGCTTCAGAGAGCCTGAAGATTTGGTGAATTTTTTTACCCTAAATTAAAACTTTCCTATTAGTGCTATGCCAAATACCTGTTGATATTCTGTGTAGGATTTTATTGCGTTTGTAATAATCAGATTGACATCAATGTTCTCAGTGACTACTTGGATGAAATAAAGAATGACCTTTTAGTGGTTCATCATGATCTCTGCTTTTGAGGAGGGCTAAGGAGATATTTAACATCATTTTCAGAGCTTTCTGATGCTGGCTTTACTACAGAAAGTAAGCATGTTGCACATCACACACTGAAGAGCATGCAGTGGAATTGAAGTAATTTTCTGTCATGAATTTTCTGGTTCTGTGCTCTCAGCTGCGTATATCACCTCCCTCCTTGCTGACTCGCGAACAGCTCCACGTAATCAGCTCGTGGAATATTTCATAAATCCCATTTTCAGGCATTTCCTGGCCTGTGCATTCTGTTCCACATCTGCACATCTGCACATCTGCTCTTTCTTTGGAGACATTCATTTGTCTTCTGCTGGGTTACAAACTTCCCGGTTGTCATCTATTGTCTGAGTGCTCACCTGTCATGTCTGCAAGAGTCTCCTGACACCAGCACTCACTGATACCATGATTGCTACCATGGAGGACACAACACTGGGCAAATATTGCCTGCCCAGCAGCTATTCCCTGTCTGAGCTTGAGTCACACTCTCTGTACCACCCTGATTTACCTTATGTAATGGCTTGTAAGGGAGACCCCCAGGAGGTCAGAAGTACATGTTGTCAATAAAATGAGACATTTCATTTCCAATCACATCATGTTTTCCTCAAGTGTTTCTGTTCCACTGGAAGCATTAAAATCCAGGCTTTCCTCTATAGGTAAATATATGGGTGTTCTGCCATACAGTATCTGCAAGTGCTATCATATCATAAATTACTGAAAGCAGATAAAATACACTCAGATGTGATCAGTTAGTGTTTAGCCCATTTCACTGCAGGCTGGCAGGAGCACAAGGATACTTCTTCTTGCAGTAGTGGAAGCCAAAGCGAGGAGATTGAAGATAAACTACTGAGTTTATGCTATATTACAACTGTAATGAATGCAAGGGTCTGAATGTGGTATAAATAAACATAAAACTGGGTTTTGCCCTAAAATACTGGGGGAAAAAATTGAGTGGTCTACCTGGTATAAATTGGTTCCCTTAGTCTTTCATCTGAGTACTCACAGAGAGGGAAGTCTGGAAACCAGAATCTGTGTGTGTTTCTGGGGAGAATTTAGGTGCTTAGCCTTGACCCTACTGAGAGATTTCTGAGTCATTTTCAGATCAGCTCTGACTGCGTTGTTTATTTTCTAATGCATAATAAGATTTCATTGTTACTTACATCTTTGGATTAAGGACTATAATCTGTTGATCCCTAAAATGTTGTCAGATAATCTGTTTAATCATAAGCAAAAGCTGATCTTGATAGTCCATATGAGTTATGTAAATTAAATCAGGCACATTACTACCATAGAAGCTTTCAGCAGAGCTCTTTTTCTCATTAGTCCACAATTAAAAGTAGGTTTTTGTCATACTTTAAATTTGCATATCTTTGTCCTGAGGTATAATTGAAACCTCTCAGGGAGCCTGACATTAAATTTTGGTACTGTAAAACATCTTAATTTGGAAGCAAGTGTCTGAAATATTCATGATCCACTCGGTAGTGGCTTCGCGATGAATTTTAAATTATTGATAGCACAGTTATCTAGGCAGGCCCAAACTCTAGTGCCACAACGCGCCCCCGCGTTCACCATCCATGGAGTTTGATGGGAGAATTCCAGCGGTGCTCTCCGAGCGTTCCACCGGGAAGAGGCCGCCGCCTCCCGCCAGTTCCGGCTCTCGACAGCAGAGGGCGCAGCTGACCGGGCTTCACCGCTGGGTCAAAAGATGCATTCAGAGCGAATCCCTCACAGGTTTTTTTTCCGGGAAAAAATATCCCTGTGTATCTTGTATAGAAGAAATTGGTATGCCAGCTAGTAGTGTTACCTCTGGGCTTAACTACTGAGTATTACTTGGCTTGTAAAAGCTTTGGTTGCTACACCTGACAGCCCATCAGTTTAGCAGTTCACTTGTCCTGCTTGGCTCTCAGATAATGTTATTTGAAGCTACAGGGCTGGTTTGAGTTTACAAAGACGTTGACTAACCCCAGTGGCTCTCACATCCCACGTGATATTTGGGTCATCTTTATTACAACTAAACCTCAGTGAATTTAAGAAGGGTCCTGTATTTAAAGACTGGACCTTCTTGACAACTAACTGCATTCTCCTGTGGTTCCCAGAGGGGAGAGTGACCATGAATACAGCCATTGCATTATTTTACCTGTGAGTGGGGGTAGAGGGAGAACCTGAACACTTCCTGGTAGAATTTCATGTTCAGAAGCTATACTCTGAGCCAAACTCCATTTCCAGAAAAAGTCTGTACAGCTCAATCCTTTTTAATTTCTTTCTGAGTCATCAGCCCTGTAGGAACAAGTGTCTGTACTTGGATGAAGCCTTTAAGGAACTGAGCTGGAGGCACTACTGACAATGAGCAAAGAAAATGAAGTCTGTAGTAGACCCAGTGTCATGTAGGAATATTTCTGTTGCTCATCCCTGTTCTCTTGCCTCAGGCTGCTTTGGACTAGTTTGACATTCCGGCCTCATGTTGTGAAATGCTGAAGTAAGCAGACCTGTGTCTGTAATATAGCTAATAAAAAGGAACCTGTTCCTGATTAGATCTTGGAGTGGTGCTGTAATAGGCTGTACTTGATTCCTGCCTGGCAGCTCATGTGCCAAGTGAAGAATTTCCAGGCATTTAGTTTCTCTGGTTTTATGTTCAGAAGCTGTTATCCTCTGGGTCTCCCAGGGAGTCCCAGGTGGTGTAGACTGAGCTGTTATTTGTACCTGGAGTGCTTGACTGCTGCATCAGACACCTGCAGTCTGCATTTCCTCCTTCCTCTGCAGCAGCAGCAACCAGGCAGCAGAGAGCCAGTTGCTATATTGGCATTACTTGGGCATCATAAATCAAAATTCTGTGTTTAGATGTGGAAATCCTGTACTCACAATAATCAGGTTCTGTGTGGTGTTGCAAAACAATTTGTCCCAGATCCAGATCCCAGCCCGCAGAGGGCAGCCTGACCCCGTGTTTTACTCCAGTAATGTGATTAACTTGGGAATTCAGTCATCTGCTGGCATCTTCATCGGCGTGACTTGCTGTGGAATAAACAACTGAATGTTGTGGAGAATTGGCATCAGCTTTAAGCTCAAACAGATTCAAAAGTGAACTAAAAAAAAAAAAAAGCGTGACTGAATTAAACCTTCTGGTTTGGTTTTTTTTTAACACATTGAAAGAAAAATATTGCATGAGAAAACTCATCTAGATCTGAGCTTTAAATACATTACATGTATAACAGATAGATTTATTGGTATATGTCAATAGGCAAGAGAAAGAAAATACCCAGAACCTCTGTACATGAACATATTGGGCAAGACTAATAGGAAAAGTGTTGGTTCTTTTTTTCCAAATATTTTCAGGAATCTTTCAGTTTACTGTTGCCATGACTCTAGGACTGTGCTTTTGGCTGGTTGGCCCATGTTCTTTTCCAAGTGTGTCCTGAGCCCTTGTGAAGCAACCATCACAATTTCCAGGAGATTTTTGTCTAGGAGGGTGTGTGTACATGCAGGCATTTGCCTTGGCTATAAAACTGATCAGTGCCAGGTCAGGTACCAGGGGCTGATATCTTGACTTAGTATGACAAGGAACAAGGCATTCAGTTCTTGAAAAAGAGCCAGTACTTTGTGCTCTCAAATCAAATTGCATCCACCAGCTAATTAAGGAATGATCTTGATGTGCTCTGAAGAGAGGCCTGTCCAATTCTATACTTCTCAGCCAGAGGGCCCTGCAATACAGAGCTCAGGATAGAAAATACATATAAAGAAAATAACATGTGAGAAATTATGACAGTGATGTGTGAATTCCAGGCGTACAGGGAGAAACCTAAGTATCTCTTACCATCAGACAGCAAATTACACACTGAGGTACTTTCATGATGATTTAGATAATTAAAATTTTTTTTTGCCCCAGACTTTTTACCCCACACAAGCCTGGCTGTTCACAGCACAATGTAGTGTATGCATTTCCCAGAGTTTGGCTCATTGTAATTGCAACCACAGGTGTATTTTCCCTTCTGATTCACGGGAGATTTTGACTCTAACTTATTCAGAATATTCTTTGCAATTCTTGCCATGTTATTCATAAACATCTTTGCTAAAGTGAACTTGGACCAAGGAAATGCCTGCCATGTTTTACATGATGTAAAAATTACTCTATGGAAAAACACACATTTAACCAATTCTAACTGCATAATTTCATTCAGTTTGGCCACAGCAAATTCTTTAGGGTCAAGGGTAAAGCAGGGCCCACAGTGAGATAATGCCCTTACTTGATGCAGCTCTGAAAAGTTTATCAAGAGCAACCAAGGCAATTTATGGGGTTGTCTGTGTCTCCCCTGAATGCAACCACTGGGGCAGGTGCTCCATCGTGGAAGGCCACTTGGTTGGTCAGGCAGGACCTGCCCTTGGTGAAGCCATGCTGTCTTTCTGCAGTCACCTCCCTGTTCTCCCTGTGCCTTAGCAGAGCTGCTAGGAGGCTCTGTTCCCAGCACAGAGGTGAGGCTGATGGCTCAGGGGTCCTCAGGCTTCTCATTTCTAGCCTTTTTAAAAAAAGGAGCAACACCTCCCTTTTTCCAGTCACCAGGGACTTCACTTGACATCCATGACTTTTCAAATATCATGGAGAGTGGCCTGGCAACTACCTCAGCCAATTCCCTCAGGACTCTGGGATGTATCTCATCATCTCCCATAGACTTGTGTTCACAGCTCTTATTCACAGTACATGCTTCATCTGTGACCTTGGGAGAATCTGGTGCAAAACCTGGTTAAGTTTCTGACTTTCTGTTGACATCTTCCTGGTAAGGTTCACATACAGGGGTGATGCTGAAGTTCCTCAGCAGTAAATGCTGCCCAACATTTAGATGACATTTCCAAAGCTGACTCTCAGAAAAGAATTTGTCATTTTGGCCTTTGTGTCCTAAGTTCCCACAGGTACAGCAGTAATTTTGATGGAAGAGCAAGATAGAGTAGGTATTAACAGGCTTATCTGAGGACTTTTCCTTAGTTTCCCAGGATTGCCAATATTTCTGGCTTATATAAGACCTACAGTATTTATGTGATAGCATAGTCTTACATAATCTGTGTAAATCTTTCTGGGTTATTCAAGTCTGGTAGTCAGGACTGACTCAGGATAATGTAAGTTCAGTACTGTAAATTTTGCCATAAAAATGGAGGGTTGAATAACATGTAGAAGAAAGGAGTTTTTTAAGAAAACCAGGATAATAAGAAACCAGGAAGATGACTCTGGGATTTGTCTCACTCAGGAGAACTTCCTATCTTTTTGAATTTTTTTTAATGGCTATGTCTCTTTATATATATATATATATATATATATATGTGGGCTATTTGGGAAAAAAAAAAGAAAAACTTAAGCAAAGATTTCTATTAATATTTGGTGTGAGTAATTTGGAGCTCAGCTCTCCTTTGAAATGTATAAAAGGGAACTTTTCTCAAAAAAGATTAGTGGAAACTGCCCTGGAAGCTTGGTGTAATCAGTGAAAGGCCATATATTTATTTTAATATCTTGTCCATTACTGACTAATTGCAAATTCTAGTAAGAGCCTTATATTGAAAATAAGAGAACTATCTTGCTTTCTTGTCATCCATGTCAGAGAAAACTATTTATCCTGAGCTTATTAAAATTCTGATTAAATTATCAAGCTTAGTAATGCTCTAGATTTTGTTAGGTCTAATTTCCCTGAAAAGAAGCCAGTGGAATTACGGTGGAACATATGGGAAAAAAACTGTAGAAAAATCCAATAGTTTCCATCATTATTCAGACCAATCTTGGCCATCCTTGCCATTTGCCTTGCCCACAGAAGTTGTTCTTGGAAACCTACTTCTGTAAAAATTTGTTGTTCCAAAAAATTCCGATTTTTCTTACAATGATTTTCAAGAGGAAAGATCCTGCATAGTGCAAAAATAGGTATATTCTCACTGATGAGCTGTCTGCATCAGACAAAGATGCAATGCTGACTTTTGCCTGGTTTTTTAATCCCTATGTCATTCTCTGCTGATTTTCATGAAAAAAAATAGATTTACATATGACTGATGGGATCTTAATTACTTTTAAAACTACTATTCTACTTTATATGAGACAAACTGGTTCAAAAGTGATGAAAGGAGAACATTCAGTTTTATATTCACACAATGGCTAAATGACAGCAAGGTATGCTGCACAGAGAACACAGTCCAGTATTTGGGATACTTTCTTTGAAGATGCAAGTTCTGTACTTTGGTCTGACATAGATTTTCTGTGTGACCTTGGACAACACACTCAGCTCCTCAAGGGCATTGAGACATGACTTGAAAACATCTATTGTTTGGTAAAATATATTAATGTTTGGGCATCTCTAAAAAATCACAGATTGTTTGGATCTCTTGATGCCTGAATACCTTAAAAAAATTACCTTAATGTGTCTTTTCACACTATGAGTTAGGAGCTTAGTCTGTGCAGTCAATAGCAAAAGGCAGGAGGTAGGATCCTACTTCCCAGCTGACTAATTCAGAATCCTCAGGTAGATGCCTGAAATAAAACAATGTCAATCACAGCTCCTTAATGGACTTCTAAAGTAGTCAGGAAATGGCTCAATCAAACAGCTCAACAGCTGCTGCTGCTAAAAAAGATCATCTCTGTTGCCTCTAATGGTTCCTCACCCTTCCTGGCTGTGCAGTTCTGCACTCGCCTGCAGTCATGTTCCAGTGTTTATCTGTGCCTTTGGTTCAGACAGCAAATGTAGGGAATTTGGATACAGAAAGTGAGCAACTCTTTGTTAATTAATGAGCTAAAGTAGTTCCGTGAGGATGAAGCCAGTGCTGCAGTGAGGGAAGCAGGAGCACACGGGTTGGACTAAGAGAAGAGGGAGGGCATAGGAGAGTGAGCAAGCCTTGGATTGGCTGGTCCATCTTCTCTGACTCAACTTCACTTGTAAAATAATGATAATGGTGTCTCACTTCTCTGTACCTTCCTTTTCCACCCTCTTCAGCTTCCTTCCATATTCCCTAGATACCGACAGGATCTCAGACAGCAATCAGAGGAGCTGATTTAGCTGCTCACATGCAGATTGCCCCACTGGTACTCGTGGCTAATGAAGACGTGGCCTCCAAAACTGGTAACTGTCTCCACTGCAGCTTTTCTCCTTTATTTTAATTTTTCTTCTTAAGTGCTAATTACTACAAAACCTGTAGGGATGTAGAACTTGTTCTGAATTATACCTTTTAGTCAACCTGAATTGAAATTCTCCATATCCAAATCTGAAAATTCTTGGAGGCGACTTGGTGGAGGGGACCGACAAGAAAACAAAACTCCATCAGCCTCAGGTCCTCAAGAAACCCAGCTAAAAAGCTCACTTTAATAAATGAGTGCTGTATCTGACCCATTTTAATATTCTCTGGCCAACATGTTTGTTCAACTTCTCTGCCACAGAGAATTTACACAATGAATGGAATAAACTCTTTGTGTTCTATAGAATCCCAAGGTACAAATGCCTTTCCCTTCCTACTTCCTAGCAGTATAAAGAAAGGAAGTTCTTAATTAAAAAGCTAATTTCTGCATGTTTCTGAACCTTCTTTTTAAAGCCATCTATTAAGTACCACATGGGAGAACATGTGATAGTGCTAGTCAGAAACTCACTGAGGAAGTGAATAGGAAATGACTTAATTAAAAATACAAAATGCTGTCATACTACATAGACGGAGGAAAACTTTGGCTCTTTTGGACAAGAAAGAAATTATTTGAATTATTTGCAAGTGGAAAATTCTAATTTCAGAAAAGGAGCAGGAAAAAGAACTGTTTTTCAAGGGATGTCAGATCACCAGCTAAGGATAATGCCATAGGAGTTTAGAGGGAGAAGAAGAACTTTAGATTTATTTTATTCCTGCTGCCAGGTTCAGAAACATTTGCAAGGGGGAAGAAAACAGAATGACATAAGGAATATGATTGAATTGAAGTGGAGGGGGCACTGGGGTAATCCATGGCAAACAGAGCTGGATGTGACTAAAAGTCTTTGCAGTGTGTGAGCATGAGCACAAATTCAGGCAAACAGATGTGCCAATTCATTTTTTGTGCCTGTATCCCCTGATGAGGGGGCATGTGAGTGCCCATGCTGCTGCTTCCATGCTTCCCTACACAAATGCCCTCCCTTCTCGGCTGGCATGAGGGGGAAGGTGAGCAGTGCCAGGGGCTGGATCTGACAGAGCAGAGGCACTGGCTGGGCTGCACTTGAAGACAGCAGTGAGAATACATGATACATCTCTTGCTAGCATCTATTCCTGACCTGTGGCCACGTGATAATGCACTCTTTACCACCTCTCTTAGAAAAGATTCTGGTAATTGTGGGGTTTTTTTGATAGAAAAATTGTGTAGGCTTCTTGCTAGTATGAAGATGTGTAGTGCATGGTAGATCAGAGTGGAGGAGTGTGATTCAGTCTTTCCTGTCATTCAGTTTGCATGTTGGCTCCTTGCAGAACATCACAGATTGAGCTTTCTGTTTTTTAGTTCATAGTTGCCCATTCTGAAATTGATAAAAGTCTGCTGTAATGTTTTAACTGCACTATTCTGATGTGGTCTTCTAACCTGTCATTCTTGACAAACTAGATTGTTGATTTGCTTAACTCTTGCCACCATCTAATAATCTGGTCGTGTAGGGGTTTTCTTTTTAGTGTGGCATGGGAATATTTGGATTCACTAGGCTGGAGGCAGGGCTGCCGTGGATAAAGGTGTCCGCCAGATACTGATCTTGTTTTTCTGGTGCATTGCATTTCGTCGCTTGGTACTTTTCTTAAGGTGCCAGGAGGAAGCTGAGTGCTCTTTTCTGTGTTTTAACGCCAAGATTGCTTTGCAGACAACATTGCTAGAAATTCTGTGTTTATATACAATTTGCATACAGTTACGCAGGTATATCTTTGCTGTTCGGTGCGTGAATTTCAAGTTGTGCCAAAGACTTTAGCGCCAGGTCCCGAACGAGCAGAGCTGCTGTCGCACGGCGCTGTCGGTGACTCCGGGAGCAGACACGCCTATCCAGCACTCCGAGGAGCTGGAGCTCTGCCGCGCTGCTCTCCTTGGCGTTCGTGGCTTTTGCCGGCGGCGCGGCCGTCCCCGACTGTCGCCCTCTGCGGCACCGCGCTCCGCACCT